>BSBM01000976.1:4705000-5305000 GCA_027924585.1 Larix kaempferi | reverse complement strand
TTAAAAGAATTATTGACTTCAACGCCTATTTTGAGGATTGCAGATTCTAATAAAGATTTTGTAGTATGCACAGACGCGTGCAATGAGGGACTGGGAGGAGTCCTAATGCAGGAGGGACATGCTGTAGCATATGAATCAAGAAAACTGAAAATACATGAGAATAACTATTCCACCTAAGACCTAGAATTGCTAGTAGTGATTCATGCCTTAAAAATGTGGCGTCATCACCTTATCGGCAGAAAATTTACCTTGATGACGGATAATATGGGGCTGAAATATTTGTTAGATCAAACAAATTTGAATGCCAAGCAAGCCAAATGGCTAACTTTTATGAGTGAGTATGATTTTGAAATTCAGCACATTAAGGGGAAGGAGAATAAAGTGATCTACACGTTAAGTCGTAATGCAAGGATACATTTTGTTTCATCCATCAGCACATACGCAACAGATTTGGAGGAACATATTTTTGAAGGAATTAAGGAGGATGAGGAATACCGAAAATTATAGGAAAGGACATCAGAAAATAACTCTGGAAATTCTGTAACAAATTTTAGTTTGAAGGAAAATGGCTTACTGCTGTACAAAAACAGATTGTACATACCAAACGTACCAGCAGTAAAAATTCTGATTTTGGATGAGATGCACAAAAGCCACTATTCTTGCCACCCAGGTTACCAGAAAACCATCAGAATGCTAAGGAAGGAATACTACTGGCCCAAGATGAAGGATGAAGTAGCGGAGTATATAGATAAGTGTTTTGACTATCAAAAATCGAAGGTGGAACATCAGCATCCTGTTGGATTGCTGCAGCCTTTGCCTATACCCAGCTGGAAATGGGAAGTCATAAGTATAGATTTCATCACTGGGTTATCCAAGAATCAAAAACAGCACCACTCCATCATGGTGGTAGTAGACAAACTTAGCAAGGAAGCCCATTTTATCCCTATCAAAACCACCCATAAATCCCCTGATATCGCATAAATTTTTATGAAGCAGGTTTTCCAACTACATGGCATACCCAAGGTAATAGTTTCAGACCGAGATTCGAAGTTCATAGGTAATTTTTGGAGGTCTTTGTTCAAGGGGTTAAACACCACCTTAAATTTCAGCACTGCGTTCCATCCGCAAACAGACAGACAGACTGAAAGGGTGAACCAGATATTGGTAGATATGCTTAGAATGTATGTTAAGGATCAGCCTGGTAAGTGGAAAGACTACTTGCATTTAGCAGAGTTTGCGTATAATAATCACTACCATGCTTTAGCCAAACTTAGCCCATTTGAGATCCTTTACGGAAGAAAGTGTAACACACCGATGTCATGGAGTGATTCGGTTAGCAGGGTCACCTTAGGGCCCGAATTGTTGCAGGAATTAGAAATAATTGTGAAGCAAGTACAAGGGAATCTTAAAGTTGCCCAAGATAGGCAGAAAAGTCAAGCAGACCTTAAAAGAACTCATAGAGAGTTCCAGGTTGGTGAACATGTTTTTCTTAAGGTAAGGCCGAAAAAGAGTTCCTTAAAAATGGGAAGTTGTGCCAAACTGGCACCCAGGTATTGTGGTCCTTTCAAAATCTTGTCCAGGGTTGGACCCGTGGCATATCAATTAGCCCTACCTTAAAATGTCAAAGTCCATAATGTTTTTCACATTTCATTTTTAAATAAATATGTGCATGATCATACTCATGTTGTAAATTGGAATAATGTTCAGGTGGAACAAGGCAGCGATTTTTCGGTGGAACCAGACTGTATTCTCGCAAGGAAAGAAACTCTACTCCAGAACTGCACGGTTGGCCAAGTAAAAGTGCAATGGAAGCACTATAGCCCAGCAGAGGCTACCTGGGATTTGGAGAGTAGTATGCGGGCTGCATACCCAACTCTGCTCCAGGAACACTCAAGGAGTGAATAAAGCAACATTGAGGACGATGTTGAGGCTTAAGGGGGGGTGTATGTCACCTACCCAATTTTTGAGAATAATTATTTTCTTACTATTATCCTTTTTGCAAAAAAATACTTTGTGTTAAATTATAATTACAAGTTTGTAATTATGACTAGGTAGGTCAAAAATGAATGTAATGACTCATTATTATTATTTAATAAATAAAAATGGGAGACAAACACTCAAGAAAATCTATTACAAGAGTGTCCATTGGCCCACTAGGAGGAATGGAAGCTGTTGGAAGGATTGGGACAGATGGCTACATTTTCACTCTACCATTAGTTGTTGGTATGGGACAACTCCCCCTAATTTTGTGGCATTTCCCCCTCCAGGTGGAGGGAGGTGAGCAGATAGCTCACTAATGACCAGTAATTACAAAAAGACCTAGGCAGCCTATACAGGGCAATTCGAATTGTGCAGGCAGCTCTTACAATTTTTTCTGCAGAAACATTCTTCATGCTCATCAGGTGATGGTTGAGAGATTCAAATAGGGGAGGATGTGGAGAGTGCAAGTATAAGTCTGCAAATGTTATGAGAAGGACAAACCAGAGGTGCTGGTGTTGGTCCCATTAATTACTAAGCCTGTAAGGCTGGATATATATATAGATAGATAGATAGATAGATAGATATATTTTCTTGCTGCTGCAAGCAGAGACCCTAAGCTTCAGAACTTCCTTCCTCTTGGTGGATTAGTGGATAGGATCGGGGGTCCTAAGGCAGACAGCTTGGCTGCTTAGGAGCAGGTTGGGTGGAACAGGCTTCTTGAGTGATTTGTTCCTCCCATTACACTCAGGTTCTATTCTTTTGTGTTTTCTTTTTCAATCACATGAATGCTCTCATAAAATGGCTTGGTATTGTTATTTAATGATCAATAGTAGTAAATTGTTACATCCTAATTAATTTAGATTTGTTGAACTAATAAAATGACTTATCTGCATTTTCCCCCATTCGTGGAGCTGCATCGTACTCCAGTACAGAGAGGTAACATTAAACCTGCCAAGTTAAAGGTGAAACCTACATGCATCTAAATATCTAAACCAAATACCACCCATGCATAGACTTATGTTTATCATGCATCTTATATTTTACCAGTTGTTCAAATCTGTTTAAATCCTCGCATGCAATGTTTTCACTGTTCAAATCTGTGTGCTGAATAACCTACCAGAAACTAGTCTTAGTAATAGGTTCTTTTCTTACTTCTGAAGATGAACATTATGTTAACAATTAGGGTTACTGATCTTTAATAATTACTTCAAAAAAAACAATACCATGCATTATGTTTAACCATATTCCCACTTTTCTATCTTCTTATTGTTTTTAGAATCCGATTGATCTTATATAAAATATTGTCTTCACTGTATTATCTTATACAGAAAGAAAGAAAACTACTATGTTATTTTATCCTTTCATCAGAGGTCCAAATTGGACGAATACAGGAATATATAATTAGAATAGAAAAAATGTTATATTCATAAGCAATCAAATTAACTGACGAATGCACTGTCATTTTCTCTTTTTCTGAATTATCAATTGCATGTGATAGAATTTACATCACAAAATACCAAGTTATTAAAAGCAAGGACAAACATGGCAGTATTGAATGGACAGGGTAAGTTACAGTATCTCTACACCCAACTAGGGCTGACCTGTCTCATCACATTATTATTTATAAACATTTAAATAGTTGTCAAATTGAAGGTTTCATTACCATAGACAGATTAACTACAGAATCAAGATTTATTATTCTTGTTCCTTTAAAACATCATTATAGACAAGCAGATTTCATTCACATTGACAACTAGGGTTTAACATTATCACTTATGCTTTCAAAACAAAACCATTTCCTTTATATTCTCGGCTTAATCCATACATGCACATACGCAGTGTAAGCCAGGTAGATCGCTCTCGGCTTATACCCAAAATTTAAATAAAAACTTAAAACGGGACTTTAGATACAGATACAAAAACGAGAAGTTCAAATCACCAAACGAAAGCATTAAACCCTAAATAATTATCGTTTCCATTTAAATTAATAGTGGTTACACCCTACAGTTTCTGCATTCTTTTGTTGAATGTTCCATGCAAAACCTCATGCTTTTTACACACGCAACTAATGCCGAAGCAAATTACAGTCAACGTATCTCTTCTTTCATCAACCCAGAAGTACAAAAACAATAGACATAAAACGTAAAGCTGTAAGACTCTTGCAAACACGAGGGTTCAACCATACCAAACTCGTCGAGCCCAAAAATGGCCGGCCATATATTTTAAAACATTTACATCACCTACACTATCAAAAAAACTTAAAACTGTAACGTTTCCCAAATGCTGCAAGCGAGACAAAGCCACTGCCGTGAAGGCATGCTACCAACACTTGCTCATCAAGTCTGATTCCAGGAGAACCACTAAGGAGGGATACCACTGAAGCTTACCGGTGGGTTCGCTTAGTTCTTTTCCCCTTCAACTATTCCGGCACCCTGTTGTTCGCCGAGGGTTACCTGCCAACAACCATACACTGAGTTAAGTATCAGATCATAGGGTAGTAATGCATGCAACAAAGAACAATTTGAAAACCCTTGCAACGTTATGATACCTGAGTCATGACAGACGAAGCCAACATCCATCCACTTTGAAGGAGAAGCACTCCGTTCGAAGGCCATGATGTGGGATACCTCCCGAGAACTTACAACTTCATTGAAAAACTTAGACTTGCAAGCTACCGCAACGCCACAACATAAGCACTCATCCCATCTATAGATTGCTACACAAATCGTTTCTAGATTTGGCTTCCATGGATAACAATTACTCACAGACCAAGGTTGTTGCCAGTCTCAGGATCAAACCCGAGGGAGGCTAGAAAAATAGCAAAACCCTAAGTGCCTCTCGACTGGTTGGCCTCACCTCCCAAAACCCTACCACCGAAATAATGACCAAGAATGTTACAAGAATCCATAAGTTACACTAGGGTTCAGCTCATCCTAATACACAATGATCAATGGTGGAGATCCACTTTCATTAAGCCACGTTGGAGGGTGGGAGGAGTAGCATTAAATTGCTCATCTACCTCCCAAGCCATGGGGTTGCCATTTTTGTTGACAGTAGGGCAGGAGGCCATTACAACTTAGCTTGCCAAACCTCATCACTCGTCGAATCATCCATCACAACTTACACGTAACATTATCCTTAACCCGGTGGCCAGGCAATGTAATTGCAAACCCAATCATTTATTACAACCTCGACTTTCGTACGCAGGATTTTGTAGTGCCATCATTTCACCTGCCAACCATATGGATCAACATTGATAGGATCGACATATGAAAGGTATCAAGGTATAACGTCCATCGATAGCATATAACAAAGGTCTTATATGATTCCATATAATCAATTTCGAGCACACTCATAGCATATGATTATTCACCAAGGTCGCGAGCAATCATAGGGCATGGATTGACTCTGCCCCATCACATAAAATCAATCATAAAGTTCATCATAGGGATTATTGTAGAGCTTTTAAAGCTTGTTCACACCATAAATTATATAAACACACCGTTAGGGTATGGTTTCCACCCAAGGACCCCCATCGCATATATTGCATGGTAGGGTATTAATATTTAAATCATCACCATTTTAATTGCCCAAGCAATAGAGATTAAAACCAGCTTATCACTCTTTCCGTAGTATGACTTAAGACCATGCGCCTTTGTCCTAAACCTATCACCATCCACATTTATAAAAGAATTACTTTAACAGGTGCAATTCATTTATGGAATGACCATACGCAAGTCGTCAACACTTAACGGAAACATTCATAACAAACACACCCTGAGATAGACGATAACTACAGACTTTGAGATAAACAGGTTCACCTTACAGATTTGGAAGGAGACCATATCTGTAGCATCGAAATTCATAGGCAATTTTTATTGATAACACGGTTATTAAACCCTATGAATTTTTATCACTATCTCTTACTCGTGAATTTGAGCACAGAGGATGAGTAAAATGCTTTAGTTGAATAGCTAAGTAAGCATCGAGGCACCTCGTGGGACCCCTTTCATCATCATCCAGAAAAATTTAAACTATCAACACTTGTCGAGAATAATTCTGTTTTCCAAGTGTATCACAATTTTCAATCATTCCAGCTTATAAATAAGAACATAATCATTAATTGGATTTCATGACGCCATCAGAAGACAAAAAGACACAACCATTAAATTGTTCCTACCAAGCGACACATTTATTAATTGTTGCTTATTGAATATTATTATTTTCTCATTTTACAATTTTAGCCTTTTTTGGCAATTTAAAAACTTTTAAATTTTTTTGAAAATATCGGGATGTTACAAGTGGGCTTTGAGATAAGGGAGGCACGTTCTCTGCATCCGGTGGATTCTGAGGGGTGAACGGTGGCACAAGTTCATTTTTAAGGTCACAAGGAATCTCAGTATCTATGTGGAGTCCAGTGCCTCCAAGATTCTTATTAAATTTATATCTCTTTCCACTTCTAAGATTATGGGTGTCTTCGTCAGAATCACTATATATACTGTTTACCATGACAGACTTGAAAATATTACTGCATTATTAAAACACCCTTCTCAGCTAACAACATCTTAATGTATAGAATGAGATTGTTTAGGTACTTACCTTGGAATCCGTCGAAAAAGTATGCTTCTGCTTGGTTGTAGGATTTGAGTGTGTCTACAGCAAATTCTGTTACAAAGCCTTCTAGCATATGATTGACCCAGAAGTCAACTGCACACGTCAATGGGCTATCTATCACTTTGAGCTACGTTATGAGATCTGGAGTCCACTCTATAGGAACTCCTCCTTGAAAACAGGTTTTCTTCTCTGAGAGCCACGTGATCCACTCGTGCAGCTCATTTGGAAATGATGCCCAAAAAATCTCGTGAATATATTTCCAGAGATATCTACTCAACTACTATTTGTCAGATAGATGTGGGTGTCTATTCTCTTTCCTTGCAAAGTCTCTTTCGGTCTTGTCACACCAAGCCCAGATCTCTGTCTTTTTCGGATGCCAATTGTTGGAGCCTTCCGGGAACTGATGTTCTTCGTCACACATTATGGCTGCAACTCATCACCGATTCTAGTCCCGGCAATGTAACCATTTGTTGGCTTATCATATGTTGATCCATAGGGTTTTCAATAAAGACCCAGTTTTTTTGTGTTTTCCCCTTGACCAACAAAACCCCTTTGCACCGGCCCTTTCGGCAACAACCTGAGAGAAGGTTGAGGTCTCACCTGAGGTGTATCTATGGGGTACTGTAGAATTAGGTTTCCACAGTAGGTGATGAGTTGTTTAGTCTGACTTACTGCGTAGTGTGACATGGGACGTGTGCTACAGGGAAAGACTGCGCGGCGATAGACGACACCACGGTCCGCACCTCTAAATTCTACTTCCACATAATTTCTTTGTGACTGCGCCGATGCAGTTCACACTAAGACTTGAAATACTTGCAGTTAACTAGTGTACTGAAGTTATTAACTCTCAATCATTCATCCATTCACTTGGGGTGTTCACTGCTCAAGCATTTGCTGGGGAGACGGTCCAACTACCATGCATTCTTCCTACTGCCTAATGTGAAAGGGATTAAACAATATCTTAACACTTAGCCGAATAACTGATTCATTACTGCTTCATAAGTAAAGGCCAAACATTCACCATTCATCTATTCATGCAGAACTTAACATATTATTTCCATATTCTCCTAATGGAAAATACATATAAAAGTCCTATCATAAAAGTATGCAAGGAAAAATTCAGACATTCATTCACAGGAAGCAGATAAATGCACAATACACAACACAATCACACTACACAGTATTTAACGTGGTTCACTCCCCCGGGTGGGAAGCTACATCCACAAGAATTGTTGTTACATATATATGTATTTTGGGAAGGGCACAACAGTTCTTATTCTGTGCACTCAGCTGTAGAGCCTTTACAATATCTTTACTCATAAAATATTTTACAATGCTCAGTAGTACACTTCTAGCCCTTTCCCATACAAAAATTCCTCCTTAAATAGATCATGCCCGTAGGTCATGTCTTTACAATGCTAAAGGCCGAAACTATTAGGGTTTACAAAACTGCTACGGTTTCTCTATACCGGACTGATGGCATCTGGTAGCGAGTGCTCCATCATGGCGGTCCTCCACTCCTTCATCATGTCGCTATCGGCCTTCCTGTTGTTGTTAACAGACAATCCACTCGAGTGGACGCGAGCCAGATCTCCCTAGTTCAAGTGAATCTAGAACAAATAGTATAGAATACAAAACTCATTTCCTAGATCTAGTTACAGATCAAGAACTTAGTTATTGTACCTTTTAGATCGTGGATCCTTCTCCTTATTGTTGCTCCAAGTCTCACGATCATCAGATCTCCAGCTGCAAGACCTGTCAAGACAATATGGAAACGATACAAGCAATACAAGATATCTAAACAATAACTGATCTAAACTAACAGTTGAGGAAGAAAGTTCTAAACATCATCAATGAGACAACAGTTTATGGAAAGAGATTATATTAACTGTATAAAAATGGGAATTACATAGAAAGGATGAAGCTACAACCAAAGCCTCAACATCGAATCCCCCATCCAACATGTCCAATCCAAGCCTCCAAGGTAGTACAAGCTTCCCAATGACCAATATGGGTTCTACCAGCATACGGGTACCATAGACCTGTCTCCCTCTCATGGAGAGAGTGGGTGTTTATATAGGGCTAAAGAGATAGGGTAGGTTGAGTATTAGGGGGAGATGGTTAAGGTATCTTCCCATAAGGTTAGGAACTGAAGTTCCACCTCACCTAGAGCCTAGGGATAAGCCTCCACCTCAACAAACTTCTAGAAAGACCTCGAGACTCCCCAAAATAGCCTTTAACCAACCTCGTCGCACCCTGGTAGAAGACACAGAGCGACAAAGGGGTGTCATTGCACTCTGTAGGAAGACAAAGTGCGACAGTGTCTCACCCTAGCTGACTAGAAACTGCGACGTCGCACCCTAGATGAAAGAGAAGTGTGACAGCCTACTCAAAGAGGTCAATTAGGCAGGGAAAATCTCTCAATTGGATGTGTTTTAGCCCAAAATGAATTTAGGGGTTAGAGCACAGAGTTTACACAATGGTCAAGATGACGACTTTATCACAACGGTCATGATGATGATACTTGGTCATAAGGACGATACTTGCAATGATCATGGTGACGACACTAAGTCAGGATGATGACACTTGCAACACTTGCGACACTTGCACAAGGGTGACGACATTTTGGTGTAACAGAATGCCACCCAAAGCATGAAGCTGACAGAATGAGATAGGTGAAATGCTTTGTAATAAGAAAAAATGGCAAGGACTTGCTTGTTGGAAGGAATTCTTGCAGAAATGACCTGAGATAGACAAGTCTCATACAACACAAATCATGGCTGCCAACCAATACATTGCAGATCCATGATAGTAATGACCAACTGAACACAATCATGGCTACTAGACACAATCATAGATCCATGATGAGATGATAACACAGCCACAACCAATACAAAAGTGGATATTTGTAACTCTGAACTGACAACACAGCCACGACCAATACAAAGTGGATCTGTGCATCCCAAACAATCTCCATCACAACCTGGGTAGGCAAGAACTTCCCCAGGGTCTTCAAGTTGAACCCGCAATGATACCAATATATCCATGTGATTACAATGTGTTGCAGTCGAACATGGTAGAAACCACTTGATTACCGGTCATTAATGTATACCGTTAACAAGTGCAATGGGAATCACCATTAATGTCAATGATCCCCAAGGTATCACAGTACATATCATCAAGCGTGAATCAATGAGCTGAAGTCGAACGCCTAATGGAATCTTTCAACCAAGAGTCAATGAGGTGAACTCATGTTGAAAGTGAGGTAAACTTCCATTGAGGCATGCAGGGCCAAGGTACTCGGTTGGTTTCTAGATTCAAAACCTCGGATGATGATTTGAAGTCGACGAGGATGAACCCATTGAAGGAGGGCCATGATGAATCCCCCATCATCAACATGAAACTCAATAACAAATGTTTAGTGTAGATCAGATGGTAGGGTGATGTGCAAGACTGACTCAAGGTAGATCAACATGATCGAAGGTATACTGATTGTAGATGATAAATGATAGACATATTCTTGAACATGGGCATGGCATGACTTGGCAGTATTGACACGATGAGTGCGACACAAATTCTCAAAGCAACTGATGATGGAATATTTTCTTTGAATGACTCAAAGGAGCAACAAGACTGAGGAAATAAGTGGAACTGACAAGACTCGAAGACAAACGGATTACCCAAGTACTGAACGCAAATGCAAACAAGTTCCATGTTCAAGAACGACTATGTACTGCCACTGACAAAGGGTGTAACACAAAAGCTTTCCTTTTTCCCCATCATGAATGATGAGTGCCTCATGTGTTTTTTACGAGCTTGATGAGGGTAACCAGATGCTCGGTATAGATCATCTCATAGATGAGTTCAATCCCAAATATTTTCCGAACCTAGGATAGGAGGGGTTCGTCCCATGGTAGGCCCTTCAATGTGAGAATTTAACGAGTCCATAGAAGGTAAACTCGATTGTCATTTCATGTTTAGAGAGTCTGAAAAGAACTAAAGAAAACTCCAGTGGTCCTTTTTCGTAAAGTTAGCCTCATCGCCCGAAAAATGGTAAAACAATGCGAGAGATAACTCTTCCAGCTATGGTGGGGAGTATTCCTTTTCCGTAAATAGTGCTTCCTAGTCCAAAAAAGGGGTAAACTATCACTAGAAAGACAATCATTCAAATGCTTTTACAAGCGTGAAAGCATCAAGTTCGTTTGGCAATCTTTTCCTATTTAGGGAGTCTAAAAAGAGCTTAAAAGGACTCCATGAACAACTTTTTCATGGTTGGTGATCGAGTACGACAAAGAAAAAAGTAAACTCGGCACAGTTCCTTTTCCGTAAATAGTCTAGCAAGGCTGGATAAAGTGATAAACCTATACTCGTTAGACACACCTTTTTACTCAAATTTTTTTAACGAGCACGAGAATGGTATCAAAAGCACTCGGAATCTTTTTCATGTTTGAAACAGAGCACGAAAAAGTAAAGAGTAAGCTCAAACCACTTTTCATGTTTCAACCAAAGCACGAAAAAAGTGAAAAGTAAGCTCAAACCACTTTTCATGTTTCAACCAAAGCACGAAAAAAGTGAATAGTAAGCTCAAATGCCATCTTATTGTTTTTAAAGAGCTCGAAGATAGGTTGGAAGAATGCTCATGATGTTTGCTTCATTTTTAAATGAGCTTGTAATAGAACATGAACTATGCTCGAGATAATTTTCATGGTTTAATGAGCTTGAAACCTAAAAAAGGAAAGTATGCTCGAAAATGTTCCCAATGGTGAGACTTCTTCCCATCATGAAATCCAAAGGTTAGTACATACCCTCAGCCTGATTGCTAGAAGTAAGTGACTTAGCTCCAACGTGGTGTGGAGAGGCGATTGAGTTGACTTCAACATAACGTCCATATGTTGAAGAGATGCCCCCAAGCTTCATTTCATTCGCCTAAGCTATCCCTAGGCAGATGAAAACAAGGTTCAGGTACTAAGTTAATGGGAAGACTCGAATCAATGGAAACTGAGTTGTTTCATTTTTGAATGAGATTGACACAAGATTAGAACTCTGCTCATGGGGACCTATTTCATTTATTAACGAGCTTGACATAGAATGGGAATTATGCTCCTGGGAACCTATTTCATTTTTTAACGAGCTTGACATAGAACGGTAACTATGCTCATGGTTAAGGTCCATTGACGGGTTCCTCCCCAACATGATGCCCAGAGGTTGGTAAATGCCCCTAGCATGATTGCTAGCGGCTTAACATGGTAGTGTTCCCTCAACATGATTGTTGACAGTATGACATGTGGCATGCCCCCCAAGCTTCATTTCGTCTGAAAATGTTGCTTGCTAACCTAACTAACAACCTGGCTACTAATATGAATACAAATATGCTCCAGTGGATTGGTTTCATTTGTATGCAAGCTTGAAACCAAAGGGAAACTATGCTAGAGTGTTCGGTTTCATTTTTTAATGAGCTTGAGACGTAAGGTAAACCGTGCTCGTACCCCCCATCCTCAGGGGGAAGAAACCACTAAAACATGCGGAACATTCAATGAAGTATGATGGCTAGGAGTCATATGATGAGTGGGTGTCACAAAGGAAAGTTGATCAATGGTCACAATATTCCCATGATGAGGAAAATACATCACTCGAAAGAGCGTGGAAACTACAACTTTCATAGCATAGACATAATCACGTCCAAGGAGCAGATTGAAATCTAAAAGACCTTGGACAACCATGACATCAACTTAAACAGTTTTACCTCTCAATGTGATAGGTTACTGTGGGAGAATCCCTAAAGGTCCAGTAGGCCTTCTATTAAAAGCCAAAATCTGGTCAGTTACTGGTACAAGCTGAGGGGAACCTATAACTTGTCAAGCAGTTGAGGATAAAATACTAACAGAAGCTCCCTCATCAACTATCGTATGAAAGATTTCTTTATCGAAAACGCCTACAGATATTTGAAAAGGAATACTCGAAGGAAGACGAGATTCTGTTAGACCATTCCAATCATAGGAAATGACCTCAATACTTGGGGGGGGTCCTGTAGGAATGGACAGGGTCTCCCCTTGCCTAGGACATTCTGAACTGACTAGGAAAACATCAGCGGTTTTCGATTCACTCTCACTTGGAAGATAAGAATGAGATGAAGATTGTGTCATGGTGACTGCTTCAGTCTGGACTTTCTCCAATGAAAGAGTGGGATCGAGTGGATATGACAGCAACTCGATCACTTCACTCTCGAAAGGAAGAGTGGGATCACTTACAGATGAAACTGAATTAATCACTTGGTCAACCAATGGGGTGTCAAGGGACAACTTACTATCACTTGTTGGAAGCACCTATTGAGAACTAGTAATATCTTCCAACCATTGTGAAGCTTCATCCATGCTTGGACAAAGGAAAGTATGGTGTTGCATATCAAACAGGGGTACAGGACTTTACCCTTCTGACCCTTCACCAACGGGTCACTGGTCGAGGGATTGTCATCAACATGATGGTCAGAGGTTGACGATACAAGCGGTTTGGGGTTTTTAGACCACACTTCTAACACACGGGAAAGACCGGGATAATCCTTGAGAAGGTGATCACCCTTGCAAAGTTTGCAAGGGAACTTGGGCTTACTAGGTGTTCTCATAGAATGAGTGCCATTAGAGGCAGATGGTTGATGCTTGGTCTCTTTCTTATCCTTCTTCTTCTTAATCTTCCTTTTCTTCTTCTTCTTCTCACTCGCCTTCTTACTAACATCAGATTTTTTAGTAGGAGAAGAAGAAGAGATGGAAACCGATTCAACTTTCGACGAAGAAGGAGAACGGTCACCATGAGATTGATGCTCATGTGATGAAGGACCTAGGTTCGACACAATTGGTGCACTTGGTGTAATCGGATTGGAGAATAACCATACTGGTAATCCTATCGTCAATCCAAGAAGACTCAACCTAGCCATAAAGGGGGGACCAACAGTTCCACAAGGGGGGATAACAAAAGGCATACCCTGGAAAGGGGTCTCTTGGTTGGTAGTCTTGGAAGAATCTTCCATATCTAAACTCCCTAAGAGACTCTAAAGTACCGCACAAGTCAAAAACTACTCAAGTCTAAAAGAAACAAGAAAACTGTGTGAATAGGAGTGGATGAAAAGTTACGATCCTAACAGGATTGTCAAGGCATCGCAAACAGCTATATACTGCAGGGTCCAACAATATGACGCGACAAGGAGGATTGGGACCATACCCTTGCCTGCATACCCGATTACCTAGATAGTACATGCGTGCTAATCACCCCGAGTGCTATTCTCGGTGTAATGCTTTGCCAAGATGGCCAAATGGTTAACTCAGTTGGTTTTAGGAATCCTAGTGGTGTCTCCCGATATACGCAAGGTACATGGGAGCTCAAATCTGTAGTGGTGTTGTCTAATGCACAACCGTTTGGCAATAGACCTTCTGATATACTACCGAGTACGTGATACACCCTTTTATATATGCCAAGTACGGATTATGGTACTTGGTGGGTACGTGAAGGAGCTCGATATACTGATAAGTACGTGGAAGACTACAATACCCCCGGGATACAGTGCTGGAAAATAACGACAACTGCCACGCTTAATGACACCGGAATACGTCTCTAACTTACACACAGTTACTAAATGATTTTAACCTAAGCTAGCATTAATTTTATCTTGTACAGTTAGGTGGATGCATGAGGTGAGTACATAAATGTAAACATAATGCAATCCTCAACTACATGATAATGCACATTTTCCTTTCCTTTTCAATGAAAAATACTTAAGGTAGGGAGAGATTTTTCTTTCTTTCAAACCAAAAGTACTTACGTAGTAGAGAAAAGAAGAATTCCTTCCTAGAGTGCAATAACTCTAACTTTCTGCAATAATCAACTAAAAAGTGCAAAGAAAACGAAAGATGCAACTAATCTCAACAATGTATAAGATACAATAATGAAGCACTTTCAATTTTCAAATGCATGTACCAAAAATGAAATTTGATAGCTAAACGATTTTCATATCTATGTACAGAAAGTAAGAGAATATCTACAACACTCTAATCATTCAGAAATTCCCAAAGAAAAAGGGCAAGCACCCAAACAACTCAAAGATACTCAAGAAAGGCTCAGAATCTACCAAATGCAATAATTATAACTCATTTCCTATCTCTTTACACTTGAAAAAGACACATCTAAGCTACGGAAAGAAATATCCCACCAACATTTCCAATTAAATGCAAGGCAAATAAAATCACTTTACCATCTTACATAACTCAAATGCGTACAAATCTGAAACGAATCTTTTCTTCTTCTTATGAGTGTAAGACCAAGAATGCCAAATGATCAAATTAAAGCAAGAAGAATACTTATGTTTTCCAATTTCATGAATATAGAAAAAGAGTGACAAAATCAAGCTTTTCTTTGAACTAAAGTGGAGACAAACAATCAATCTTTTCCAATAACCATTAGATAGCTTAGCATGTAAAGGAAACAAGATGCCTAACCCAAGAGAAAGAGGCTCAAAAAGACATGGGTATCCCACACTTTTCAAATCATTAAAACAAGCTAGTCACACCAAACCAAAAATGATCTCAAAACCTTGAGATGGGTCAGAACGACTAAAGGATGCACGATTCATGGCCCCCCCCGGCCATGAGGGGGAATTGTTTTTCAAAAATAGAACCCATTTTGCTTAAAAATGCAAGAAAAACACTAGTTTTGACTCAAAGGGCCAAACATGAATCCAAATCTCAAAAGACCCAAAACCAATACAAACAAGCCCAAAAACATTGTTGGGCAAAAGGGTCTCTGCCTGGAAGGTACAATGTAGAGGAGTCTGCACACAAACCAAAACTAAAATCAGAAATGGAGAAGGGGTGCCTGTATGGAAAAAATGGCATATCGACGTAGTCTATGCTTGTACATAGTGCGACGTTGCAGTTTACCTATGCAGGAGTGCGACAATGTTGCAATTTACCAGTGAAAGGATTGCGACGAGTGACTAACAGGTAAAGAACAGAGGCCAAAATTGACACAGTTCTGCTCTGTTTCCACTAACCAGGTGCGACAAGCGAGATCTAAGTCCCAAAATGGACCAAATCTCCAAGCAATGAACTGTGAAATGGTTTGGAAATGAGCAATATGAACTCAGAGGGAGTAGATCAGAGTCTTCAATGTGAAGATCTGATGGTGAAACTCACTCAAGAAGCAAATGACAAATAAAAAGGCTTGTGTCAAGCAATCAGTTGAAAATGACTCTCAGATGACAACTATTAAAAGAAAATATACGTTCATCCCCAGTATGGTCGCCAAATTTGTTAACGGAAAATCCACTCGAGTGGATGTGAGCCGGATCTCCCTAGTTCAAGTGAATCTAGAACAAATAGTACAGAATACAAAACTCATTTCCTAGATCTAGTTATAGATCAAGTACTTAGATATCGTACCTTTTAGATCGTGGATCCTTCTCCTTGTTGTTGCTCCAAGTCTCGTGGTTGTCAGATCTCCAGCTGCAAGACCTGTCAAAAAAATATGGAAACGATACAAGCAGTACAAGATATCTAAACAATAACTAATCTAAACTAACAGTTGAGGAAGAAAGTTCTAAACATCATCAATGAGACAACAGTTTATGAGAAGAGATTATATTAATTGTATAAAAACGGGAATTACATAGAAAGGATGAAGCTACAACCAAAGCCTCAATGTCGAATCTCCATCCAACATGTCCAAGCCAAGCCTCCAAGGTGGTACAAGCTTCCCAATCACCAATATGGGTTCTACCAGCATAAGGGTACCATAGACCTTTCTCCCTCTCATGGGGAGAGTGGGTGTTTATATAGAGCTAAAGAAATAGGGTAGGTTGAGGATTAGGGGGATATGGTTAATGGATCTTCCCATAAGGTTAGGAACCGAAGTGCCACCTCACCTAGAGCCTAGGGATAGGCCTCCACCTCAACAAACTTCTAGAAAGACCTCAAGACTCCCCAAAATAGCCTTTAACCAACCTCATCGCACCCTGGTAGAAGACACAGAGTGACAGAGGGGTGTCGTCACACTCTGTAGGAAGACAAAGTGCGACAGTGTCTCACCCTAGCTGACCAGGAACTGCGACGTTGCACCCAAGATGAAGGAGAAGTGTGACAACCTACTCAAAGAGGTTAACTAGGCAGGGAAAATCTCTCAATTGGATGTGTTTTAGGCCATAATGAATTTAGGGGTTAGAGCACAGAGTTTACACAATGGTCAAGATGACGAATTTATCACAATGGTCATGATGATGACACTTGGTCATAAGGACGATACTTGCAATGGTTAGGATGATGACACTTGCAACACTTGAGACACTTGCACAAGGGTGACGACATTTTGGTGTAACAGTTGTGCGCACGCCAACAGGTCACTTTCATCGAGCCGCTCTTCCTTTAACGGCCTCGTACAACAGGCTCAGCTCCTAGTCGTTTTCATCAAGCCATTTTTCCTCTAACGACCTCGTACAACTGGCCTCCTTCCTCATTTTCTCATGGTCGTCGCTCGGCCTTCCTGGAGCATCTTTGCTAAAACTAGACCGTCGATGGTCTAACTGGTACCCGTGCCCGTCCTCCTTCCAACACTCTGATTTGTTGGCTCCACGTGGACTAGTCACTTCGTAGCACTACTTCCTCGCAACACTGATCTTCGCAGCACCCTTCGAAGTACTGCCAATATTTGGTTGTTGCACGCAACTTCGTAGCATCCCCAACACTTGCACAAAATTGTATTTTTGTTGAGCTGCGCTCAGCTCCGCAGCTAAAACTCCTTCTATTATCAAAATTTTCCCCAACTTGGGCTAGGCCCAACAAAACCCATCAGTTTCCTAGGGCCAGCACGATAAGAGTTGGTTGACAGGGTGGTTCATCCATTTTTGGTATCAAAGGCTTGGACCAGAAAGTCTACGGGAGCAAAGGCTACAGGAGCAAGGGGACAATCTACAACCTGCCGGATCCAGATATTTTACTATTAGTTGATCATTGACATCCTAAATCTTTGTATACTGTAAAATGGTTAGATTGACTAACTGTTATGAGAAGTTGTAAAGTTTATGTTGGAAAATAATTGTACACATGTATATTTGGATTTGGATTTATTTACTAGCATGTTTGCAGAAACTAGGTAAAAATAGAAACAGACATGAACATGGAAATTTAATTGAACACTACATTTTTATTAAAAACTTATCAAAACCTTCTCAAGATTAGCTTAATACATAAAATACCTTAGGAATTTTGACTTAGTGTTATGCCGAAAAGAAGAGCACTACACGAGCTATGGTCTCATTGCTATGTTTCTCAATGAACTGTCAAGGAATTTCCAGTGTGCAAGGGCGTGGTGAGTTCTTTGCTCCAAAGAATATGGATTTTTGTGGTGTAACTGGAGTGCAGGGTGGTGGTGAGTGTTGCTATGGCACTGGGCGCCATCATGGAGGCGGGAGTAATCTGTTGATGGGAGAAAGGCGTGAATGATGGGAAGAGGCTTACATGGTGGATGCAGCTGGGGAATGTTTCCAGAAGAATCACAGGAAGACGCTAGGGATGGACGGTGCATACCTGGGAAATTTCGACATGGAAGAGCTGAGAACACACATGGTCAAGATGAACATAGCAGCACCCCTAACTCTAACGAAGAAATACTTAATCGCCTTCAAGAATTGGAAATGTAGGTGCATATGATTAGAACTGAGAATCTGGAATGCAAGAATGTTCTGTTACGCTTGTACAATTTGGTTTCTATCAACCAAACCAAGGTTAGAGCCCAAAAATCAACCCTGGCTGAGAAAATCGATCACTTGGAGGGCTCTTTGGGCATATTATTCTCTCGCAAGGCCCAGAAGAATGAAGTCACTGGCAGAGATATTGAAGAGATAAATAGAATAATGGTGAAGCTCCAGAAGTTCATGGCCAACACTGGAAATTTCGTGGACCTCAGTACAGAGAAGAATGGTGCAGCCGAACCTGTTGACGCTGCATTGGACATCAACCACAAATAGCTAGATGTTGGTTCAAGTCACGGTTTGGACTTCATATTTCAATTTTGATATATGCTATTTAGAATTTTGTTGAAACTTTGTGTAAGGTTTAGTTTAGGCTTTAGAATAGCTCTGGAAACTTGGACTCATGATCCAGTTTTTGTTTAAAATAGCACAAGAATTATGTTTTATTCCTGTTTACTTCTTTTAGGATAGTTCGTAAGAATATATATCTATCATAGGGTTGGAAGAAACATGGAATTCTACATGATTTTGATGAATTGGGGGCATTGACTGTCTTCCACACATGGGAGCAATCTGCTCTGCTTTTCGATATGTATCCCATCTTTTTTCTATAATAAAAAATTAGTCGTTTGTGTTAAAAAAAAGGTTGTTTGCCTGTTATGTATAAAGAGAGAATTGAGTATGATAATCCAAAAACATTGGAGGAAGCAATGAGGAAATCCAATTTCTGTTTCGATCAAAATACAAATAAAAGAGATAGTTTACCAGTTTGTAAAGTGAAACACTTTGACCAACATAAAAGAGATAACACGTTTTTTAGAAGTGATGGAAATAACCATAGAAATTATCAAAGCAATAATTTCATAAATTAAAATGCAACAAATTATCAAAATAATAATTACATAAATAAACCTCAAAATGTAGCAAATTATCAAAGAAGAGATACATCTGTTAACTACAACAAAGTTAATCAACCAAAAGGTCCATTACAGTGTTGGGAGTGTGGTGAACCGCACTACTTTAAGGACTGTCCAAAGAAGAAAAATATTGTTAATAATATACATTCTATACAACAAGAAACTATTTTAGGTGACGGGGGAAGAATAATACCCAGGATCAGCATAGCGTTGGAGAATCGACAGGCAGAACATCAATCAACAACGGTCCAAATAGAAGGTATGTTACAAAATAACTATATTTCTATGTTGATAGATCCACGTGCAAGTTTAATTTACATTTCTCCTAGAATGGCAGATGCATGTAAACTTCAGCAAAGTAAATTTGATAAATCATGGTTAGTTCAGTTAGCTATAGGCACAAAAAGGAAAGTGACTAGTTTTGTTGAAAATTATGAATTTTACATGAATGACATGAAAACACTTGCAGATATGAATATTTTACCTTTAGGATCGTATGGCATGATAATAGGAATGGATTGGTTACATAAACATAAAGTTATATTTAATTGTTATAAAAATTCTTTTACATGTAAAGATGAAGAAAATAAATCTGTTTTAGTGAAAGCAATTCCTAGAAAGGTTACA
Organism: Larix kaempferi; assembly: GCA_027924585.1. Lineage (NCBI taxonomy): Eukaryota > Viridiplantae > Streptophyta > Pinopsida > Pinales > Pinaceae > Larix > Larix kaempferi. Next base: position 5,285,134 of record BSBM01000976.1, on the reverse strand, counting down.
ATAAGAGAAATCTCTGCTTTACAAATGAAAAGATCAGTTAGAAAAGGGTGTAAATTGTTTGTTGTTCATATTTTAGATGTGTAGGGACCCCCATTTCGGGGTCCCCCAAAAATACTTTCTCCATAATACTAACATCATATGAATATTTTAAATCTTGAAACTCAAATATGAAACCGTAAATAAAAATGCAAATACTCAACTTGTACATAAAAATGGAACATTATACCTGATTCCGATGGTTGTATGTTGTTGTAGCTAACATCACTTGCCGCTTGATCCAACCATCCAAATTATCGATTTACTGAAGGCCCCTCGGTTGACCTCCCTACCACATTGGGGGTACTCTTCTTTCCCCCGAACCCCCAAGCATTTTGGGGTCATAAGAACACACAATGCAAGCTTTCTTCCGGGATCTCCCAATCCCTGGATAGCTCAACCCAACTCACAAGAATCACAAAATCATTTCTCGATTACAGTTCCCATCCAGCACTAGGGAGCAAGAGAGTCCATTCTCCTTCTCCTCCCTTTATTTTATAACCAAAATATCGATGCCAAGTGTTTCTTCATGCAAAATAGTTATTTAATTTAATAATTCTCTAATATTTATTCTCATAAAACAAGTGTCCCTTTATCTTTTAGTGTGCACCTAAATCACTACATTGTCTCCTTGTTGTCTCCTTAGTTAATTTATCTAATCCTGAAATCAGTGGGATGTAGGTGGAGTGGTTCCTATTAGAGTCCTAGTTGTATTTTGCTTACTAATAAGTTTATTCATTGATCTTTTTGTTCATATTTTTTCTAGTAGATGGACACATTGTCTTCTAAGTTTTTCTCTTTTCTAAAATAAAAAGAAATAAGAAATATTCTTTTATTAAATAATTTAATCTACTTTTAATTATTTTCCCCTTTTTCAAAATATCTATAATGAAAAATAAATTATCTCTTCTATTAGAACTTTCAACCTAGATCAAGTTTTCCTTTTTCAAAGAATAATAATAATGAAATGGATTAAAATGTTTCTTTTGCTAAAAATTCTGATCTATTTCAACTTTTCTCATTTTCTTCAAATATAATAAAATAAATCTCTTTATTTTATTATGATTCTTTAAACTTTATTATTGATTAATAATCCCTTCCTGTTCCTGTCTAGGTACCCCTTTGGCAGGCCCTTCCGACAATTCCTTTTCTTTCTTCTTGTGAGGAGAACTATGTAGTGATCAGGGATTCATTAACGCGATCTCTCGACTACACTTCTTGGATACTAAAGGTTGTTGAGGGATAAGGTTCTCCTTATCGCGCGCCCCTCAACTCTTGTACACGAACAAATCGGTATGGCTGTTGGTGTCCATTTTGTCACCATTTTTTATCAAACACATTCTGATTGGCGTCATTTTCACCATTTTTTATATGATAAGTTATTCTTCTTGCCATTCAAGCTGTCAATCAGACGAGGTATGAATGCATTTTCATATCACTTGAATTTTGGTCAAATATCGTCATATTGTGATTTATTAACGCTTATTTGACATTTCTTGGATTAATTAGCAAATAGATCTCGTCTTGTAGGCTATGGGTTTCAAACGGACCTTCATTCAAACATGCTTTCACACTGAAGACACCCAGCAGCATTCAACCTACCGTTCAATCCTTCATTCAACCCACAAAATCGTCAGTTGGAATATTTCTGGTCATTAAAGGCAAAAACAGAAAGATGGGTTATGTTAGCAACATGGTTGTCATGGTTGGTGAGCCCCTGTTCTAGAATATTCGCCCTCCTACTCGCCTCAATTGACAACACATCTTCTGCTCACATCAACTCTCTAGAAGTTCCATCTTCCTGTTCGCCTATTCTGACAGCACACACTCCTACCCACGTCAACGTTCCAGAAGTTCCTCGTCCTCCCACACTCAGCTTGCCAGCACATCCTCTGCCCATGATTGAAGGAAACCGACGCCTAGATGTTCGCATCAAGGAGAATCAACACCATGGACTTAGGAAAACGCCCTATGCATTATCGTAAGCCACCATGCAGTCATTCTGTAGTCATTAAGATTTCTATTTTTAGATAGGTCGACTATGTCGACCTTCTTTCTGATTGTAAACTTATATATAGACACCTCCTTTGGAGAAACGCAACACAATATAGCGCATACATACCTAGAGGATAGCAGTAATTTGTAGAAATGTTGTGTAACTTTCTCAGTTAATGGAAATTACTAAATTTTGTTGTTGATGTTCTACTGTTGGTGATAGTTTGAGTTAAGATCCAATATCTGATTGCTGGGAAGGGCCCCTCAACAACTGGACGTTTTATTGTGTATATTTTTCATTTTTCCTTTCTGCTAGTAAATAGTTTCCATTTCCAGTAATTGTATTTAACTGCGTTTTCCTGTAGCTGCTGTTTCATTTCTTGTAATTTATTTCCTATTGATAATTTAATTTACATTTCCAAAATTGGTAGTGATCGGTCATGCTTAAATATTCTTAGTTTGCTTTCAATTTTGTCATTTGCAATTAGATAGAGTAAACTAGTTAACATTTTAGTAGTTTAAATTCAATTCATACTTAGAATTAGTTCTACTAATGTTTTTCCTATAGTTGTAGGTTAGTTTTATTCATCTCGCAGCTTTGTTTTATTATGCCATAGAAGTGGTTCATTTCCTTATACAATGATTAGTATAGGTTACTTCTTGTTATATTAGCTTCTAGACAGTCTATTCACTGCTTTCCTTGCACTGCAGGTTCATATGCATTCACCAGCTGGCGTTAAGATCATCCAATATGCTTCTTTCCTTAGTTTAAATCATTTTCCTCCATCCGGACTGTCATTCGTACTGTCTTTCAGACTATCATCTGGATCGTCATACGGACTTTAATATTTTCTGCATTTTTTTTATGCTTATTTAGAATCCGGTTTCTTAGGTTCTTTTAGTTGTAATATTTCTTGCCTTTAATTAGCATTCTTAACTATAATTAAGATCTTGTTCCACACTACATGGATTTTTAATTTAGTTTCATCATCATTCTTAGTTTTCATTCTGTTTTCCTTAACTTTGCTCTAGTTGCTTTAAAGATTATGTTTCTTTTCTACCTGATTCATTAATGCTTTACTGTTCTAGAATTCATCAGTTCCATTCTTAGTTTCATCATGTCATGTTTCTTAAGATTGATTTCGGATTAGATTTAGTACTTTCATTCTCCAAAAATATCTTAGTTTTGATAGTTTCTTTGTTCGAATATAGAATTTTCTTCTCTCATTCATACAGTTAATGAATATGTTCATGAAATAAGATCTGATCCAGAAATAAGTTATCTTTATCAAGTTTTCTACTTGCTTCTAGATTAGGTTCATTCTCAGAATTAAATATCTTTATCAAGTTTTTTACTTGCTTCGAGGTTACATTAGTTTTATGTCGTTTACTCATGTCTAAAAAATAGATCATAATGTTTAAAGTTAATTGTAGTTGGACAATCTTTAGTTTGCATTTATTTGTAGAAGTTAAACTATATGTGCTTCCATTTTGCTTCCTTGTTACATTCAAAAATCACTTTGATACATTCTCTCCCCTTCCTATTACATTTGATACACTTCCTCAGAAACCTCAAGGAGAATGGAATTAGGTAGTTTAGTGTAGTCTTGAAATATTAATTAAATGCATGAATAGTTGTTGAATTCACTAAGTAGTTTGTAGTTTGTAGTTTTGCTTTAAGTTAATATAGTTCTTTGTTTCCATAGTTAGTTGTCAAATTGAGTCATCTCATAGGTCTCTAAACTCATTTACAGTTGTTTGTAATTCCTAGATTAGAGTTTTTAACCAGTAGTTTTCAATTCCATCAAAGTAGTTCTGTTTTTTATTAAGTCATGCTTCCTAGAATAATATTGTTGTTTTCATATCTTTCAGTTATTGTCCATAGAGTAGAGTAGTATAGCTTGATACTATTCTGATCTGTTGGTTTAGCTAGGTTTAATTAGTTCCTTTCTTGTATTTCTGAAGTTTGACTTGGTTTTTCATTTTGAAAGATCTTTCAATCTCTTCTTTATTAAACATTTCTAAGGTCGGCCGAGCCGATATCCTAGGTCCCATTCTACCTCATCATATACTATGCCACAAATCTAAGATTACCAACCCTGGTCGATGATTAAATATTTGGTGATTCCTTAAGACAGTAAATACACCCAACAATGGCCTCACCCGTATGGCACACGCTTACTTGGGCCAGTTCTCAAGCTTCTGACCCGTGTGTGGAGTGCTAATTCAGGTTCAACATTCTGGTGTCCTACCCTATGTGTTTTTTCCGTTCTTACAGCCCCTATAATTCCATTGTGGGTCAGTCGGTAAATTTTCTTACCTACCACTGCACACACACACACTCAAAGCGCACATTAGTAGCGTTGCACTTATGAAATATTTTCATCATTCATCATCATGTCTCAGTCAGTCGTGCATATCTATTATTCATCATTCTATCTCAATCAGTCGAGCATATCTATCATTCATCATTCTATCTCAATCATTCGAGCATATTTATCATTCATCATTCTATCTCAATCAGTCGAGAATATCTATCATTCATCATTCTATCTCATTCAATCAAGCATATCTAACATTCATCATTCTATCTCAGTCAGTCGAGCATATCTAACATTCATCATTCTATCTCAATCAATCAAGCATATCTATCATTCATCATTCTATCTCAATCAGTCGAGCATATATCATTCTATCTCATTCAGTCGAGCATATCTAAAATTCATCATTCTATCTAAGTCAATCAAGCATATCTATCATTCATCATTCTATCTCACTCAATCGAGCATATCTAACATTCAGTCATCATTCATTTCATAAATTCACAAATCATTAAGCAGAGCATTTATTTATTAAGTAAAGTATCAATTTCTATAGTTGTCGTTCAAGCATTTCAAATATTCAAAGGACCATTTACTAAAGTTTATCCAATCGGGTCACTTGGCAGGTATCCTCAAGTCTACGGTCAGTTAATATACCGAGGCGGGTGTTACAACATGACAGAAATAAAAGTGATAAACTTGATATAAATGGAATTCCCGTAATAAAAGAATTTAAGGTTGTATTTCCAGAAGAAGTTATAAGACTACCTCCTAAAAGAGAGATTGATTTCTCAATCGATCTCATACCAGGAGCAGTACCAACTTCTAAGGATCCTTACAGAATGAACATCTTGGAACTAAATGAATTAAAAGCTCAAATTCAGGAATTAATTGACAAAAATTATATACGACCAAGTGTGTCCCCTTGGGGAGTTCTAGTAGTCTTTGTTAAAAAAAAAGATGGCACTTGAAGATTATGTATTGACTATAGACAATTAAAGAAGATGACTATTAAAAATAGATACCCACTACCTCGAATTGATGATCTTTTTGATCAATTCAGATGAGCAACTATCTTTTCTAAGATAGATTTGTGCTCAGGATATCACCAAGTAAGAGTAAAAGATGAACACATTTATAAAACTGCATTTAGGACTAGGTATGGTCACTATGAGTTTGTTGTGATGCCTTTTGGGTTGAAAAACGCACCAGCACTATTCATTTGTTTAATGAATAGTGTGTTAAGTAAAAACTTAGATAAATTTGTTTATCGTATTCAGTGATGATATCTTAATATATTCTAAGAAGGAACAAAAACACGAAGAACATTTAAGAATTGTACTACAAGCGTTAAGAGAACAAGAACTTTATGCAAAGTTCAGCAAATGCGATTTATTTAAGGATAAGATTCAGTACTTAGGACATGTAATAACTAAAGAAGGTATATCAGTTGATCCTGATCAAGTGGAAGCCATTATGGAATGGCCGGTACCTAAAGATGTATCTGACATACGATCATTCATGGGAATAACTGGTTACTAGAGAAAATTTATAGAAGGATTTTTGAAAATCGCTTATCCTATAACTTCTTTACAAAAGAAAGGAAAGGAATTCGAATGGAGTGCTAAATGTGAAGAAAATTTTAACAAATTATAACATTTTTTAACAACCGCACCTATCCTCAATATTGCAGATCCTCATAAAGAGTTTCTTGTTTGTACGGATGCTTGCAAGGAAGGACTAGGAGGGGTACTAATGCAAGATAATTACGTGGTAGTCTATGCATCAAGAAAGTTAAAAGAACATGAAAGAAACTATGCAACTCATGATTGGGAGTTGGATGCTATAATTCATGCATTACAAATGTGGCGTCATTATTTGATTGGTAGACGTTTTCTATTAAAAACAGATAATGTAAATTTAAATAATCTTTTCAATCAGCAAAATTTAAATGCAAGACAAGCCAGATGGTTGTCCTTTTTAAGCGAATATGATTTTGAGATAAAACATATTAAAGGAAAAAAAATAAGGTAGTTGACACCTTAAGTCGTTGCGCTAACATGTTGTACATGGCTGCAAATACCAGTTACGAAACTGATTTAGAAACTAAAATAAAAACAGTAGCAATTAATGATGAAGAATATCAAAAAATAAAGGATAAAAGAGCATAAAATGATTACAATATTAAAGAAGTAATATTTTTGGCCTAATATGAAAAGAGAAGTTGTCGAATACATAGCCAAGTTCATGCAATGTCAACAAGTGAAAACTAAACACCAACATCCAGCAGGCTTATTGCAGCCCTTGTCCATTCCATAATGAAAATGGGAAGTCATTAGTATGGATTTTATAATTGGTTTACCTAGAAATAATAAACAGAATGTTTCTATCATGGTTGTGGTTGACAAGTTGAGTAAAGCTGCACATTTTATTCCTATTAAATCTACTTATAAAGCTAGTAATATTGATGATATATTTATGAGAGAAATTTTCAGATTGCATGGTGTGCCTAAAATAATTGTTTCTGACAGAGATACAAAGTTTACTGGTAATTTTTGGAAAGATTCTTTAAAGGGTTAGATACTAAACTGGATTTTAGTACATCTTATCAACCTCAAAATGATGGTCAAACAAAAAGAGTTAATCAAATTTTAGAAGACATGCTTAGGATGTATGTTATGGACAAACCTGAAAAATGGGAAGACTATTTACACTTAGTTGAATTTGCTTATAATAATCATTTTCAGACTTCTGCTAAAATAATTCCATTCAAAATATTGTATGGACTTAAGTGCAACGCTCCAGTTTCATGGAGTAGTCTTGTTGATAGACTAATGCTAGGTCCTGAATTGTTAAAAGATATGGAGCTAACCATGAAACAGGTGCAACAAAATTTGAAGGTAGCTCAAGATAGACAAAAGAGCTACGCTGATTTAAAAAGAACTCGGAAAGAGTTCCAGGATGGAGACCATGTTTATGTAAAGATAAAGCCACGAAAAAATTCCCTAAGGCTGGGAAAGTGTGCTAAACTAACACCCAGGTATTGTTGTCCTTTTGAAATTTTAGACTGGGTTGGACTAGTAGCTTATCAATTGGAAGTAACACCTACGGTAAAGATACATAATTTTTTTCATATATCTTTGTTAAAGAAATGCATACATGATGCTACTTATGTTGTGGATTGGAATGATATTCAGGTGGAACCAGAAGAAGAATTCCAAGTGGAACCAAAATGCATCCTCGATAGGAGGGATCTTATCCTTCGGAACCGCATTATTGGATAAGTAAAAGTGCAGTGGATGCAGCTTAGTCTCGAAGAGGATACTTGGAATTGGAAAGTAAAAGGAAGGAATCATATCCAATTCTGTTTCAAGACGAAACAATGGAAGATTGAATAACACCAAGGACGGTGTTATCTTTAATGGGGGGTGTATGTAATACCCCTAGACTCTTAATTAAAGTTTAAATACTTTGTAATAATATTTTTTATTATTGTTGAACAATTATTTGACAAAGTGTGGTCAAAGAAACATATTTGAGGATATTTTATTTATTTATTATTTAATAAATAAAACAGGAGAATCCAATCTAAAGTAGCTGTTGAAAGAGTGTTTGTTGGCCCACAAGGAGGAATGACATGTGTTGAGAAGAATTCCCATAGTGGTGAAAACCACTAATTAATACCTCAAAAGGTGCAAGAGGCATCATCCCTATTTTAAGGTCAGAAATCTAGGTGGAGATTCTAGCGCAGGACACTCATTATAGACCTAAGTTCTATGCAATGCTTTATTAAGTTATTCCCATCACACAAACAGAAGGTTTTGAATGGAAGAGGGAAATTATTTTGTTGAGTTGAGAATTGAGAACTGAGTGATAGTTTTGAAAACCGAGTGATAGTTCTGGTGCTTTGGTTGTCTTTTTCCTTGTGGTTCAGCAAACAGGCTCGGGGGTTTCTGTAATATCCCTTTTTCAAATTTTATTAAAATGCCAATTTTTCAACTTTTTCCCCAATTTCGACCTTTGACTAGTTTAACTGTTTTGACCTCCAAATCATCCCAAATGCTCCCAAATCTTCTGTATGAGTGTATTAATGGTATTTAGACTTGAATATCAGGTTCAGGGATGTTTTATGGACCTCCAAATACTGCTGCAAACTTGATTTGTATTCTGATCAATATAGGTAATTTTGACTAGTAATTTGTGCATCAAATCCCCCCCGGGTAACACTGAAAATGGCCTTCCAAATGCCTCCAAACTCCCACAAATTTATGAACAGAGGTATATAATGTGTTAAGTATGTTATTGAGGTCTCATATGCACCATTAATTGATTTTTACTACTGTTATAACTCTCTCACATTCAACAGCAAAAACCCCCAATTCGACCCTTGGGGAAATGGCACTATTTCATCTCCCAATACAACTAAACTGAGTAAAAATGCTTCAAATGCTCAAGTACAGTACATGAAACTTGTAGAAGACATCCATGGCATTATATTGATCACAAATATATCATAGAATCATCCATCCATTCGAAATCATCAACATTATAGTGTCATACATCAATGCATTGGGGAAATGGACATTGTTTGCTCATTAATCAATAGTTTTGCATACAACCAGTGGGTATTTCGACCTGAGACTTTCTGAATATGAATAACAGAGGATATGAAGCTATTACAATCATAAATATATAATGAGAAGCTCTCTCAAGAAGCACAAGTGCTCACCAAAAACGCCCTCCCTCAAGGAGCATGAATATGCCTTCAAAACTGGAAACGGTGGAGAGAAAGTGCTGCACTAAACCAAACCATGAAACTTCCTGTAGCTGATACCTGCAAATACAAACTCCATTAAAGCACCATGAAAGACCTGAGTGGCCTCTCCAAACACCAACTTGGATGGGAATCTTTCACCCTCGAAATTGGCTAAGGCAAGAAACTAGTCATCCACTAGCTCTCTCTTCACAAATGCAATTTTTCTCAAATCATCAAAAGCCATTCTCATACTTGATTTCTACATTTTATAACCAACATTAGCCTTCAAGGGGTCGAAATCCTCTCAATAGATTCAATAATTTTTCATTTAGGAAATATTCCTCATTTGCCACTTGTCTCCTAGTTCCAACCTTCCATCTTCTCCCAAATTCGAATTTGAGTCTCTTTGGATTCCTCCAACTCCATGAGCACCTTCCTTGAGCCTATTTTTGGGGCTGACATGTCATAATGGTCAGGTGTAAGAATTCAGGTCTGAATTTTCTCATAAATGTCATAGATGCTTCATTATTGTTGTCATAAAACTAGGGAATCTAGCCCAAGTGTCCACTAGTCTCCAATTTGACTCTTCCTCTCCCATGGAGGTTACTATTCCATCCCATTTCGACCTAAGATGCTCAATGCCATGTGTTATGACTTACCAACTCACCCAAGAGTGTTCACCTTCCCATGAATTCGAATTGGCAAGAGAGAGCTGCCATGTGTCATTGAAAAATCAAGCTAGTGTGGGTCCCACCACCTCCATATGTCTCCAAAACCACTTGCCACCTAGAATTTCTCTTGAATTTATTTATTCATCATATTTATTAAATACTTGAACCCTTCTAATGTCTAAATATCATTTATTAGCTTCCTTATTACCATCCCACATGTTCCCATCCAACCTAGGAAACTAGTAGGATTGATGGGATTGTCTTACTATGCACTTATTTGAATGGGGACATTACAGTCCTCCCCACCCAAGATTGCTTGTCCTCAAGCAATTTCAAATTTGGATGCTGCAAAATCTTCTCCTCTTCCCATGTGGAATCTTCATTTGGTAAGTCCTTCCATTGCACTAAATATTCTTTGATGATTCTACTCCTCAACCTTCTTTCCCGTGTCTTCAAAATCTTTTCCGGAACAAGTGTGAGCTGACCTTCATCATCCAAAGGAGGAAGTATTTCTGAAGTGATGATTTGCTGACCAAGAGCTTTCTTAAGACAAGAAACATGAAATACATTGTGGATTTTACTCCCTTCCGGAAGTTATAGTTCATATGCTACTTCTCCAACCTTCCGCACTACCTTGTATGGCCCATAGTACCTTGGTTTTAATTTTTCTGCTCCATTCTTTTTGAGAGATGTTTGTTTATAGGGCTGCAACCTTAAATATACTAAATCATTGACTTGAAAGGTTCTCTCTTCTCTATGTCTATCAGCATATTGTTTTTGCTGATTTTGAGCAACCTGCAAATTGTCTTTCAAGAGCTTTAAAATTTCTTGGCTCTCTTCCACCCAACCTTTAGCCTTTGGGGCTCTACTATCACCAAATATAATGTCAGCAAATGTAAGTGCATCATAACCATATAATGCTTTGAAAGGAGACATTCCTATTGACATATGATAAGTGGTGTTGTAGCAAAACTCACCCAAGTGTAGCCATTTTGCCCATGCTTTTTGCTGCCCTCCCACATAGTTTCTTAGGTATCCTTCTAACCATTGGTTTACCCTCTCTGTTTGTCCATCAGTTTGTGGATGATAGCTGGTACTTGGAGTCAATTGAGTGCCTACCAATCTAAAAATTTCTTTCCAAAAAGCACCCATGAATCTACTATCTCTATCACTGACAATGCTCTTGGGAAGCCCATGCAATCTGAAGATTTATTTGAAAAAAATATCAGCCACTTGTGCAGCACTAAAAGATGATGTAACAGCAAAAAAATGAGCAAATTTTGTCAACCTATCAACTACCACATATATACAATCCTTACCCAAGGATTTAGGCAATCCGGTGATGAAATCCATGGAAATACTGTCCCATTTTTGCTCCGGAATGGGCAATGGTTGTAATAGGCCGGCTGGACATGTAAGTTCTGATTTGTTTTGTTGACATGCTTTACATTCATTCACATACTTCTGAACATCTTCCTTCAGCCCCTTCCAAAAAAATCTTTGCCTCAACTGTCTATAAGTTTTGAAGATCCCCGGATGGCCCGCTAGTGGGGAATCATGTGCTTCTTGCAAAATTCGGTACTTGAGCTTGGAGTTATGAACTAAATAAATTCTTCCCTTATAATATATCAGCCCATTCAAAATCCTATAATTATCATCCCCTTTGATTCCATCCAACACATCACAAGCAAATTTGTCTTTGGCATATTCAACTAGTAGCATGTTTTTCCAATCCTTGGCAATATCCATGAGAGAAAAAGAAGGTCTTCTTGACAAAGCATCTGCTACTATATTATTCTTTCCTTTGACATATTCAATATCAAAATCATAAGCTTGAATCTTGCTTACCCACTTTTGTTGCCTTTCATTTAGATCTTTTTGGGTGAGAAAGTGTCTTAGACTATTGTGGTCAGTTTTCACCACAAACTTGCTGCCCACCAAGTATTGTTTGAATTTGGCCAATGCATGCATAATGGCCAGCATTTCTTTATCATAAATGGAGTAAAGTTTTTCATGAGGCTGCAACTTTCTGCTCTCAAAGGCTATGGGGTGTTGGCCTTGCTTTAGGACAGCCCCTATTCCTCCACCTGAAGCATCACATTCCACAACAAAAGGTTTAGTAAAATCAGGAAGTGCAAGTATGGGACAACTACTCATTACCTCTTTCATTTTTTGGAAGGCCTTTTCAGCCTCTTCATCCCACTTGAAAGCATCCTTCTTAGTCAAATCAGTGAGTGGAGAAGTCAACTTGGAGAATCCTTTCACAAATTTTCTGTAGTAGGTGCATATGCCAATAAAGCCTCTCAATTCGGTAATATTTTTTGGTGATGGCCATTCCAAGATAGCCCTGATTTTTTCCATGTGTACCTTCACTCCTTCTTGCCCAATAATGTGCCCAAGATACAGTAGTTCTTTCATTCCAAATTCACATTTTGATAATTTAGCAAATAAGGACTCTTCTTGCAAGATTTTCAACACAATCTCTAACTGCTGCAAATGCTCTTCCCATGTTTTACTGTAAATGAGAATATCATCAAAGAAAACCAAAACAAACCTTCTTAGTTGCTTGCAAAATATCCTATTCATACATGCTTGAAAGGTGGCTGGAGCATTTGTTAACCCAAAAGGCATGACAAGAAATTCAAAGTGGCCAAAATGACATCGAAAAGCGGTCTTTTGCACATCTTCATCTTTCATTCGAATTTGGTGATACCCTGATCTAAGGTCAATTTTTGAGAAGTATTTGGCCCCATGCAGCTCATCCATGAGCTCATCAATCCTAGGAATAGGATACCTATTCTTTATAGTCTTTTTGTTCAAGGCTCTAAAATCTATGCACATTCTCAATGTTCCATCTTTTTTCTTCACTAGCACAACTGAAGAAGCATAAGGGCTAGAGCTTGGTCTAATGAGTCCCAACTCTAGGAGTTCTTGGATAGCTTTTTCAATCTCATCTCTAAACCTTTTAGGATGTCTATAAGGTGGTATCTGAATGGGTGAAATACCCTCCTCCAAAACAATACTGTGCTCAACCCCCCTATCCGGTGGCCTACCATGTGGAAGGTCTCTAAAAACATTTTCATATTTTTGCAAGAGTCTCTCTATCTCCTTTGGGTGTTTGACAATATTTATAGTTGGCTTGGGAGATGTAATATGACATTCAGCAGCCCATTCTATATCCCCATGCCTCAATATAGATCTCATGCTATTGCAAGTCACTACTTGATTTGGATAAGTGTGTTGCCCTCTCACAACTCTTTGTACTCCTTTTGAATCTTGGAATTTCATTTCGGGAATTTGATAATTTACTGTATGCTCTCCTATTGAATACAACCATTGCACTCCCAGAACCACATTAGTATCAGCAACATCAACCACATAAAAACTATCAACAAAAGTATAGTTACCTATGGTGACTTGCAGCTTTGGAACCCATGTTTTGCATTGCATTGTGTTGTGACCGGGAATGACAACTGTGAAGCCATCAAATGGTTCAATAGGTATCTTTCTTTTCTCTACCATCTCTGCATCAATGAAGTTATGAGTGGCTCCTCCATCTACCAAAACTGAAGTTCTTTGTCCTTGTACCACACCTTTGCAGCGGATAGTATGATAGCGAGGTACTGCTGAAAGCACTGCCATTCTTGCTTTGTCCGGTGAAGGCTGATTTTCTTCTTGTCTTTCCTCTTCTACTGCTGTCTCATATGCCTCTTCTTGATCTGAAATATGTCCATCTTCATCCATGCCCCCATCATACCCCTCATTATCAGAAAATACTTCTATGTATTGAGCCTTTCCTTTGGTACATTTGTGCCCCGGTGTCCATGGTTGGAAGCATGTGAAGCATAGTTTCTTTTTTCTAAGTTCATCCCTGTTTAGTCCCTCTTTTTTATTCCTCTCAAATGACTCTCTTTGCCAAGGTTTCTTATCATATCCATCCCTTTGCCAAGGTTTCTTTTCAAATTTATAGCTAGGCTTAGGAGGAAATCTCGTTCTAGGAAGCACATTCTGGAGATCCCTAGTCAAGCTCATTGCATCTTTTAATGTAGTTGGCTTGTGGGCTTTGACCAAACCTCTTAAGGGTTCAGCCAAACCTTCAGTGAACAGCAATACTAATCTTTCCATAGATACATCAGCCACCTTGACTGATAATTTTTGAAAGTCCAACATATATTCAGTAGGGGACCCAGTTTGCTTCAATTGAGCTAGTTCTTTGAAAGGCAATTCTGGATCTTTTTGTTCAAATCTTTCTAGTACCCTGTCAACAAATTCTCCATATGTTTTAACCTGATTATGACCCAAGGTTTTCAGCCCATGAAACCACCATTCATTGGCATCTCCTTCCAAATGCAAAATGGCCATTTTTAATGCATCCTCTTCCAACATAGGATTCAGCTGAAAATATACATCCAATTTTTGCACCCAAGTGTTAGCAAAATTTTGAGAAGAACCATCAAAAGTAGGAAGTGACATTTTTCCAATAGCACTATTTAATTCTTTGTTTTGGAATGGACTCCTATTGTCTCCCTTCCTATTAATCTTTTGCATAGCATCAATGTAGTCACTGAGTGGTACACCTCTTTTACACTCTTCATTCAAATCATTCCAATCATTTACTAGTTTCTTGTAATCCAATGCAAGATTGGGCTCTTCTTTGGGTGTGAGAAATTTAGGTGCAGTATGCCTTTGTGTGCTTTGAAATTCATCAGGTCTATTATGAGGTCCTGTACTTGAGAAAATATGCTCATTCCCTTTCATCTTTTCCCCTGAGTGTGAACCGCTATTATCTCCTATTATCCCTTTGCTTTGAAGCTGGCTAATCAACAATTCAAATCCTTGCAACAATTTATCACCTATCCTATCCATGTTTGCTGAAAGTTTAGAGAAACATGGATCTAAGGTTTCAATAAGTTCCTCCTTATGTTTTAATTTGTCATCCTCCTCTCTACCCATGGTTTCAGCAAAAGACTCCTCTTCTTCTACTACCTCTTCTTCAACAAAAACCTCTTCAACTACTGGTTCAAAGGGTGGTGGATTATTCTTTTGACTTCTTGTTAGGACCATCAGGTGCCAAGAACATGCTCTGATACCACTTGTAATATCCCTTTTTCAAATTTTATTAAAATGCCAATTTTTCAACTTTTTCCCCAATTTCGACCTTTGACTAGTTTAACTGTTTTGACCTCCAAATCATCCCAAATGCTCCCAAATCTTCTGTATGAGTGTATTAATGGTATTTAGACTTGAATATCAGGTTCAGGGATGTTTTATGGACCTCCAAATACTGCTGCAAACTTGATTTGTATTCTGATCAATATAGGTAATTTTGACTAGTAATTTGTGCATCAAATCCCCCCCGGGTAACACTGAAAATGGCCTTCCAAATGCCTCCAAACTCCCACAAATTTATGAACAGAGGTATATAATGTGTTAAGTATGTTATTGAGGTCTCATATGGACCATTAATTGATTTTTACTACTGTTATAACTCTCTCACATTCAACAGCAAAAACCCCCAATTCGACCCTTGGGGAAATGGCACTATTTCATCTCCCAATACAACTAAACTGAGTAAAAATGCTTCAAATGCTCAAGTACAGTACATGAAACTTGTAGAATACATCCATGGCTTTATATTGATCACAAATATATCATAGAATCATCCATCCATTCGAAATCATCAACATTATAGTGTCATACATCAATGCATTGGGGAAATGGACATTGTTTGCTCATTAATCAATAGTTTTGCATACAACCAGTGGGTATTTCGACCTGAGAATTTCTGAATATGAATAACAGAGGATATGAAGCTATTACAATCATAAATATATAATGAGAAGCTCTCTCAAGAAGCACAAGTGCTCACCAAAAACGCCCTCCCTCAAGGAGCATGAATATGCCTTCAAAACGGGAAACGGTGGAGAGAAAGTGCTGCACTAAACCAAACCATGAAACTTCCTGTAGCTGATACCTGCAAATACAAACTCCATTAAAGCACCATGAAAGACCTGAGTGGCCTCTCCAAACACCAACTTGGATGGGAATCTTTCACCCTCGAAATTGGCTAAGGCAAGAAACTAGTCATCCACTAGCTCTCTCTTCACAAATGCAATTTTTCTCAAATCATCAAAAGCCATTCTCATACTTGATTTCTACATTTTATAACCAACATTAGCCTTCAAGGGGTCGAAATCCTCTCAATAGATTCAATAATTTTCCATTTAGGAAATATTCCTCATTTGCCACTTGTCTCCTAGTTCCAACCTTCCATCTTCTCCCAAATTCGAATTTGAGTCTCTTTGGATTCCTCCAACTCCATGAGCGCCTTCCTTGAGCCTATTTTTGGGGCTGACATGTCATAATGGTCAGGTGTAAGAAGTCAGGTCTGAATTTTGTCATAAATGTCATAGATGCTTCATTATTGTTGTCATAAAACTAGGGAATCTAGCCCAAGTGTCCACTAGTCTCCAATTTGACTCTTCCTCTCCCATGGAGGTTACTATTCCATCCCATTTCGACCTAAGATGCTCAATGCCATGTGTTATGACTTACCAACTCACCCAAGAGTGTTCACCTTCCCATGAATTCGAATTGGCAAGAGAGAGCTGCCATGTGTCATTGAAAAATCAAGCTAGTGTGGGTCCCACCACCTCCATATGTCTCCAAAACCACTTGCCACCTAGAATTTCTCTTGAATTTATTTATTCATCATATTTATTAAATACTTGAACCCTTCTAATGTCTAAATATCATTTATTAGCTTCCTTATTACCATCCCACATGTTCCCATCCAACCTAGGAAACTAGTAGGATTGATGGGATTGTCTTACTATGCACTTATTTGAATGGGGACATTACAGTTTCAATATCAGCAAGTTGGCTGTTCTAAAATATTGGTTGGGAGGAACGGTGAACTTCAGATTGGATTCAGTTTGTTCTTCCAATTAGGTTCTAATACTGTTTATTAGTATTCTACACATTTATTTTCTATCTGTCTAATATTTATTGTATAAAATTAGTAGCTCTTAATGAACTGTATGTTATATCAAATTTAATGATTCTGCTTAGGTTTAAATATATATATATATGAAACTGTATATATAAATACTTTGTTTATGTTCAAATACATTAACATTATCAAGTTAATAACCAAGCAAAATTATATACAAATCTAAGAGTTTTGATATGAGTTCATGAACAAATAATATAGTTAAAAAGTATTCAAAGGATATTGCAAACTTATATAACAGAGCCACGAATTCTTCATTGTAGAAGATCATTGTTTAACAGCGTTGTATGGCATACGATTTCGTTTCCATTGCAAGTGTTTGACCACATCCATGGGCCTTGTGCGAACTTTAATCTAGGTTAATAAAACTAAATCAGAGCCATAGGGCTCATAGGGTTATCTAATAACGCATCACGTTGTTACTGAGCTGTTAAGCTCGCATGCATTGCATGTTAGGGTATGACTGTAGCATGAAAACGTTTGCAGTTTCAATATAAAGGCTTGCTATGATAAATAAACAACACTTATCATACTTTAATATCAATTATTTTCTTCTTGATTTATATTTAATATTAATTATTTAACTTAATTTTAATATCATTTATTTTATTTTAATTTATATTTAATATCAATTAATTTAATATCTATTATTTTACTTATCTTTTTTAATAACAATTATTTTACTTTTCTTTAATATCAAATAATTATTTTATTATGAATTTACCTTTAATATCAATTGTTTTACTTATCTTTAATTTTTTTACATTTTTTTATATTTTTATTTAATATATTTTACTATTCTATTTTTTATTTTAGTTTTTTTTTTTAATTTTTTTTAAAAGACTTCACTGCGAGTCTTTATGCGGATTGGAACCTAAGACCACCTCCCCCAACAACTTCACTGCGAGCCAGAAGACGCATCTAAGAAAAGCCTCGGTTCGGCAGAGCAGTGAGGGTAGAATGTTCCCCATGGAGAAGAGAGCGACTTTCTCTTTAGTGTAGGGAAAGTAGCTAGAATCTTCTGCAAGTAATCCAAGCGAGTTCAATGTCAAACACAAAGAAAAGAGGCGCTTATAGATAGAAAAGAAGCCTTCATGATCTAACAATATCACAAACAGACGCGACTTCGGAGGCTTTTCTGCTGATGCTTGCTTGGCCGGTGGTAGTCGCGGCTGTTGCTTGTGCTCTTCGTTGCCTCTCATGGCCAAGAAATGACTCCAACATCTGTATAGAAGTGCCAACGGATCCTCTATGTCATAGGGAGGGAGGTTTTCATAATCCTCTCCGTCTTGAATGTCTATATCACAGAAGTGGCTGGTTGTTGTAACAGCAGGTGGAGGACGACTAGGTATGCTCCTATCGATTTCAAAAGAAACCACCGGCAGCTAGAGTATCTTTGCAGTTGCTATTCACCAGCCATATTGATATCTATCTATCGGTGTAAGGCTCCCACCACTGTACTGCTAGTCAACAAGCAGCAGCTCCAATGGCTGGACTAGAGGATTTGGAGATTAATTTGATCTATGGTTTTTTTGTTATGAAAAGCATGGGATTGTATGGATCAGAGTATAGAAAAGACTCTTGAAGCAACAAGAGCACTGTAAAACTGCAGCACATTTCCTAATGAAACTCTTGAATTGAATGGAAATGTTCAGGGTAATCTATGTAGCCATAGCGTGATGTTTAGGGTAATGGAAGGAGCGATAAAGAAAATACCTCAATTTAATAATATGTGCGTGAAACACTCAAAACGGACCGACTGAAAACGCTTGGCCATGACATTCCCAAAACATTCCATTAGGATTTTTTATTTCATGGTTTTGCTCATTTTTGTATATTCAACTACCTCCTAACCACTAATTGAAAGAGGAATTCTATGCACGAATTTCCATGGTGATTTAATCATAGCAAAGTCAACTAGCAAAGTATTTGTTTTGGAATCGATAGGCTTAGATACAATAATTTATTATTTATTTGATTAACCTTTATAATCCACCTTAGAGTCTATATATTATTTAATTAAAGTCATAATAGTTTTGAAATATGAATTAAAAATGGTTATGGATGTGGTTTATTTTTCTTTCCAAGTTAAAATTATAATATTTTGAATTATATATTACTAGCATTTGTCCCTTGAGGGGCAAAGGTGAACGCCGGTAAGAAAAAAGCAAAGTTTGTAACAATCTACGATTACAAAGACAAATCATTGTCAATGTTCATGTTTAAGATACAATGATTTTCATGGATACTAAACCATCAAGGGATGGGCATAATGAAATTTATATATCCTTTCCAAAGCAAAGAAACACCCCATTTCAACAATACTTGAAGTATTGGAATTATCATAGAAGTTATAGCATTTGTTTCTAGTTTTGATATGATCAACGATTAATGGGGAAGCTATAATATGTTGCAATAATTTTTCTTTCCTATTTAGTGACACCCATTATTTTCCAACTTGTAATATTATATAAAATAATTTTCAAACTTTACCTTAGTTGGAAACGTTCAAATATATATTTAATAAATTTCTAGCTAAATGTATTCATAATTGTCACTAAGTGCATTTTTTAAATGATCCATTTGGCAAGAGTGCCAGAGTGCCACATTGCACCATTGAAAGGGTGAGATGTGGCAGTTGTACAAGTCATACACTAATGTGGAAGTACCTCGAAATGGCACGCGGCATATAGTTTGTTGAGATGGAAAATCTTATAGGTGAGTTGGCATATGACATCACTCACATGTTGACTAATCCAACGAGGCCACGTGGCAATCCGATTGGCCTTTAATAGGTTCTCCTTACCAAGAAAAAATTGGAAGTCGCAGGAATTGAACCCACAACCTATGGTTAACAAGCCACACACCCTTTTTGGGCCTCCTACGGTTTGGTTCTTACCATGATATGGCACAACTTCTATTTGAAGTTTGTTGGAGTTTCATTTGGTGGTTAAAAGGGGCCAAGGGATTAGCCCTTGACCCTAAACTGTGCCATATGGTTTTGGAGCAGTTAGGATGATATATCCACTATATGACTTGGCAAGGAATTTGGTTATGGTGTTGAACATGTTTGGGGCTCGGTCTTGGTGGAAGCACTATCTTTGGCGCTAGATTCAACAAATATTCGCCATTTGAATCATGCACATTAAACTGACTTTGGTGGTTGACAACATTTAGTGGACGTTGAAACAACACTTTTGATGGCGCTGATCCCATGGTTATAGACCATATGTTATATTTGATGGCGATTTTCATGGTTGGTCACACTTAGCACCATTTGGTTGTTTCTTACTGAGTATGCCAAAGTTTGATGGATGTTGGAACAATATACCATGGTGATGGTTTTCAATGGACTTATTTAGGCCATGGTTATGTTTGTTTCCATGGGAAGTGGGGGTGGTTAGGACCACCATGATGCTATATAAGCACGCTTACAAAGAGCTAACTCAACACGGAAGACAAGTCACAATGTAAGACACGGGTACAACGAGCAAAGCCATTTGAGGCGAAGTCATGGACAAGTCACTTGCAAAGTCGAAGCATTTGACACCAAGGAAAATCCATGTGGATTGAATAATAAAGGTTGAGGATCAAGGGTCCAAGCACACCATGTAGATGGGTCAACAACTTGGATAAAGTATTCATATGCTTTGAAATCATGTGTCGCTTTTTAATTCCTTTTAGATGGGTATTTTATAGTTCTAAACTATTGGTAACCCATTATATTATAGTGCTTTATTTAATGGGCTCTGCATTATAGTTTTCTTGATATATAAAACTATTAAAGCCTAGCACTTTTAAAGGATGCCACATATATATATATTTTGTAATGGTTTCCATATAAGTATTAATGGTAACCAAGGGAAATAAGTATTTGCATTTATATGGTAGAGTGAGACCATAGATTCCACCACTTATGCATGGTTTTGGGCATTGTAAGAAAGATAAATTTTTGGAAATTTTCATGTGCACTTGACTATTGCATCTCCAACCAAGTACTTGTATTTGAAATTTTGACTTATCCATGTGCACACATGTTGTAGTGGTTTTGAGACCATAGAGTCTACCACTTGTGCACATTTATTGTAACTTGAAGATGAATGTTTCCATGTTATAACGGCCTTTGTAGGCACTTATTTGTGAGAGGCATTGTTTTCTTAAAGCCTATTTGGAAACTTTGTAAACTTGTCCAAGTTTCATAAGCTCTTTGCGACATGAGGAAGCCACTTATGCATCATCATTGAGGACTCCATCTTCCCTATAGAGAAGGCACTGATCTTTATGCAATTTTCCCTTCTAGGGTTTTGGTCATTTTCCTGTTCTGGGGCTTTGAAAATAGCTCCAACAATAATTTGACTCAATTGTGATCATCCCTTCAATGCATTTAACTCAAAAATATAGCCTCCACGCAAAGTTGGTATTACAAATATTTAATGTTAATCTTTGAGAAAGTCATGGACGATCATTCAATCATAATAAATATACAGCCTTTGAAAATAGCTCCAACATTAATTTGAGTCAACTGTGATCACCTCTTCAATGCATTTAACTCAAAAATATAGCCTACGGACCCTCTAAATTCAATCATGTTGACAGAGTCAAATTTGATCGCCATCTCTACAAGTTGCAGTATTAGGACAAAGCCTCGTTGTTCCAAAAAACATGGATTAATACACCCAAACATCATTTGTGTTACAACAAGGTGGACTTTATGCATCATCATATACCTTTATCCTAATTTTTATATAAAAATCTGTGCTTTGAAATTTCCAAAATGATCTCCCAACGAGTATAATCGACCACTCGTTGCCACACAAATGCCACACTCATCGCTCTGACCTTATACTCACTCGTTATTCAGGGAAGTGCAACAAAGGAGGGGAATCAAGCAACTAATTCATGCAGAGTTGGACCCTATCCTAGGGACAATGAATAAAAGAGAACAGGTGTAAGTTATTATAGATTTTAAGAGATTTATGATATCAATAACTAAAAAATGCACATCAACAACAATTTGATGTTTTTTTTAATATTTTTAACGATGTTTCAGTTTGTAGTATACTAATTTATAGCTATAAATGCCGATATATGCACCAACCAATCATTAACCTGAAGAATGAAATTTTTTCAACAAAATAATCATTTAGATAAACAATATTATTAAATTGGTTTATATAATATATTTGTATACATTTATTTATTCTTCCATTAAACAATAGTGACAACATAGTATTAGGTGATACTCTTGAAAATTGGACATTTTCTTGATCATAAATAATAATTATTTGACTGAGCAATATCAATATAAAATATAAAATTCATTTATCCAATCAAGGTGAGATAGGAATTGGCGGCCACGAGGTGGAAGATGATTTTCCTGTGCAAATGAAAAAATTGGACCATCACGTAGGTTAGAAGGTTTATTTGTTATTTGGACCAACAATTAGTCTACAAGGTTTATTGCTAAGCCATAATGTTCTAATTTGTTCCTAATGATTATTTGCAAATGCCAGCATATTTAATGCTCTGTATGGTAGAATCCTGTGCATTTATAACTGGAAATCAAACTCATCAGGAGTCACATTGGAAGACTGAACTTGTGTTTCCCACTTAAGATGGATGGAAGATGACTTGAAACTTGTCTTTCTCACTTAAGACAAATGGACGATGACTTGAATAGATAGTATGCCACGAATAAGGCGCATGAATTAGATATCATGAACACCATGGTACGCATAACAATGCAGGCCATTGCACAACACATATACATAATATCCTATACAAGTGTTGTCGTCGGCCCATCCAAGATCCTACGCACCAAATAAAGACTACAAGCGACCAAGAAAACAATAGTTGGCATTGATTTTTTGTGTGATTCGATAGTGTTCCATTCTAGTAGAATCATCACATCAACCTGTGCTACATCATTTGGAATAAATAAAATTGGTGTAAATGGATGAATGTTGATAATTGGTGTATGCACCACCTCATCACCACATATGTGTAGCAGTTGGGTGAGCATTTTTTAGTTTATCCTGGTGATCCTCTTGATACCCTATTGGAATTTGCTCCTGGGGATCGTGTCAATGTCCTTCGCTTCTGGGGGATTCTGTTAATGGCCTGCTAGATTTCGCTTGTTGAATTCACCTTACACAAATATCTGAAGTGCTTCTATAGGTCTCTAAACAGGCTCCAAGTAATTTCTTGGGAAGCAACGATGATTGATATATCTGGAAATTATTTTGCATAATTTCGGGAAGGATAAGAAGGGCTAAATACTCTCTTCCAAATCCACTTCCAGAGATCTCAGTTCCTTCTTCATTCAAGTGAAGTGTATCCTCTCTACCATTTTACTTCGAGGAATCGTGAAATGGTTTTTCTCCAGCTTTGTTTTGAATCAATGGATCACAACAAACCAAAGCACAAGTGTTTCCCTCAACCTTGTTATTACACCTAAAATCTTCCCATCATGAGTTTCAGTGTATACACCCCTGAGGTTACCTTGATTGAGTGATTAACCTAGAAGGATTTGTACCCATTTGTACTAGGTTTTGATAGGTCATCGCAAGTTGCACTCATGCAACATGCGATGTCGCATCTTGCTCCATTGTAGGGTGCGACGAAGTCAGTTAAATGGAAAAAATAGCTTCTTCTCGAAGCTTGCTAACTCGGGACCCTATCCCTGACCTCTTGGAAGAGCTGGGATTCGATTCCTATAATTTTGGAAGGATCCCTCAAGCCTCTCCTATCATATCTCAACCGATCCTATCCATATCCTATCCACTTAGTCTTATTTAAATGAAGCTCACTCCCATCCCAAGAGGAGGAAGTCTATGGTACTCTTATGCTGGTGAAACTAAACCCAATAGATCTAACACTCTAGCTTAGGGAACATCCACTTCTCTCTAGGATCTTTGGCATGGCTTGTCAGAAGGATTTTGTAGCGGTAAGGCAATGGTTGTAATCCTCTTTTCTATTGTACTTCTCCTCTCTTGAATATAGTTAATATAATTGCTTTCCATAAATGTTGTCTCTTTGATGATGTTTAGAGTTTTCATCCTTAACTGTTAACTTAGATCTGTCATATGAGATATATGCTTTCACCTCTCGTGGTATGTTACATGTTCAACAGGGTTAAACTACTCGTAATCTGGAAGTGTTGGAGCATTGGATCAACGAAGGAGAAAGGGATCTACAAATATAAGATAAACGATCTACTCTTACATTTGTATTTCTATATGATCTAGGAAAGTATTTTATGTTCTGTCCTATTTGTTCTAGACTTACGTTAATCTAGGGAGATCAGGCCTTGAGTCCGCTCTCAGTGGATTGTCTGCGAAACAAATCTGGCGACCATACTGGGGACTTATTTATTTTTTCTTAATAGTTGTCAATCTGGGAGTCATTTTCAGTTGATTGCTTGACACAATCCTTTTATTTGTCACTTGCTTCTTGAGTCGATTTCGCTATTGGATCTTCATATCGAAGACGCTGATCTACTTCCTCTAAGTTTATACTACTCATTTCCAAACCATTTCATAGTTCATTGCTTGGAGATCTGATCCATTTCAGAACTTAGATCTCGCCTGTCGCACCTGGTTAGTGAAAACAAAGCGACACTGTGTCTTTTCTGGTCTTTGTTCTTTGTCTGTTAGCCACTCATCGCAGTCCTTTCATTGGTATACTGCGACACCGTCGCACTTCCCGCATTGGTGAACTGGGACGTCGCACTGTGTACAAACATAGAGTGCGTCGATTCGTCGAATTTGGCATGCAGGCATCCCCTCTCCATTTGTTGATCTGAGCCTTGGTTTTCTGTATGAACTCCCTCTGTGCTACAAGATCCAGCCAGAGATCCCATCTTTGATTTGTGTGTTGAGTGTTTCGCTAAGTTTGGATCGGTTTTGGGTTCCGCTTTGGACAAGTCTGAGAACCGGTAGTGGTGGACACTCTTGTCTCCTCCACCTTCATCTGCTCACCCTTGCATTCCCTCCTCTCCACTAATTGATTTGGTTACTTCAGTAGATCAGCTCCCAGACCTCGTTTACATTATCTTTTGAGCTTGGATTGCTTGGTTTGCTTGTTACTGTCTGATTTTGAGTCTTGTGTATCTTCCAGCCTAACTGAGTGCTTGTCTTTTCTTGAGTTTTCTAAGTGTACTGAGTGCTGCAATTAGTGTTTTATTTTTATTCATTTACATATGAAAGCGCAGTTGTTATCAAGCTAATCTTGTGATGCATCTATTGAAAAGTTAAAAGTGTTTCTTTGCCATCATTTCTGAAGCATTTTTCAAGAAAATTTGTGCTTTGGAATGTTTTGCTTATGCATTTTTTGGAAAAATTGAATGAATGTGTGATCAGTTGCGTTTTTCTTGAATTATGAATCGCTCATCTTCTTGAAAGACTCAAAGCATGTTTCAGTTTTGCAAAATTAGTTCCATGCTAAGGAAATATAGATGCATTTTTAAATCTTATTGCTTTTAGATCATTGGAAGTGAAATTGAAAAGCTTGCATACTCCATCTTAGAATCCTCTCTTTTCGTTACCTAGTGTCATTTTTCTTTGAAAAGAAAAAGAAAAGGAAAAAAGGTTGTGATTTGGATTAGTAGTGTTGTGATTTTTTGTGTTTCATTGAAAAAGGGAAAGAATGTTTCAATATCATTTTTCGTAGAGTTGGGATTGTGTTACATTGCATTGCTTTGGAAAAATTGTTGGAAAGAAAAAGAAGATTTCTCCTTCACATAGGTAGCATTCATCGAAAGAAAAGCATACTTTTTGCATGTAGCTAGGGCTTGCATTATGTTTCCAATTATGTACTCACCTCATGCATTCACCTAACCGTCTAGATAAAATTAATGGTAGAACTAGGGTAAAATATTTAGAAAATTGTGTGTAAGTTAGAGATGTGTTCCGGCGTCGTTAAGTGTGGCAATTGTCGTTATTTTCCAGCACTGTATCCCAGGGGTATTGTAGTCTTCCACGTACTTATCGGTATATCGAGCTCCTTCACGTACCCACCAAGTACCATAATCCGTACTTAGCGTATATCGAAGGGTGTATCACGTACTCGGTAGTACATCGGAAGGTCTCTTTCCGAACGGTTGTGCATTAGACAACACCACTACAGATTTGAGCTTCCACGTACCTTGCGTATATCGGGAGACACCACTAGGATTCCTGAAACCAACTGAGTTAACCATTTGGCCATCTTGGAAAAGCAATACACCGAGAACAACACTCGGGGAGATTAGCACATACATACTGTCTAGGTAATTGGGTATGCAGGCAAGGGTACAGTCCCAATCCTCCTTGTCGCGTCATATTGTTGGACCCTACAGTATATAGCGGTTTGCAATGCCTTGATAATCCCGTGAGGTTCCAGACTGTTGAATCCACTCTTATAACATAAGTTTGCTTGTGGCCATAGTTTGCGTAGGGTTTTGTCTGGTCTACTTTCTTTTATCTTTCCTTAGGAGAAAATCTTGTTTCAGTCACTCTGGCTGACTTTCCTTGGAGAAGGTCCCGTAGAATTCAAAACTTACCACCAGAATATCCCCTTAATCAAGAGGTAATTTTGAGGGTAAGAATGGATCCACACGCCAGGGTCGGGTCACATGAAGTGGAAAATCCCACTTTGAATGTTGGAGGACTTTTGTTCCCTCATACTCCTTCAGATTCACTTGCCTCTCACCCCCCACAGGGTGAAAGAAGCACAACTCCCCACTTCATAGGACCTGCCTCCTATAGCTTCAGGAGAGCCTAGGTCGTTGGAATGGATAAACCAATCTCGGGACAATCCCACAGCCGCTGCTAGTCCATCAGCAGCCTACTAGACATCTTCTACTGGTCACCCGGTGGCCCATTTTTTCGTTGCACCCCCACCCAATCAAGCTAGTCCCAACGATCGCTTGACACCTTATCGCGGGAAATTGGCTCGTTTACGTTCTATGGTTGAAGAGTTCCAGAGAGCAAGTCTCCAATGAAGGGTCCAAGACCCATCGTTACCCCCTTATCGCCCTATCCCAGGTCGTTCTTTATCTTTCAAGTCACCGAAATCATCCACGCAACACATGACCACTTCTGAAACTGGTCAACTTGCACATGCGTCTCCTACACAGGAGACCGGTTCAATACTTCCTACTACCCAACCTGTTGAACAGCAACAATCTAACACACCTGCAACCACCACGATTGAGTTACCTGTTTCCCCACCTCAAACTTCGAGGGGAGGATACTCCTTACCCCCTAATGTTTTTACAAGTAACATTAACCCTACGGTGGATAACCAACAATAGGCATTGGGTCAACCTTTACGTAGTGATCACCAAGTTGTTGCTGGGGGGAAACCCTTGTCTCTTAACCATAAGACCACTGTTGGAGTCCCTATCGGACCTACCATCGACAATTCGCTACCTCTTGGACCTTCCACTACGGGACTATCCCATGCTGGAGGACCATCCAACGTAATTCAACCTCCATCGAGTCAAGCATATCCAAGTTATCCTAACCCTGTGCCGGGTCAACTTAACCCTCGAAACGCACTCTATGGGGTACCCTACCCTGTTAATCCTTACACTCTTTGGAAATAGCAAAAAATTTTACAACATGGCCCCCCACTCACAGTCCCTCAAGTCCCCCCACCTCCCAGCAGAGGCGGCGGGCCCCCACACAACTCCGAAGGAGGCGGACCACTACCTTCTAGCAGAGGACCACCTCATTTCAGTCATCATGGCCCACCTCCCTGTAACAGTAAAATAATAATAATATATAATTAATATTAATAAGTCATGCCCTTTGGTGAAAAGGTGCAAGACAGGCTTATTTAAGCCCAACTCATTGTATTCATTTAGCATCTTCTACATTATTCAATTTACTTTCTTCTACATTTACGTTTTCTTCTCTCTCCATTGGTATCAGAGCCTCTCAGCTCTCGGCACCAGCCCTACACATTGCATCCTCCACCACTCCCACCTCCGCTACATCCACCTCCTCCTTATCTTCACCTCCCTCATGCTTCCCTCCTTCCACCTGCTGCACCTCTCCACTCCCATTACATTCACCCTATCGCCTGCAGCCCGCTTCCACCCGCTCGCTCCACCACCCGCGTCGTCCCTTTCACCTCCTACACGCTTCCACCTGCCTGCTCCCTCCCTTCTACACGCATTCCTTCTACGCGTGTCCTCCCCTCCATCTCCCTCCCTCCTCCGTCCCTTCCTTCCTCTCGGCTCCACTTCCCTCCCTTATCACTCCAACCCCGCAACACCCTTTATCACTCCATCTTCCTCCATCTCCCACACCACGTCCACTCCTGCTCCGCGTTTCTGCCATCTCCCACCTCACCACCCCATTACTCCTCCCTCCCTGCCGCCCCCCTTCAACGCTGCAACTTCCCTCACCACTCCATTGCGTCCCCATCATTCTGCCACCCACCATTCGCTCACCTTCCTCACTCCCGCTACCATTCCACCTCCCCTCCCTAAACACCGCCTCCATTACTCCAACTCCGTTGGTTATCAAGATTTTTGTTTTTATTTTTTATTAATGCCTTAATATTAATAACATTTATTAATATTATTGTTATTTAATATTATTATTAATTAAAAAAAAAACTATATTATAATTATTATTATTATTATTATTATAATTAGTCAAAAAAAAAATCGTGGCGGGCTAGCTTTGTACAACAAAATAAAAATAAATCCACGTTCAACACCGAGAAGATTCCACCAATCACCAGATCAATGAGTGAATTAAACACCTGGTTCGATTCAATCAATGAGAATATTAACAAGAACTATGAGGAACTCCAGGCAAAGATCAATCAAACCAGTGACCATTTGGCAGCAACTTGGACACAAATCACGTCACGAATAGAGAATTCCATTTTCACTCTACAAGACAACCAAAAGAAAAATGAGGCAGTTTTAAAGGCCATCTTGGAAATATTACCATTACCAAAAGATCCCAACTCTCCCAGAACACCAGAGCAACTGGATCCTTTCAATATGTCATCATCATTCTCATATACACAAGGACGCCAAATACGGGTGAAAGTTGAGCTACCCAAATACGACGGGGATGAACGACAATGCATAGCATGGATTAACAAAGCCGAGGAATACTTAGACATCCACAATATCCATTATGAAGAGGTGAAAGTTAAATATGCCGCCATGCATCTAGAAGGAAACGCTTACAACTGGTACTTATGGTGGAAGAAAAATGCAAGAATTTGTTCTCACAACTGGGTTAGTTTCAAGAACAGCCTCATTAAAAGATTCCAAGGCATTGAAGAAAAAGACTTCTTTTCCAGAATCACAAGGTTACAACAGAAAAGCAGTGTCGATGAGTACACCTGTGAGTGGGAAGCACTGTCGACTCGAGTTCCAGAGTTAACCGATGACCAACGACTACAAACCTACATACACGGCCTAAAACAACACATCCATGATGAACTAGAGTTACATAACATCGCTACCATGGAGGAAGCACGACGTAAAGCCAAGATTATTGAAAGCAAATCCGTTCATACAAATTTCAACCAAGACAAGTCCAAAAAGAACCCCCTCCAATCAGCATACACAGGAAATTCAAGATATACACCACCTCAACTTAGAGAAGGAGTGAAGCCCAGTTTAGAGGCCCAGAGAATAAAAGAAGGGAAATGTAAGTTCTATGGAGACAAATGGGATCCTACGCACAGATGCTTACAAAAGAAATTGTATGCCTGTGAAGCAGAGTTGGAAGTCAAGGAACCAATTGAAAATGATGCAAAGAGTCAACAAGACTACCACACAGAAATTGAGGACGACACCCCTCAAATCTCATTAGCCACTATTACCAGAATCTCCCAACCGAAAACATTGAAGCTTAGAGGACATATAAAAAATAATAGCATCACAGTTCTCATCGACTCTGGCAGGACCCATAACTTCATTAATGTCAACCTTGCTAAGGTATTTAACCTATTTGTTTTTCCAGTTCCTAACATGAAGGTTAAGGTAGCAGATGGCAAGAAGATTGATAACGTAGGGAAATGTCACCAAGTCAAGTTACAAATAGAAGAGTATAACTTAGAATCGGATTTTTTTGCAGTGTCGTTGGGAGGAGTCGACGTAGTATTAGGAATACAATGGTTACAAACCTTGGGTACATACTCCGCAAATCACCAAGAACATTTTATTGAATTCCATGCATTCGGGAAAACACACAAATTATATGGGTTCCAACCACCTCCGACATAGTTGGTTACATCACATCAGATAGAAAAGCTACTTCGGAAGGATGCACTAGCGTACATACTCCAATGTCAAGAAATGAAGCTTCTAACAAATAAAGAAGATAGGGACAAACAACTAAAGATACAAAATCCGATTCAGAAACATCTCAAGGTGTTTCAAGAGCTACCTATGGAGCTCCTAGCAAACAGAAAATTGAACACATATTCGAAATAGAACCAGGGACAAAACCCACCAGTAGAAAACCATATAGGTGTCCACATCAAAGACGATGCGATAGTTCACGTAATCATTGTCGTCAAATAAGCTTTGAGGACAAAGCTTCCCTTAAGGGGAAGGCAATGTAACAGTAAAATAATAATAAAATATAATTAATATTAATAAGTCATGCCCTTTGGTGAAAAGGTGCAAGATAGGCTTATTTAAGCCCAACTCATTGTATTCATTTAACATCTTCTACATTATTCAATATACTTTCTTCTACATTTACGTTTTCTTCTCTCTCCACTCCCCCTACGGGAGGTGGCGGAGGACCACCACCACCTCCTGCCGATGGCATTGGTGGAGGACCATCTTATCCTAGTGGTGGTGGAGGCGATCCACCACCCCACTATGGTGGAGGCGGCGGAGAAGGCCCTTACCCATTTGGTGGCGGCGGTAGTGTACCACCACATCCTCTTGGCGGAGGCGGTGGAGGCCCATCCTATTCTGGCAGCGATGGTGGACCACCACAGCCCTCCTGGAAGAGAAGGTGGAGGCCCATCTTACCCCAATGGTGGTGGCAAACCACCTCCTTTTGGTGCCGGCCCAACCCCTCCCAGCGATGGGGGCAGGCCACCACATTATGGTCATGGGCCACCTTATTATTGTAATGGACCACCTCCCTATGGTGGCGGACCTTCTGTTGGTTCAGGCAGCACACACCCCTATGGCCAGTTTCCTCCTGGTACACCCTATGGTCATACTGGTCCTTACACACCTTATCTGTACTATCAATACGCGCAGCCTAATACACAACTGGCCTTTTTGGATACCTTGGACCTACCTGACCTATCTCGTTTAACCAACGACCCCATTTACCACGGAACTAATTGGCCACCTATTTCAGTGAAACTTCCATCTTATATCCCAAAATTTGATGGAAAGCTAGGTGGAGATCCTAAAAACCACGTGATGAAATACCATTTATGGTGTTCATCTAATTCCTTAATAGACAACTCGATTCGTCTTAGATTGTTTCAAAGGAATCTCACTGGTTTGGCTCCCAAGTGGTATATCGAGCTACCACCCCACTCTTTTCCTGATTTTGGTTCTCTTGCCATGAACTTTTTGACTCATTTCCAGCTGCCTATACGGTATGAAACTGGGTACCGAGCTTTTAATCTCGCTCAGTCAGAATACCGCCACTCACATTTCTGATCATATTCATGAGTGGCGAAGGAGACGTCATCTCATTAAAGCTCCTATCCTAGATCAACTCCTAGCAGACTGGTTTATGAAGTCCCTCATCCTTGTCATAGCATGAGATGTTTCCATGGGAGGTGTTTTCACTGAAGAACAAGCCATTGCGCGCGCCCATGTGCTAGACTTAGTTTATACTCAATCCGGCACATTGTTTGATATTCTTCCCGATGCACCCTGTGACGTTAACGACCCCGCGAAACCACTCAAGGGACCCCAAGCCGATGGCATCATTGGATCCCTTCACACCCATCCTCCTCATCAAACTGTTGGTTCTTTGCACCCCCCAAGGTTCGTCCCCATCACCAACACAGGCTGGTATCAGCACCACCAAGTCATCCACTCCTACTACTACTAAAGAAGTGAATTTTGTCTCATCAGCTTCACCTCAGAAGTTTGGTAGTAAGAAGAAAAACAAGGTAAAACCTAAGAGATCTTCTTCCCAGCACGAACAAAAGAGCACCCTTGTGACACCAAACAGAAGCGGAAGCTAAAGTATCCTTGTTTACTGTGTGGATATGATCGCTTCTCCAAAGAGTGTACCCATAGAGACGAAGTCCAAAATTTTCTTAGGGGTAAACCCACTCCCATAGTCCTCAATGACCCGTTTCCCGCTCAAAAGCAGCAGATGATTGTTCAACCTCCCCCATCCCAGGGGGAACCATCCAATACCGCGCATGTTCTCATGGTGCATAATGAGATGATCAATTTGAACACTCATTCACGATCATACGACCTGGTCCCTTTGAAGGCACCTATTGGAAGTAATACTGAAAAAAGCTTTCGACTCCTTACCTGATGTCACTGTGCCATCAACTTCTCTCACAATTGAGAAGTCATCCTTAGATTCGATATTGCGACCGCCCAAGAGCACGATTAGAAAAGTTTTTTTCAATCCTAATGCTTGGGCAGCACAGAATTACAATATTGTAGAAGACTTGGCACAAGCCCCTTGCGCCATGTCCACGCTGGATGTTTTGCAGAATTGTCCCAATCAACGCAAAACTCTCCTTGCAGCAATCAGCGCGGTTGACCCTGATTCTTCGAATACCATCATGTTCTGACTTGACTACTTCAAGCCAAGGCTTTCCCATCAGCTCACATTCCGAGTAACTGCAAACATTGCTGGGAAAATTGTCCATCATACCCTTTTGGACGAAGGCACCTCTTCTTTTGTCATGTCGATCGCCTGTTGGAGAGCCATCGGCTCTCTTGAATTGAATCACTCTCCTACCACGTTGAAAGCATTCGATGGATGTGGCTTTCAACCTCATGGGCTCTTACAAGCTCTCGCAGTCGAGTTAGGCAGAAATAACGTAACCATCAATGTTGAAGTGGTCTCCGCCCCAATAGATTATCATCTCTTGCTTGGTCGCAACTGGTTTTATGCCATGCAAGTGGTAGCCTCTTCAATCTTTCGCGTAGTACAATTCCCCCATCAAGGACGAATTGTTACCGTTGACCAATTAGATTTTTGCACACCGGATGCTACTACTCATCTTGGTGACCATGTTCCTTCCATTGGAAAAATGTCAAAATAGTATGAGAGTATAGGGGTTGGCATTTTGAAAGATTCATCTCTCATGGGCGTTTTTCCCTCTTTGGACCCCCCTAATCATGTTGCCTTGGTGAACATGATCTCTGTAGAGATTTCATCTCGCTTCGCTGATACTTGGCTTGTACCTGACGAAGCCATAACACATCTGATTGGAAACACGATGCCTCTTTCACCCGCTGAATGTATTTATGAGGCTATCCAATCAGCACCGGAGGACCACTTAACTTTGGCCTCCCCACCCTGTTCTCTACAACGAGCATCATCTCTACCTGATCTCTTACTTTAGACTTTTCATTCAGATGAGTCCATCATGGAAGTTATGACTGTTGATGATGGTCCGTGGGATGACCTCCACCATAGGTCGTCTTTTCTTCCACCTTTGGAGTACATAGAGGACAACATTACCACCATCTTTTCACCAGATATCTACCCATTCCCTCATTCTCCCATACTTACATGTCTTTCAAACTCTGAGGGCAACCTGGCCAACATCGAGCCTACCACCCCAGTAGACATTTCGGTGAAACCTGGTGTAGTGGAACACATTCGCATAGGTCAGAAGTGTTCCCCTGAAGAAATAGCTATTGGTATGGCCTTATTCAAGCGATTTCAAGATGTATTCGCTTGGTCCTATGAGGAGATTCCTGGGATAGATCCCAGGATTGTTTCTCACGAAATAAAAATTTATCTCGACATCAAACCTGTACGTCAAAAGTTGCGACCGGTACACCCCCGAAAGATTGCAGCGATCATGGCAGAGATTGAAAAACTCTTAAAGGCTGGATTCATCTATCCTGTCCTGTTGACGGATTGGGTCTCAAATGTCGTCCCTGTGAACAAAAAGAAAGGTACCATTCGCGTCTGTGTCAATTATCGGGACCTTAACAAGGCTTGTCCAAAGAACAACTATCCGACCCTGTTCATTGACCAGATCATCAACAATTGTGCTAGGAACGTCATCTTTTCATTCATGGATGGCTTCTCCAGTTACAACCAGATTGAGATCAACCCATCCGACCAACATAAGACGGATTTCATCTGTCCTTGAGGGACGTTTGCATACCACAACCTTCCGTTTGGCCTTGAAAACGTTGGCACCATGTTCCAGTGGGCCATGTCGTATGCCTTCCATGACATTAAGGACTTTGTGGAACCTTACCTGGACGATATCCCTGCTCATTCAAAGCAACGGGAGTTCCACATGGATCATCTGACGACCATTTTCCTCAGATGCAGACGGTACAATATCTGCTTGAATCCTCTTAGGGTTTATTGTCTCAAAGGATGGGATCTGTATAGATCCCTTAAAGATGGAGGCTATTGTCAACCTACCACCTCCGACTAATGTGACAGAACTTCAAAGTCTCCAAGGGAAGGCGACTTATTTAAGGGCGTTTTGTTTGTAACTTCACGGAGAAGACTCAGGGGTATATGAAGCTGCTTAAGAAGGACGTCCCATTCATTTGGCATGATCAAGCTCAAAATACTTCGACAACATCAAACATGCCATCACGCATGCCCCCGTGCTCCAACCGCCCAACTATTACCGAGATTACATCTTGTATCTCGCTACTTCTACTGCCACTATTGCCATGGTCTTGGTACAGGAGGATCAAAATGCCCAGGAACATGTAATATACTATGCAAGTAAGGGTCTTACCGACACTGAAACTAGATATTCACATGTCAAAAAACTTGCTTTCATAGTGGTCATTGCCGTCCAAAAGTTCCAGCACTATATCTTGCTCCACACCACCACTATCATTGCATACTTGAACCCCATGTACCACGTACTGACACGTCAAGTACTTGGGGGCAACTATTCACGCTGGATTGTGATACTGCAAGAATTCGACCTTATTTTCGAGAAAGCTAAGTCTAAAAATTCCTTAATGTTTGTTGAGCTTATTGTGACCTTCCCTGTCCTGATGTAGAAGTTGAGCATAGTGACTCTTTTCTGGATGAATCATGACTTCTCATCAGTACAACTAATCTGTGGTATGGAGATATTTCATTATATCTTCAAACCCAACACTTCAACCCTCAACTCTCTCGCGACGACCATCGCAGAATACGTCACCATGCGAAGTATTACCTGATCATCAGTGATACTTTGTACCATCGTGGCATCGATTCAATTCTTCGATGTTGTCTAACTCACGATGAGGCCGAACGCGTTCTGAATGACTGTCATGCTAGGGCATGTGGCGGTCACCTCTTTGGGATGGCCACAACCCAGAATATTTTGCGCACAGGGTATTATTGGCCTACTATCTTCAAAGATTATATTGAGGCCATGAAGAGATGTCCTCCATGTCAACACTTCCATACAAAGAAGCACACCCATCCCGCCCCATTACACTCGGTTATTTCCGTGGGCCCCTTCGCAAAATGGGGCATTTATTTTATGCATTGTAAGCCTACCTCGGCCAGGGGGCATAGTTACATCATAGTAGCTGTGGATTACTTCACAAAGTGGGTTGAGGCAATGCCTACATACCAAAACAATGGCAAACCCGTCGCACTCTTCATGTTCAATCATGTAATAGCACGATTTGGAGTTCCTCAAGCGATAGTTACCGATCATGGTTAAAACTTTCAGAACCATATGGTTGATGAACTGAGCGATAGATTGGGTTTTCATCATGAAAACTCAACACCCTACTACCCGCATTCCAATGGATAGGTCAAGGCCATTAACAAGGTCTTGAAAACTATGGTCCAAAGGATGGTAGGTACGCATAAGTCCAACTGGCATAATATGCTCTTTTCAGCATTATGGGTCTATAGAACTTCCGTTAAAACTGCCACAGGTTTTACTCCTTTCCAATTGGTGTATGGATTGGAGGTTGTCCTTCCTATAGAGTGTGAAATTCCATCTCTACAACTCGTTGTTGAACTTCTTCCTTACACTACTACTAAGGAAGAATGTTTCTTGTACTTAGCAAAACTTGATGAGTCTCGCCGAGATGCTGCTCTTGCTAACGAAGCACACAAGAAACGCATCAAAGCTCAGTACGACAAGTCAGTAGAACCTCGTATCTTCAATGAGGGCGATCTGGTCCTCACATATGCCTAGAAGCATGACAAGCAAGGGTCAGGAAAGTTCGAGTCCATGTGGCATGAACCTTACATTGTCAAACATGTTTTGGAAAAGGGAGCTTACGAGCTTGAAGACTATGACGATATATCTTTGGGTGAACCCCGTAATGGGATTTACCTGAAGAGGTACTATGCCTGAACCTGTCATGCATAGACTTATTGTATATACTGTACATGGTGTGTGTGTGTGTTTTTGTGTGGTGTGACGCATCTATTTTTTAGTGTCTCTCGATATTGTTTCCGCTTCTTATACCATGTCCTATCTACATGTGCAGATGGAAACATTCTACGGATTCGCAGACGGCGCCAGCCAAAACACCCGTAACCTTGCCTCGACAGCCTGGGTACTGTATTCCCCAACAGGCGAGCTCATCAGCTTAGGTGGAAGTTGTCTTGGGTTTGCAACCAATAATGCCGCAGAATATCAGGCAATAATTGGAACCCTAACCGATGCTACTTCTTTGGGCATGGACCACATTGTCATCCATATGGATTCTCAATTAGTGGTTTCCCATCTTAACCAGGTCTACACTATCCATGATCCCATCCTAATCCGTCTCTTCAGATGAGTACGTCTCCTGGAAAGGTCATTTGAATCCATTCAATACCTGCACATTTCACGAGAGTTAAACATAGTTGCTGACTCGATGGCCAACTTCATTTTAGATTGGTACATCGCACACACATAATACTCATAATATGTAAAAGAATTCACGACATGTAAATAATGCACTGTATAAAAATCATAGCATATGAACAAGATCACATCATTCATCATTTCTAAGAACACATAATGTATAAATCGTCGGGAATGTCTGTATATATATATATCATCAAAAGTAGTGCTGGTACAAAAATATGAAGCACGATGGCTTTCAGTAAGTCTCTACAAAATATGAAGCCTCGTAGCTTTCAGCAGTACAAAATCTGAGGCCTCTAAGCTCTCAGTACAAGTATAATAATATCATCAGGCCTGACGCCTGGCTCGTACACCCATAGGGCGGACATCTCTCTGTCGCTAAGAATGGAAGCACTCCACTATCCTTGCTACCTTGCGGAGTAAGGCGTTGAAGCGTACAGATGCTCCAACTCCGAACCTTTGCATAGGTCTCGGTAAGTCATCTATTAGTGGCTCAGGAACATCCACTGTCAGCTGGGACAAAATCCTATATAAATCCTCCATCTCCATGATGGTAGCATGAGCACCTGGGGGCACAACTGCTTCCCCACCTCTGTCTCTCCTCGCCATAAGATAAACTCCTATCGGTCGTATGGGACCCACATCTACACACACATGTCATATACTTATCAGCACTGCATCAAAAAAAAATCATAAAGATACAAAACTTAAAAAATACAAGGGTTTTGTTCTTACCGATGTCTCCCCATGCTGTACCCTCAGGAAGCACTAAGTCATGATCCTCTCTGAAATCCGTACCATTGTACGGGTAGTCCTCAACCATGATCAACTAGCCTTCCATCCAGCTAAAGAATTCAAGACCAAAACTGATGATAGGACCCCCACCATGACGGGCCATCACCTCTACCCATCTGAGCATGTGTGGATCCCTAGTATCCCCGTCATCCAGTCATATTTGTGGGTGCAAGAGAGGGATCTGCTCCAAGAGGAACGATATCACGATCGATCCGTACCCAAACTGCTTGAGCTCTCCCTGCCAACACTTGGTCACCTGAGCTCGAATGTTGGCGAGGAGACCCTCACACCAGTTGTAGATCATGGGGGACATACACTCCTCCACATAGAGCATCTCAATCCAAGTGGCCATGTGTGGGGCTTG
Source organism: Larix kaempferi (assembly GCA_027924585.1). Taxonomy (NCBI): domain Eukaryota; kingdom Viridiplantae; phylum Streptophyta; class Pinopsida; order Pinales; family Pinaceae; genus Larix; species Larix kaempferi. The sequence goes on along the minus strand of BSBM01000976.1, from coordinate 5,247,186 downwards.
GTTCCCCGCCACTCTAGTAATAGTAAACAATACGGCACGTAGTGGGTGGTTTACAACATCCCTAATGGGAATCTTCCCACTAGAGGATCGAGCATGAGCAGTACGATGCCGTGTCACCATGTCATCAACAGTGCGATCACTAGCTCGTGATCTAGTGAAAACTACATGGTCCCCTCTCCGGGATAGACCAGTAAGGAAATAGATGTCCTCAACATCTATAGTGAGGATGTGCTCACCAACCACAAATTGTTGATAGGCCACATCCCAACACCGGAGCATGTGTGTCAGCAGCGGGATTTGGGCCCTCACGCCCTAAATCTCAAAGAACTTGAGCAAACCACAGTTTCTCAAAGCATTCACGCATTGTGGATATTCGGCGGCTTGTACATCTTGCACCTCGTGTTCTCTTTCCCACCACTCTAATACCATCTTTGCTTGCTATCAACCTACCAAAGTGGGCATTTAAACACTATTAGACCTCACTTCAACCATGGGAAGTCCACCTTTTGGGTTTAATTTGATGGTTGGGATATGTGTTTCCGTTGTCGCACTGTGCTATTACATAGAGTGTGATGACGTCGCACTCCACCTTTTCAGGACTTGCACCGAGTAGGTGTCAATGCAGTTCCTGAAAGGGCAGACTGCGACGAGCCGAGGACACAATAGCCCTCCATAAATCCATCAAAAAACCTAAAAAATGGACTTAAAATCAAAATGTAAACCACTACAATTTTGTTGGATAAATTTTAGGCTTACCTGCTCCAAATGGTGGATGAAATGGTGGCTCGTAGCTCCTAGAATCGATGAATGAAATCTTGGCTTCAAATTGGCACTTCTTCTCCCAAATTGGAAAATGAAACAATGGTGACTATATTTGACCCATTTTTCTATTTATAAATGAAATAGAATATTCTTTTTTGAAATATTTGATGCTTTGAGGTCATTTGCTATAGTTTTGATCACCTTTAATCATATTCAGAATATCGGTTGACTATTTGACCTAGTTTCCAAGTGTGCAGGGGTTGTTAAGTGGTATTTTGTGTCGTTTCTCACATTACAATGGTCACCTCTGGTATGAACTCTCCCTTGAATGTTTTGTCTTTATTTTGCAATGGTTAGATTGTAATTATTTTATGATGATGAGCTTACTCTTCGTTTGTTCTTGTGCTCTTGAAACTATGAGAATAAGTACCAAGTTATGATTTATCACTTTTCCAGGCTCATTAAACTCCTACAGAAAAGGATACCCCCCAGAGTCTACCTTTAAGTTCTTTTCAGGCTCTCGAAAAATGAAAAGATTGCCAAGTGAACTTATCGCGTTCACGCTTGTTAAAGTATTTGAATGGTCGTCTTCCTGGTGATAGTTTACCCCTTTTTCGGACCAAGGGACACTATTTACGAAAAATGTATACTCTATCCAATCATGACTGGAAGAGTCCTCTCCCACGTTGTTTTACCCTTTTTCGGGCGATGAGGATAAATTTATGAAAAAGGACCATTGGAGTCTTCTTTAGTTCTTTTCAGACTCTCTAAATATGAAATGACGACCGAGTTTACCTTCTATGGACTCATTAAATTCCTACATTGAAGGGCCTTCCATGGGACGAACCCCTCCTATCCCAGGTTCGAAAAATATTTGGGATTGGACTCATCTATGAGATGAGCTATAACGAGCATCTGGTTACCCTCATCAAGCTCGTAAAAAACACATGAGGAACTCATCATTCATGATGGGGAAAAAGGAAAGCTTTTATGTTATACACTTTACTAGTTGAAGTACGTAGTCGTTCTTGAACATGGCACTCATCTGCATTTGCATACTGTACTTGGGTCATCTGTTTGTCCTCGAGTTTTACCTACTTCCTGAGTCTTCTTACTCCTTTGAGTCATTCAAAGAAAGCTCCCCTCATTAGTTGCATTAGGAGTTAGTGTTGTGCTCGTCATGTCAATACTGCCAAGTCATGCCATGCCCATGTTCAAGAATACGTCCACCATTTATCATCTGTAATCAGTACGCCCGTCACTTTGTCGGTCTACTCTGAGTCAGTCTTGCATGTTACTACACTGTCCGATCTACTCTACACATATTTTGTCATGTTTTGTGTCGATTGATGGGGGATTCATCATGGCCCTCCTTCGACGGATTCATCCTTGTCGACTTCAGCTCATCTTCCAAGGATTGAATCTAGAAACAAACCAAGTACCTTGACCCTACACGCCTCAATGGAAGGCTACCTCACTTTCAACATGAGTCTACATCATTGGCTCTTGATTGAAATATTTCATCTTGCGTTCGACTTCAACTCACTTATTCACGCTTGGGGATATGTACTATGATACCTTGGGAATCATTGACATTAATGGTGATCTCCCTCGCGCTTGTTAATAGTTTACATCAATGACCAATAATCAAGCAGTTTCTACCATGTTCGACATCAAGACATTTGTAGTCACATGGTTAGATTTGTATAAATGCGGTTTCGGCTTGAAGACCCTAGGAAATCCTATTTTACCCAGGCTGCGATGGAGTTTCTATTGAGTCATATTACATGGATCCACATTTGTATTGGTCGTGGTTATGTTATCATCTCATCATGGATCTACGCTTGTGTTTAGTAGCCATGATTGTGTTCAGTCGGTCATTACTACCATGGATCTACATTGTATTGGTCGGCATCCATGTTGTGAGTCATTTGAAACTGTGTACTGAGAGTTAGTTGTACTACAGCAGTGTCCTTCGTCCGACAAGTCCATTGCCATTCCTTCTATCAAAGAATTTCACCTGTCTATTTTCAAGCAGCTTCATGCTTTAGGGGGCATTTTGTTACACCTAAAATCTTCCCATCATGAGTTTCAGTGTATACACCCTTGAGGTTACCTTGATTGAGTAATTAACCTGGAAGGATTTGTACCCATTTGTACTAGGTTTTGATGAGGTCGTCACAGATTGCACTCATGCAACATGCGACGTCGCGTCTTGCTCCATTGTAGGGTGTGACGAAGTCAGTTAAATGGAAAGAATAGCTTCTTCGAGCTTCTTCTCGAAGCTTGCTGACTTGGGACCCTATCCCTGACCTCTTGGAAGAGCTGGCATTCGATTCCTATCATTTTGGAAGGATCCCTCAAGCCTCTCCTATCATTTCTCAACCTATCCTATCCATATCCTATCCACTTAGTCCTATTTAAATGAATCTCACTCCCATCCCAAGGGGAGGAAGTCTATGGTACTCTTATGCTGGTGAAACTAAGCCCAATAGATCTAACACTCTAGCTTGGGGAACATCCACTTCTCTCTAGGAGCTTTGGCATTATTGCTTGGTTTTTCAACAAAGCATGTGCAAGGATGCACCTATTAACTTGTAATAGCAGTCTCGAATGAAAAGGAAATAAAAATAAACTTAATCTAATCTAACATTAACATATGTAAGGGAAATAAAGAACTAGATTGATAATAATAAGCAAACAAGACAAGAGATTCAAAAGAATTTGTTTTTGTATTACCTCAAATGGCGAGGATGATGGGTGTTGAGAAACTCCAAGGTTGAGAAGCTCCAATATCCAATGGTCTCTTCTTCTCCAAAGCTTCAATGGGATTCTTCAAACTCGAAATGGGAGGTAATGGCTCTCAAAGGGAATTTGGCAGCATAAGGATAGGATGAAATGTGGATGAAAAGTGAGGAGCCCCTATCACATTTTTATAGTTTTTGGTGATGGGGAATACCATTATGGTTTTAAGGAAAACCAATGGTATTAACCAACATGGTTTAGGTACCTTTTTCCCTCTTTTTCCCTTTTTGAATATTTTTTATATTTTTATTTCCTTTTAATATTTTTTGGGAATTTTGGACTCTTTTTTAGGATCTTTTGTGTTTTTTGAGGAAAAATACACATTTTGAGGGGAAAAAAAGGTGTATTGTGGTCTTTTTGGTGACCTTTTGATGGTTTTAGAGGCTCAAATGGTGGAAAAGTGGACAAATGGGTCATGTAAATAAGGGAATGAGCTAGTGAGCACTTTTTGGGTGTTAACAGGCATGGCTTGTCGAAAGGAGTTTGCAGCATTAAGGCAATGATTGTAATCCTATTTTCTATTGTACTTCTCCTCTCTTGAATATAGTTAATATAATTGCTTTCCATAAATGTTGTCTCTTTGATGATGTTTAGAGTTTTCCTCCTTAACTGTTAACTTACATTTGTCATATGAGATATATGCTTTCACCTCTCGTGGTCTATTACATGTTCAACAGGGTTTAGCTACTCGTAATCTGGCAGTGCTGGAGCATTGGATCAACGAAGGAGAAAGGGATCTACAAATCTAAGGTAAATGATCTACTCTTACATTTGTATTTCTATACGATCTAGGAAAGTATTTTATGTTCTGTCCTATTTGTTCTAGACTTGCGTTAAGCTAGGGGAGATCAGGCCTTGAGTCCGCTCTCAGTAGATTTTCCGCGAAACACTTGCACAGATGTGGATGTTTATTTTCCATTGTGCAAGTTTAAAGAGATATACTTTGTGAATCTCATGAAGGAAGTAATGAAACCGATTCAGGATAACACATGTAATATGGGATGGCTTCTCGAGAAGAAGAACCAAAGATTGATGATACTAGGACGAAAGGAATTAATGTATTGTATTGTATGGGGTTTGTAGTTCCAAGGCAGAACAGGAAATGGTGGTGCTACCAGGGTAAGCTAGAACAATGTATGTAACATATATGATAATTACCAAGTAGGAAGCTTGTCTTCCGTTCTGTGCACAGTTTTAGAGGGGGACTTGCCTCCCTTCTGATTAGGTCCATTGCAATGTGTTGTTTTGCTATATTGGAGGTTAGTTGACTATCACAAAAAAATAAAAGCATGGATTTTATGAATTTTTTTGTACGGAGTGTGTGGAGCAGGAGGCGTCCTCTGCACTTGCATTGCATGTAGAACTTAATGATATTTTCCTACTGTCTCCATTTTTCCATTCTGACAAATCCCATCAATGAGCATGTTTTAACGAACTATATCAAGCATAAATTCCTTCCCATGATATCATCTAGAAGTTCCAAATATTCCAATAGTTTGCAAATCTTGCACAATCCAATGAGTGGTGTAAGTGAAATTGTGAGGAAACAAATACTTTTTTAGCAGGTCATCAACCATATTCAACACTTGCATTCCCCAGCTTGTGTGAGCTCTTCACCCATGTCTAACCTAGGCTCTCAAGATGATTTTCAATGGACTGAAGACAACAAGAATGGCATAAACTCAGTTTAAGCTTAGGTGCAAATGGATCAAGAAAATCTCATCCAAAAGTATATAAAGCATTGTGTTTTAAGGATTATCAACCAAGAAAATCCCGTGAATCATTTCATTATTTGCTCAATCTCTAAGAAAACGACCACATGTGATCAAAAGAGTTTTTGTTTAATCTTGCCAAAGCTTTCAATCATCATCTCAAAAGAATATGAGTAGGCTTGTTTAACAATTCTTCCACATGAGAATTATGTGTGCATGTCTATGGCCTATGAATACTACTGTGTGACAAAAGAAATTCCCAAACTAAATCAATATCAATGCATAAATTTTTATTATGTTAAAAAACACAAGTACAAAAGGTAGCCCATTTAGTTTCCCTGGGCATGTCTTAAACATAAAAATGGTATACTATGCATCATCCTAATGAAATTATCGTTAATTTTCTCACTTAAATATGAATGGCTGAAAGATCTAAGCATGATCATATTGGTGCAAGTATCTTCTTTGATGTAAACCATTGACTTGGTCTTCCACTACCCACATGACAGCCTATCCTTCAGGTATTCTGTTCATACCTTGGAATCAATCCCTTCCACAAGGCTAACAATCATTGTTCTGCAAAAACTGTTCTAAGTGCATGAAACATGTACTTGTATTTGACCTCACATGTTTCAACAGATCTACTTTAAGCCATTAGCCTTGTTTTCACAAGGTATTAGTAGTGCTTTCGATGTTGTGAAAACAAGGTTAATGGCTTAAAGTAGATCTGTTAAAATATGTGAGGTCAAATACAAGTACATGTTTCATGCACTTAGAACAGTTTTTGCAGAACAATGATTGTTAGCCTTGTGGAAGGGATTGATTCCAAGGATTATTAGAATAGCTCAAGGATGGTTTATCATGTGGGTAGTGGAAGACCAAGTCAATGGTTTAAATCAAAGAAGATACTTGCACCAATATGATCATGCTTAGATCTTTCAGCCATTCATATTTAAGTGAGAACTTAACGATAATTTCATCAGATGACGCATAGTATACCATTTTTATTTTTAAGACAAGCCCAGGGAAACTAAATGGGCTACCTTTTGTATCAAGCCTTATTTTTTGACATAATAAAAATTTATGCATTGATATTGCTTTAGTTTGGGAATTTCGTTTTTCACCAAGTAGTATTCATAGGCCATAGACCATGCACACATAATTGTCCATGTGGAAGAATTGTTAAACAAGCCTACTCATATTCTTTTGAGATGATGATTGAAAGCTTTGGAAAGATTAAACAAAAACTCATTTGATCACATGTGGTTGTTTTCTTGGAGATTGAGCAAATAATGAAATGATTCACGAGATTTTCTTGGTTTATAATCCTTAAAACACAATGCTTTATATACTTTTGGTTGAGATTTTCTTTTCTTGATTCATTTGATTATATGCTTTATCGACAAAAACATAAAATTTATTACAAATATGTTATAAAAAAAATCACCACTTCTTACTTGACTTCATCGACCAACCTTAAGTGACTCGACCATACTAAAAGATAGACATAGACTTGGTTTGCAATGCTGACCACTTTACATTTGGTCATCGACCATATTACCATCCACCAAAGAGACGACCATATCGAAGCTTTGACCACTCTTTACAAAACAAATACCATCGACTCGAAAGTATTATCAATAAATATTGACCATAAAGCAACATATACTTTTGCTTTGAATTGAAAGGTGAAGGGACTCCTCGATCAACTTCTAAAGCCGACCTTGGCACCAATGAGACAAATTTACCATCTAAAGAATCTGTTATGTCGGCTAGAACATCTTTCATTAGCATAATCAGTCAATCTTCGACAATAGTTTGCTGACCACTCTTCATCGACTTGTGTAGTCGCCTGTCGGCTATGCCAAAGCAGTTGGCACCCGACCACTTCCTTAATAGCCAACCACTTCAGTCGAATTAAATCCTACCAGTCCATTCGACACGTCTCATGGGAGTCACAGCTTCAAAAGATACTCCTACAAAGTCTTCCTCATTGATAGTTCTAAAAACTTCATCGACAGCTGCTTGGGTGACTCTCGCGATCGACATATCCGAGAGGCATATTTAACTACTAGTCGAAAAAAGGGGCTTGACAGGTGACAAGACTTGTTGTATAATGAATGTAGGATGGATCCATATTATTAGAATTCAACATTGGATCCAGATGAGCACGAGCAGTTCGGCCATTGATTCAAACCCATCCAAGTTCACAATAAAGCTAATGTCGATATCTTGTATCATGTGGAGTTTTCATGGCAGAAACAGTCAGTTCAACTAGACATCTTGGGTGGTAAATTGTTTGTAATAATTTCGTAGTTTTATGGGTACAGATGAGCCACGAAAACCCGTCCAAGTTCACAATAAAGCTAATGTCAATATCTTGTATCGCGCGCAGTTTTCATGGAAAAAACAATCAATTCAATTGGACATCCTGGGCGGTAAATTTCTTGCAATAACACTGGAAATACTTGGAATAAGAAGCTATTAATCTGGAAGATTTTCGTGAAATGAAGGAGCTTTGCGATTTCCCACAATGGGAGACAATTTTTGGAGTTATGTCAGACTCTAGACGGCATGGGAATCATTATCAAATCGAAAAGATATATATGGGAAACAATGAAAACCCTACCAGGAGTGTCAAGAGAGCACGCGTTAAATTTAATTGCACAGGAAGCTTATGGGGAATGTTAGGAACCCTTGTCATGTTATCGTAGGAATATCAGCAACCATGGCCTTGTCATTTCTGGTTGAACAACTTCAAATCGATTTTATCGAGGAGGTCATTTCACCAAATGAACTTATGCCGATATAAGAGAATCCTCGTATATAGGAGCATTATTGAATCTATATCCTGCCACGAGGTCCGTATAGTTTTTTATACAACATCTACATAATAAATACCAATGGAAATCCACGGGGATCCCCATAGTTTCTATGCAGCATCTATACACAGTTTAATATAACTCAAACTCGATGAAAAGAGTAAATCATTCCTCCCTGTGATCAATATAGTACCGCAGTCGATGTTTTCCAGATCGACTAGTTTCACCATCTAGTCGACAGGTAGACATAAAGCAACAAATCTAGTCGGTAGGTAGACATAAAGAAATATTTTAATGAGTCAATGGGTCTTTTGATTGAGCATACTCGTTCCCCTTGGTCGGCAACAATATAGTCTTTAATTTATTTCATGATCAATTGCATTGGTTGACATCTTACTAGTCGACAAAAGACTTTCGACAGACTTCCAGAACCGATGACTGCATACTTAAAAATATATTGAACATTTGATAAGCATTCTTGTAGCATCAACCATAATTCACCTTTGGTCAATGGCCAGATTCACAAATTTTATATCGACCATAATTCACCTTATGTCAACTAATTAGGCTGAATCCACATGTCGAATAGGATTCACAAATTTTATATCGACCACAAATATTAAACTAACCCTAAAAATTTATATCGACCAGGTCACTGTCGACCTGAAAGTTACATTGGCCGCATATCTATTGACTAGCACTTTGTCCAAACTATCGACCAGTTTGGATATCGACCATTTTGACCATAATCACTCGACTGATTTAGTATTGACCACAAATTTTATATTAAACTAACTCTAAAAATTATATCGACTAGGTCACCGTCGACCTGGAACCTTACCTGCAAATAGTCTAGAAATGCTATGGAAACGAGACTATTGGAAGCCAGGTAATATCCTCATCACCATATGATCTTATGCTTGAGGACCCTAACGGAAGCTCCCAGGGATTTTTTTTATCGACCCAAAAGAAAGTATTATGTTGGCTAGAACCTACCATTGGTTGGAACACTAAATCGATATTCAAACTATGCAACCAAAATAGCTTGACTACATATATATAAACAATAACCAGACCATATTAAAGTGTCACCACACTTGAAAATTACCTTCGACCATTTGTTATCGACTGTATTTAAAGACACAACCAATGATGGTATCGACCATTAATTGACCATTTTACAACTGTCGACCATATTATTGAAATCAATCGAAATACTGTCATGTTCTATCTTCTATCTTCGACGCGTAAGAATTGATCTGTATGTACTTTTTATAACATTTAATATTCAATGTTTCAACATAAATAAGTCCCCCACCTTATACATTATATAGACGTCTAAAATAGTCGATTATGTCCTTGACTGGAACCGTCAGTCTACGAAATATCAAACTGGACTATGCGATGTAAAGACTGATATCCATAAGCGCATCCGTATTATTTGACTTTAATCTTGTCATGGAGAATACTGTCAATCAAAATATGAAGAGGAAGCTGCAATCTCAGGCTCAGTAAAAGTATTTACTGTATCGGTCGACATCTGAGCAACTTAATCGGAGCAATAGAAAAGGTCGATAGAGTATTGTAATAGCCCAGAATGTATATTTGGTTTCCATCGTCGTAGAATGCCACGTTGCATGCACACACAAAAAAAAGAGAATACTTTGATACAATCATCTCATGATCCACCAATCAATATAGTACCATAGTCGACGTTTTCTAGATCGACTAGTTTCACCATCTAGTTGGCAGGTAGACATAAAGCAACAACTCTAGTCGATAGGTAGACATAAAGAAATATTTTAATGATTCGATGGTCTTTTGATTGAGCACACTCGTTCCCTTGGTTGGCAGCAATATAGTCTTTAATTTATTTCATGATCAGTTGCATTGGTCGACATCCTACTAGTCGACAAAAGACTTCAATCGACAGACTTCTAGACCTGATGACTGCATACTTAAAAATATATATTGAACATTTGATAAGCATTCTTGTAGCAGTCGACTGATATCTTCTAGCGACCAAATTTGATTTCTAGCAAATGGTGACAAACAAAATTTTGATTGTTATAGGCATGCCCTGGTCGACCTCTTGACGTGATCAATGCTCTTTTACGCAACGTGATGCTATTGTAGTCACCAAGATATTAATGCATTCACGCAATAGAACCAATATCAAGTTTCGAACAAGTTTCTTCTTTAATTTACTTCTGTACGTGTTGTAAGTAATTTCTCATAGGTCTGCATTTAAACTCGTCAATACAACATCTGCTCAGAGGTCTGCATTTAAACTCGTCAATACAACATCTGAAGTGCAACACCGTATTCCCATCACCATATGTTATAACTGCGGGCTGAGAGCATCCACATAGAAGGATTTCATTCGCTCTATAAGCGAGGAATCTAGTAGACATGGATGCTTATACTTCTCCACGGTGAAACGCCTGCGGCGTAAATATATTTCATATAAAATTATAAGCATATAACATATGCTTTGATATTATTAATAGGGTTGTTAAAAGTTACGTGGGGGCATAGATATCAAATCAAATTAATAATATAATATATTTTTAAAAATGATATTATAATTAATAACAACAAATTAGTATATAAATTTTGGTTTATATTATTTAAATTTTACTAAGTTAAATTAATAATATATTTATATTTTTGAAAATAATATTATAATCAATAACAATATTGATATATAAATTTTGATTTATATTATTTAAATTTCACTTTCTAACATGTTTTTTAAAATGAGGGAATTATACAAGAATTATATATGATATATTCATAAATGATTGATAAAGTTGAAAAATCTAAGTATTATCAATATAACGAAGAAAAATGTACTATGAAAATGAGGAGAAATACCTACAATAATATGTATAACAAAAATTTGTATTAATATTTAATTGTTATATTCATTATTATAATTTCATTTATCCATGAAATGTTAGGAATACATTAAAGGAGTAGATTATTATTTGCATCACATTACATTTTCATGGTCCACTAAATGATGGATAACAAAAAGTCATTAAAATAATCAATGCATGAAATGTTATGACTACATTAGAGGATTAGATTATTATTTGCATTGAGTTAGGTTGTCATTTTATATGGTACACTATATGATGGCTAAAATGATTGAATGGTAAGATAAATAAGGAAACCAATGATTTCCAAAATAGGTTCCCACAACAAATCCCAGTCAAACGGAAGCATGCTGGTAGCGAGATAAAAGCAGAGAAAACCCTAAGCCGATTAAAGGATAGTAAATGGAAACAGTATGTTAAAAGACTCAAGGGTTTTGTGAAAATACTTGGCAATGACGTTAAAAGGCATCCTAATCCTTCCACGGCCAAGTTATGCTCTGTGTTGGCGTTAAGGCTTGAGCTTGTACCAAGGATTGCATCTCCTAGATTTCCCATTTTGTAGAGGAGAAATTTACCGACACTTCGTATTCGCATGTGAGCAACCAGAAATTTCATTTTGCACTATATTTCACACAACGATGGGACACCGTTATAATTCAAACTGGATAGCTAGTAATTCCCACATACCCTCATGTTTCGTTATTCTTCTAGTTTTTCCTTCAAACTACCCCTCTTCGATCACATTCGAAGATACCTATTATTATCATTGTAACCTTTCTAGGCTAACTATATAAAATACATTATACATTTTATTAACTAACCATATAAAATACATTACACATTTTATTAACTATGAAAATCTAAAATACACTTTCATTTCATTTAAAAATGTCTTTTTATCTTGAAAAAAAATTAAAATTCATGTATATGTTTTATTAACTCTGTAACCTTTCTATGTATCTATGCTGAATATATATATTGTATATTTTATTAACTAACTTTTTATATTGAAAAGGTCAAAATACACTTTGATTTCAATTGAAAAGGTACTTTTATCTTGAAAAAAATCTAGAATTTAAATATACCTTTTATTAACTTTTTAAGTTCAACTACATTTTTTATTTTTATTTGAAAATGGATGTTTCTTCTTTGAAATATCTAAAACATACTAAACTTTTATTTTAAAATTTTAATTTGAAAGTATTTTTACCTTGAAAATAACTCTAATTTATATTTGGTAAGGCATTTTTATCCTATTTAAAATATTATAAACAAACTTTAATTTTGGTATATAAAAATAAGTTGAATGTATGTTTTAATGGTTTGCAAAATTATTAATGTTTCTTTGGCGTAGGGATGAATAGAAGAGCATGATATTATTTTAAGCAAAGTGCCATTAAATTTTGATTTAAACAATGTAAAGTTTGATCTAATTATATAAAATATTTTTCACTTTGGAACATTAATAAGTTTAGGTAATCCAACTTTTAATTCACTAATTATAATTAGTATCAAAAGTTTGCCATATTCTATATTTTTTTTTCGTAAATGTGTTCAACAAATTGTAATCTTGGTATATAAGTGTAAAAAGTTTGCCATATTCTATTATTTTTTATCGTAAATGTGTTCAACAAATTGTAATCTTGGTATATAAGTGTAACATAACTTGAACATATACTTTAATGATTTGCAAAATTGTTAATATTTTTTTGATGTAGGGATGACCAAGGAATAATACAAGAGCATGATATTCTTTTAACCAAACATTAAATTATGATGAATATAATTTTGACTTAATGTAGGTAAAGTTTTACCTAATTACATAGAACAATTTGCAATGGAATATACCAAGTCTTTTATAAGGTTTATTGTATGCAATATCTTGGGTATATATCATGGGCTTCCAAATATCATGGACTAGACCTAAACCACTTTTGACTCTTTCTCGAGTCAAGGTTAAGGTTTTTGAGGTCTTACAGCCATGTGTTTCCATGCTCACTTTCTTGCTGGTCTATTTGCCTTATTCAATACATGCAAATACAACTAGCAAGAAACCACATGCTACAAAAACCATGTACCCAAAACCACTTACATCCTTGCTCATTCTGAATCAACGTTAACCCTAACAAATCATACATACTTCCATTTTATCCGTGGGTGAAGAGGCTGCGAAGTCTGTGAGTGAAGAGATAGGATCGAGCAACTAGTGACAGATCTAAGGGCCACGAAGCACAAACTATGCAACAGAGCAATAATACAGGTTGAAACTCCAAGATCGTCCAATAATCAGAAGCCGGTGCAGAGGCCTAGCTCGTAATTGTAATTGGGTGGTCTGCCAAACAAGCAAACAAAGTAATATACAACCAGCTGGTAGTAATCTTAACAGCTTTTTTCATAAACTGACTCAGAAACGAGAGGAAACAAGACCAGGTCCCGGAGAAATTGAAAGGTGTTTTTGGGGGGAAATCGTCCTGAGAAACGATTCGTTATTGAAGAAATTATTTTCAACTATATAAACGGGTTCTACGCCGGTTTCCTTCTCTTCTCTGTTTCTATTAACAAAAACCTGAACTGCCGTCCCGTTTCTGGTTTCAGAGCTGAAAAGTAGGTCGTTATTCGTACTTGGAGGTTCTAAGAGTCCCATATGGGGCCAAACGCCGGGATTCCGGCAGCTTTGCATCCGTTTACGACATCCCTGCTTCCTCTCGGATTGCTCGTGACTATCACCACTTCAGCCCCCCACCTTCTCACTGCTTCAACTGTCATCTCCGGAACGTTTGGTCGACCCGACACAGCCGTGTCGTGGATTATTATCTTATTTGAAGGGTAATTCTTCATCTTTGTCACTATCTCATCTCCGAAATTCTTCTCAATTCCTCTGGCCACCCAGATGACGTACACATTGGCAGGGCAAGGCTGTAGCAGGAAAGACAGGAAGACGCAGATGCCCGAACCCGTTGCCACCACCACCACTCTTTTATACATGTTTATCAGATAAGGCAATCCTGCGAAACGAAGGCTACGGACCCACAAGTGTGTGGGAGGGTCCAATACGAGTTCTCGGGTGAAATCCCCAACGGCGCCAGCCAAAATCATGTGCTCCTCCTTCCCGTTGGATATGATCCCAAATGTGTGCCATTCCGATAGAGGCGATCGGCTGATTCTGCCCATCATGCCCGATTCTATTCCGCCTTGGAATTTGATTAGGATCGCGTGATTTGAAGGTGCGGACGCTTTCACAGGAACTCTTCTCAGGCACAACCATGGGAAGATTATAAGCAACGTTATGACTACAGTGAACCAGAATTCCTGCTTCTTGGCAAGACTCGAACCGCGAACGTTATAGGATCTGTCCAGTGGATTGTAGCTTGCAGTGAGTATGACGAAAACCCAGAGCATAGCTAGCGCAGCCCAGCCGACAAACCGGTGAAATCGTTCGAAGACATTGTGGTGCAAGTGACGGACTAAAGGGACTGCTGCTAGCGAGCTTATCAGCAGCAGACCCAAGATGGTAGAGGCAACACCTATAATCTCATTGGAACTGCTCTCACGGTGGGAGAACGTTTGGAGCAAGGAGTAGACGAGCCACACTATGGATGAAACCCCGCAGCTGCTGTGTATTCCTCCGAGGCACTGGAGAAACGATGTAACGGCAGTCTTTAAGCGGACTGGAACCCAAGACCACCTTCCCAGGAACTTCACTGCGAGCCAGAAGACGCATCTAAGAAAAGCCTCGCTTCGGCAGAGCAGTGAGGCTAGAATGTTCCCGATGGGGAAGAGAGCGCCTTTCTCTTTAGCGTAGGGAAAGTAACCAGAATCTGCTGCAAGTAATCCAAGCAAGTTCAGTGCCAAACACAAAGCGAAGAGGCGCTTATAGACAGAAAAGAAGCCTTCATGATCTAGCAATATCACAGACAGATGCGACTCCGGGGGCTTTTCTGCGGACGTTTGCTTGGCCGGTGGTAGTCGCGGCTGTTGCTTGTGCTCTTCGTTGCCTCTCGTGCCCAAGAAATGACTCCAACGTCTGTATAGCACTGCCAACGGATCCTCCATGTCATAGGGAGGGAGGTTTTCATAATCCTCTCCCTCTTGAATGTCTATATCACAGAAGTGGCTGGTTACTGTAACAGCAGGTGGAGGACGACTAGCTATGCTCCTATCGATTTCAAAAGAAACCCCACGGCAGCTAGAGGATCTCCGCATCTGCTGTTCGCCAGCCATACTTATATCTATCTATCTGTACTGCTACTTAACAAGCAGCAGCTCCAATGGCTGGACTGGAGGATCTGGAGATTAATTTGATCTATGGTTTTTTTGGTATGAAAAGTATGGGACTGTATGGATCAGAGTATAGAAAAGACTCTTGAAGCAACAAGAGCACTGTAAAACAGCAGCGCGTTTCCTAATGAAACTCTTGAATTGAATGGAAATGTTCAGGGTAATATATGTAGCTAATATAGCGTGATGTTTAGCCTAATGGAAGGAGCGATAAAGAAAATACCTCAATTTAATAATATGTGCGTGAAACACTCAAAACGGACCGACTGAAAACTCTTGGCCATGACATTCCCAAAACATTACATTCGGATCGGATTTTCTATTTCATGCTTTTGCTCATATTTGTATAGTCAACTACCTGCTAACCACTAATTAAAGAGGAATTCTGTGCACGAATTTCCATGGTGATTTCATCATACCAAAGTCAACTAGCAAAGTATTTTTTTTGGAATCGATAGGCTCAAACACAATAATTTATTATTTATTTGTTTGATGTCTAAAACCTTTAATTCTACTTTTCAAAACCTTTATAATCCACCTTAGAGTTTATATATTATTTAATTAGAGTAGTAATAGTTTTGAAATATGAATTAAAAATGGTTATGGATGTGGTCTATTTTTCTTTCGAGGTTAAAATTATAATATTTTGAATTATACATTAACATATGTCATATAAAATTATTAGCATATAACATATGCTTTGATATTATTAATACGGTTGTTAAGAGTTATGTGGAGCATATATATCCAATCAAATTAATAACCACAAAATAGTATATAAATTTTGGTTTATATTATTTAAATTTTACTAAATGAAATTAATAATATATTGAAATAATATTATAATTTTGGTTTATATTATTTAAATTTTACTAAATGAAATTAATAATATATTGAAATAATATTATAATTAATAGCAATATATTGATATATAAATTTTGATTTATAGAGTTTAAATTTTACTTTTTAATATGTTTTTTTAAATGAGGGAATTATATATAATATATTTATAAATTGTTGATAAAGTTGAAAATTCTAAGTATTATTGATATAAGGAAGAAAAATACCCTATTAAATATGAGGAGAATTTTTTTTTTTCGGCGAAAAAAAACATATCATTGATATTCAAACTTGAATCAAATAGTACATGATCTCAGTATTTCTATTGTCCAAATTCCACCTCCCACATCTAAGAGTATTTTCAGTAAGAACAAAATATACAGAGAAAGCCAAAATCAGACATATAATGTCTTTGGCAGAACAAAAAACTCAAAAATAGTTACAAAAACTATCCAAAAAAATCTAACACAAAACCATCAGGATCAACCAAGTGTCAACTAAGAAAGTAACAGCTACCAGAGTCAATCAGCTGACTCTCAAATATTTCTTCCCAAAATAAATATGCATCATCACCCTCCAATGCCAGTTTAGAAAGTTGATTAGCCTGCACATTATGTTCTCTAAAAATATGTTCCAAAGTGACCACCCCCAGCTTATGAAGTTCCATCTTTGTTCTTTCACACCAATAAGCCAAATTGAATACATTGAGATCCAACTCCCCCTTAGCCCACTTTATAGTCACACGAGAATCGCCAAATATCTTAACATTCATCAGCCCAAAACTATTAGCCACTTTTGCAACACTCCATAAAGCCAAAAGTTCAACTTTCATGTTGGTACCACGTCCACATTTCATTTTATGTGTGAAGTAGTGCTCCTGCTTGAGAAAAATTAACCCACCAACACCACACTCCCCCATATTAGCAGCACCATAAAAAAAAAAAAACCGGATCTATAACCACAAAATCAAACTGCCCAATGTTTCTATGAATCCTGGGCTTCTCCTCTTTTTGAAAATTCAGATAATGACTGATAACAGTTTTGGATGAATTTTCCAGGTATGGTCTAGTATCTTCAAAAATAGCCTTATTTCTAATGCCCCAGATCACCCAACATATGAAAATAGGAATAGTCTTATGTTCTTCACACTCCAACCTCCATTGTTGCAAAGATTGAGCAATATTTTGACTTCCCCGTCTAGCCTTTATATCCAAATTCTGATAAATTTGTTCCCAAAGTTCCAAGGTAAAGGAACACTCCATAAATAGATTCCAAGAAGTTTCCAGATTACTTTTACATAGTATGCACTGACTAGGACCAATCCATCCCATTAAAATGAGATTCTCCCAAGTCTTCAACCTTTCCTGAAGTACAAACGAAAAGAAACATTTCATTTTAAGTGGCAAATGCCACTGCCAGATTTTTCCATACCACCACTGTTTAGGATAGATACACCTCCTTTTAATCATGCACCTATAGGCTGAGTTGGCAGTAACAATACCAGAGGCTTCATTCCCTCCCCAAACCACCTTATCTGCATCTGAATTGAGACGGATCCCTGCAGCATTTAGATTATGTATGTAATACTGCCATTCCACAGCAATATTTGAAGATAACTGAAGCTCAACATCCGAAGACCAATAACTTGTATTACAAACATTTGCAATTGAACTCAGAGTATAATATCCCGCGACTTTGATTTGATTTAACATATTAGAATATAAACAATAAGAATCTTTCATCCCCACTATGGGATCAACGCCAATAGCAACTTCCTCCCCACATCCAACTTTCCAACAAATTTCATAAGCAAACCATTTATATAATTTCATGAATCCATTCCAGATTGGTGAGACACCTCTCACCTTCTTAGCTAGTGATTTGAGCCAATGTGAGACCTCCATCTTAATATATTTCTGATGAATGCGTTTCGACCAAAGAGTGTTGCCAAAAATGGCACACCAGAAACTCTTCAATCTCAACGCCTCACTGAACACATACAAATCCTTAATACCCCAACCTCTAGCTTCCAAAGGTAAAGAAATTTTCTCCAAGCCAATCATCACCAGGTTGTTCTTATTGAGACCTCCCAACCATAAGAAGTTAAACATAAGCCTTCTCAGAGAATTAATCACAGAACAAGGAATAGGCAATAAAGAGAACAAATACACTGGGGTTCCCATCAACACTGACTTCACCAAGGTTAATTTGCCTCCAATTGAAAGTAACTGGTACATCCAGTTGGATATCTTGTTCTCAAACTTTTTAAGTAGCCAGTTCCAGTCTTTTATTAAATATCCATTAGGCTTGAGATGGAAACCAAGATAGGTAAATCCTTCATTCATACCACAAAACTTATAAGGCAACAAGGACTGAACTTCAAAAACCCGATCCTCATCAATAAGATTACCAAATATGCGAGATTTTTTCATACTTACACACATTCCAGAGGCCTTACAAAATACATAGATGATATCCTGGAAATGTCTCCATTCCAATAGTGAATCTAAGCCAGCTAATAGCACATCGTCCACGAACAAAACATGTGTGATATATAGATCCTTGGTAATTTTAATACCAGAAATTTTACCCTCAATTTTTGCTTGAATAATCAATCTACTCAGCCCCTCTATCACCAGGAGGAACAACAGTGGTGAAAAAGAACAACCCTAGCGAATGCCCCTGGAACAGCTAAAAAATGATGTAGGAGCCCCATTCACAAGTACTGCAATATTAGTAGTATCCACACAAGTCATGATCCACCTAATAGCCAAAGCTTGAACCCCTATTTGAATTAGAACTAACCGGAGGAAATCCCAATTAACTCTATCATATGCTTTCTCTAAGTCCATTTTAAGAAGAATAGCTTTTTTCTTTCTACACTTTACTGAATGTAAAACCTCCTACGTAATACCCACTGCATCATGAATTTGTCTACCTATAAAAAACCAAATTGCTCCTTTGAAATGAACTTTGAGAGAACCGGCTTAAGCCTCCCAGCAATGATCTTAGAGATAATCTTATAAACCAAAT
Organism: Larix kaempferi; assembly: GCA_027924585.1. Taxonomy (NCBI): domain Eukaryota; kingdom Viridiplantae; phylum Streptophyta; class Pinopsida; order Pinales; family Pinaceae; genus Larix; species Larix kaempferi. The sequence goes on along the minus strand of BSBM01000976.1, from coordinate 5,228,052 downwards.
TGCATAAGGCAATCGGCCTGAAGTCACCAAAATGCTTCGGGTCATTCACTTTAGGGGTCAATGTTATAAAAGTAGAGTTTAATGCCCCAGACATATAGCCCTCCAACCTGGTAAACTCCACCATCCTGACAATCTCTTCCCCCATTATATCAAAGAAATGTAAAAAAAATTCCACAGTCCAGCCATCCGGCCTTGGTCTTTTTTCTTTTGCAAAAAGTTTCAATGTCCTCTCCACCTCTTCCAGAGTAACTTCTTGACATAAATCTCCAGCCGATTCAGAATCAAAGAATCTTGGATAATTTTTGACCACCTAGAGTTGTGATTCTAAATCACATGTAGGTTCCACAGAGTAAATTTTCCTAAAGTGTTTCAGAGCCAAATTCTGCAACTCATGTTGTCCGGATACTTCATTACCCAAATCATCTGATAACTTCCATATATAATTATTATTTCTTCTAGTCGAAGCAAAAGAGTGAAAGAACCTTGTATTGCTATCCCCGAAATTAACCCAAAGAGCTCTTCTCTTCATCCTCCATTCCTTTTCTTCCTTGAGAAATATATCAACCTTCTCTGCCTCCAGTTTTTTAAGTAAATCAAATTTCACACTATCCAAAGGCCTCACCAAATTATTATTATAAAGATCCTGTAATTGTTCCTCAACCAACAATAGCTGCTACCTATCCATCTACTTCCTCAAATGAATCCAGTTAGTAACAATTTGCTTAAATTTTTGTAATTTCTGACAGAAATTGTCCACCGGATTAAGTTCACTATTATTGCACAATTTCTACCATCCCTCCTTAGCAAAATGCACAAATTCTTCATGGCTCAACCATGAACTATCAAATTTAAAAGGAAACTTCTGCAAATAAACACAGTCATCAATTTGGAAGAAAATCGGCCACTGATCAGAAATCTTATTCTTCCCAACCCAAGTTCTGTATTTACCAATAGAGTGAAGCAGTGATTCATGAACCAGAAATTTATCCAATCTCTTATGAACCCCATCCTGCCCGCTTCTGCCATTAGTCCAGGTAGGAGTGTTCACCCCTGTGACTACATCAATTAAATTGTTATTTAATAGAAACTCATTAAAGAAGTCAGATAGAACATCCATCTTTGCTTTAGCACCCAAAATATCTTGTGCAAATCTGGTAAAGTTCAAATCCCCCACCACCATGATATTCTCCATCAATAAAATCATGGATGACTGCAAACCCATCCAGAATTCCTCACGATCTTTGTAAGGAGCGTAACAATTTAAGATATTGATATGCAAGTCATTCAATTTACAAAACCCTTCCATCAGAATTCCCCACCGAGTCTTGTACACATAAAACGAGTAAAATCGAGGATCCCAAGCTTCCAATAATCCTCCAGACAGTCCATTCGAACTGATAGCCGAAATCTCCCACTCGGGAAGGATATTAGCAACTTTCGAAACAACCACATTATCAGCACACATAGTTTCTTGTAAAAGTAGGATATTAGGACGAGCAGTAGCAATGAGGTTGGAGAGTACCCCAGCTCACACAGTCGAACCCAACCCGCATATATTCGGAGTACAAATAGACATTAAGAACCCAAATTGTAGGGGGAAATTGCTCTAAGGCCCCCAATATCAAAATCCACCAAACCACCACCCGAAGAAACAGTCAAATTTACCCTAGAAGAATCATCAATCTCTATCGAGAGATGTTCCTCATTATTCACAAGACCAGACAAAATACGGTCAGTAACAGAAACAACCTCCAAAGTAGAATCAACAGCATCACCCAAAGCCTTTTTACCTTTTTGACGAGGTTTCCTAATAGTCACATTCTGAAAGTGAGCACTATTGCAGGACTGAACCCTAGGATTAGATGAGGGATTATTAGAGAAAATAGGCAACGACGAGAGAATATCAGACTTATGAGACGTCCCATAACCAGCTTCATCCAAAATAGTGGAATCAACCCTCGAAAAGGGCCCCGCTTCCACAACCCCCAACTCCCCTCCAACCAAACCAGAGGGCTCATTATGCACAGAAATAGGGTCATCAACAGTACCTTTAGCCGTCCCCACATCCAAACCCATCAGCAAAGTAGGATCAAAAGCAGGGTTAATGGGATCTGAGTCCCCCCCAGAAGCAGATGATTCCTCGAAAAGACCATGACAAACCCTTGACTTCCTAGACAAATGACAGTCCTCAGATACCCTAACCCCACTCTTTTCTAAATGCAAAATAGTATCCCCCGAAGCCAATTTCCTATCAAGGATAGTCTTAGCAACACGAATACACTCTAATTCATCTCCAGGAATAACAGGGATAGGCGAACCGAGTTTAGGAGATAACTTACCCAGAGATACAAGTGGGTCCAGAGTAGCAGCAATCCCATTCGAGTGCAATTGCCTACCAGTCTCAGAAATGTCCGGCAGCGATTTTAGAGGAGTGTAAGCCTGATAATCCGGACAGTGTGAGCGAATGTGTCCTGTTTTCAAGAAGAAATGACAACGAAAAGGAATCCTGAAGTAATCAAGATGCTGCTGCCACACCCTCCCACCCCAATGAAGTTCAATTTCAGCTGGCAGACCAAGGGCCATTTCAAACTCTACCATAACTTTAGCAGACCTCCTGTCAAACCCAAATAAAGATTTGTTATCGAGCCGGACGAACCTACCAACCGAATTTGCAATCCCAATCAGGATGTTCTCTTACCAGAGCTCGATCGGTAACCCAGGTTTAAGGAGCCAAAGATGTCTAAACTGTTGTTTCTCCTTCAACGGATCAAAGGACAAATGTCACTTCTTGAGGCAGAAGGACCCCTCCTTAAAACACCAGAACCTCTTAAGGACCAATCCCACATGTTCTGATTTCGGAAAAATAACCATAACCCATCGATTCAACAGCTGCATAACCCTGGGCATTTCTCGGCAGAAAGGATACCAATTCTTCCGAACCCAATCCACTATTTCGAGATGATCACCACTAGTAAACTCTAATTGCCCAACGACAGCCCGAGCATGCAACATCTTAATCCGCTCCAGATTAGTCTCAACCGGAATGGAATAGCAGTCTAGCCTCTCCCTACCTTTCAAAGTTTTATTAGTCATGCGCTTTCGAGCCTTCTCCCCTCTGAAACAACTCGACTAGGGATGGGAGATAAATGATTTTTCATGCCGCGACCTAAACTCCACAGAACCAAAAGAATGACCCCCCTCCTCATGTCCAGAAACCCCTGCAATGGAAAGAGGAATGCCATCTATAATCCCGGTATGTCCCATCAAACCCCAACAACCAAAAAACCGGCAGTTGCTAGTCTAGGGCCACCTGGAACGAACAACGCCGACAGAAGGGAAGGATAAAGTGCCTAACAATTGCCAATCAAGGGACCACCTGTAACCAACTACGTCGGCAGAAAGAAAGGATAATGTGCTTGACAGCCCAACCCGGAACCACAGCACATAGAGCCAACGACCCTGCCAAATGTAGAGGAAAAGGAAAGATCCAGCTAGCCCCACCAAAATAGCACGAGAAGGAAATTGATAACAAGCCACAAAAATAGCAGAAAATGTGCGATATCCTCCGACCGAAGATGACAACAATCCAGATAAACTTCCCACTTTTTTGACTTGGCTGGTACTAGGTTGGCCCTGAAGGGCCAACTGGACTCCAAGAGATTGTTGCCAAGGTTAGTCAGCCTCTACCAACACATTCACTCCATTCTTGCAAAAAGAACACAGTTCCAACGATTCCACTAGAACTCTAAACCTAGCCATCCTCCTCCCCCTGTTCTCCCTATAACATGTACGCCTTATTAAGGGATTGTGGGTAGTGAGGAATTATTTAGTCATGAAAAGAAATACCTACCATGATATGTATAACAAAAATTCATATTAATATTTAATTGTTATATTCATTATTATAATTTCATTTATCCATGAAATGTTAGGAATACATTAAAGGAGTAGATTATTATTTGCATCACATTATACATTTTCATGGTCCACTAAATGATGGATAACAAAAAGTCATTAAAATAATTAATCCATGAAATGTTATGACTACATTGCAGGATTAGATTATTATTTGCATTGAGTTACGTTGTCATTTTATATGGTACACTATATGATGGGTAAAATGATTGAATGGTAAGATAAACAAGGAAACCAATATGTAGATAAACAATATGTATCCCGTAGTAGATTGATCTACAGTAAATTATTATGACTACATTAGAGGATTAGATTATTATTTGCATCGAGTTACGTTGTCATTTTATATGGTTACACATTAACATGATTGAATGGTGAGATAAACAAGGCAATCAATATGTATCCCGTAGTAGGTTAATCTGCAGTAAATTATTATGATTATTATGACTACATTAGAGGATTAGATTATTATTTGCATTGAGTGAGGTTGTCATTTTATATGGTACACTATCGGATGCGTAACATGATTGAATGGTGAGATAAACAAGGCAATCAATATGTATCCCGTAGTAGATTAATCTGCAGTAGATTAATTAAGTTTGCTGTGAAGGTTCTGACAGTATTTCAACTGTTTGGGCGCATTCTATTTTTCGGCGGGCACTTTCGGACTATATTGTTTGCATGTCCATCGGTGAGAGATATCATGCATGCCAAGAGTGTGTCCATGCATATGATGCATGATATATCTCGTCGCTTTATTATTATGACACCGTCATCGTTTCCATTTCCAAGAGACTGAATTTGAATTTTAAATTTCAAATGCCCGCGCTCCACAAATGTAACCTCTATGCATTGGCTCCGCTATCAGCGTTGGATCCTCACAGCAATCCTTACAGAAGAAGTTGTCGATGCCATCCTCATTCCCAGACGCACAGGGAATACACGAAACCCAAAACAGGCACCAACATTATGGACGAAAAATTCCATTCAGGCGGTGCGACGGCCATGGCCTTCTGCGTGCTATAATCCATGATGTCACACATCGTCGCATTCAATTTAGCAGCTTACTTAAGTGCGAAAGGGACGTTTATTCACATACACTTAGTTTGGATCGATTGCAAGGGGAACCTTGTGTTAGGCCAGCCCCACCGGTGAGGTGCGTAGCGGCTTCCTTTTAGGCATGATGATTGGCAGATCGATCTCAGTCAGGGTACCACACGTCTTTGAATTGTCAGCAGATATGCAGCTTTCTGGGAAAACAAAGGTGTGGCACCACCAATCGTCGTCTATAATTTCCAGTCAAATGGGTTCCGACAACAAATCCCAGGTCAAACGGCAGCATGCTCGTAGCCGGATAAAAGCAGAGCAAACCCTAGGCCGATTAAAGGATAGTAAATGGAAGCAGTTTATTAAAAGACTCAAGGGTTTTGTGAAAATACCTGGCAATGACGATAAAAGGCATCCTAATCCTTCCACAGCCAAGTTATGCTCTGTGTTGGCGTTAAGGCTTAAGCTTGTACTAGGGATTGCATCTCCTAGATTTCCCATTTTTCAGAGGAGAAATTTATCGCCACTTCGTATTCGCATGTGAACAACCAGAAATTTCATTTTGCACTGTATTTCACACAACGATGAGACACACTTATAACTCAAACTCGATAGGTAGTAATTCCCACATACCCTCATGTTTTGTTATTCTTCTGGTTTTTTTTTGGTTCAAACTACCCTTCTTCGATCACGTCCGAGGATCAATTTTTTAGCCCGTAGAATTATATTCCAAATGTTATTATCATTGTAACCTTTCTAGACTAACTATATAAAATACACTACACATTTTATTTATTAACTAACTTTTATATTGAAAATCGAAAATACACTTTCATAAATCTAAAATTCATGTATACGTTTTATTAACTTGTGACCTTTCTATGTTGAATATATAAAATAGATTGCACATTTTATTAACTAACTTTTTATATCGAAAATCAAAGTACTTTTATCTTGAAAAAAATCTAGAATTTAAATATACCTTTTATTAACTTTGTAAGTTCACTACTCTTTTTATTTGAAAATGGATGTTTTCCCTTTAAAATATCCAAAACATATAAATTTTAATGTGAAAATTATTTTTACTTTGAAAATAACGTTGGAAAGGCATTTTTATCATATTTAAAATATTATAAATAAACTTTAATCTTATATATAAAATGAGTTGGATGTATGTTTTAATGGTTTGTAAAATTATTAATGTTTCTTTGATGTAAGGATGAATACAAAAACATGATATTATTTTAAGCAAAGTGTCATTAAATTTTGATTTAAATAATACTGACCTGATTACATAAAACACTTTTCACTTTGGAATGTGAATAAGTTTAGGTAATCGGCTTTTAATTCATTAATTATAATTACTATCAAAAGTTTTCTATATTCTATATTTTTTTTTATCGTAAGTGTGTTCAAATTATATCATATCTAAAATATTATAAACAAAATCTTGATATATAAGTGTAAAATATCTTAAACGTATGCTTTAAAATGATTTGCAAAATTGTTAATTTTTCTTTGATGTAGAGATGACTAGGGAAGAATACAATAGCATGATATTCTTTTAACCAAACATTAAAGAATGATGAATATAATTTTAACTTGAACTATGTAAAGTTTGACCTAATTACATAGAACATTTTATTTTGGAATGTAAACTTTCATGTATTTCTACTAATATAATCTTAAACAATGAAATTAGATATCAACCAGGTTTTGATATTCGATATAAAATTCATGAGGTTTTGATTATAACTTCAAATTGTTAGAAATTATACAAATTTGTTAAAAATATTTTCATGTTATAACTATGATTCAATTACCATATCAATGAGATTGAGAATTTATAAAAAACTCAATTTCCATGGACACGTGTATATGTAGAATCTTACAACTTTAAATAATATTTTAAGATACACCTAAAAACATCATTGTGAAAACAAATGCATAAAAACAAATACACGTAGCATTTTATTGTTACGAACCCTTCAAAATTCTCTTCAAAATACTTTTATTGATACTTGAGACAAACTACTTGAAGACCTTGAAGACCATGTATTCTTTTGTTACACTCATTTATCATTCATCATAATTGATTAAGAAATTTAAGATTGCAACTCATCCTCAAAGGCCGCATTAAAAAAATTGGAGTTAATATCTAAAATGCTAATTAGAGAATGGTGAAAGTAGTTTCACTAATTGAGGAATAAATAATAGCTTAAAAACTATATTTAACTAAAATTTTCATATGATGCAAATACTTAGCACATTTTTTACAAAAACCAATGGAAAATCATGGCTCTATTTTTCATGTTTTATGGAGTGTTTTTTTTTGCTTTCTTGCTTTTTCAAAATTGTTAATTTCCATCTTTTGCACTTAATTATATGAAGTGAGGAAGAGGAAATAATCCCTATTTTAGTGAAATAAATAACCATGTTTTAAGTATTACCATTACTAATCTTTAGTTTTCAAACCCTCGACCAAGTTTTACAATTAATATAATGTCCAATGCTTATACAAAAATTAATATTGGAATTAGTTGTGATAATGTACATATGTGGGTTGGTGCAAGCTCAATAGGGTCTATTTCTGTAATACCCCTAGAACCTTGATTAAAGTTTAAATACTTTTTAATAATGTTTTTAATTGTTGTCAAACAATTATTTGACCAAGTGTGGTCGAAGACACTTGTTTGAGGATATTGTATTATTTTATTATTATTATTTAATAAAATAAAATAGGAGAATCCAATCTGAAGTAGTTGTTGAAAGAGTGTTTGTTGGCCCAAAAGGAGAAATGACATGTGTTGGGCAGATTTCCCATAGTGGTGCAAACTGCTAATTAATACCTCAACAGGTGCACGAGGCATCATCCCTATTTTTAAGGTCAGAACTCCAGATGGAGGTTCTAGAGAAGGAGGATCATGATAGACTTAAGTCCTAGGAAAAGCTTTAATAAGCATTCCCATCAGACAAGTAGGAGGCTTGGATGGAAGAGGGAAAATATTTTGTTGAGTTGAGAAGTGGAACTGAGTGATAGTTCAAGGCAGTTTCAGTAATCGTTGTCCTTGTGGTCCAGCAAACAGGCTCGGGTGTTTCATAGCAAGTAAGCTTGGTTGTTCTGGAAAATTGGTTGGGAGGAACGACGAACTTCAGATTGGATTTGGTATGTTCTTTCAGTCGGGTTCTCTTATAGTTTTAGTAGTCTTTAGTATATTTTCTTATTATCTGTTTAATATTTACTGTGTAAAATTATTAGAAATTGATGAACTGTAGTTTATACTATTTAAATGTCCCGTGAATGATTTTATTGCTAAGAAATATACTTATTTATGTTTTCTAGGTTTATGTCACCTGCATTATTCTATTTCTACTTCATCATAGAAATTCCTATATCTGTAAGCGTGGGGTTTGTACAAAAATAAGTATTACTATACTCATTATATAAAGTTAGTATTTGCATTATTACATAGTATCCATTGACTATATAGTGAACACACAATAACAGAGTCATGATATAAACTAATACATTAAACATAGAATGATATTGTAAACACAATAAACCACATAAGAAAATATTCAAGGTTAAACAATTTACTTTACTAAACACGATTCTCATACAAGTGAATACATTCAAACTTAATATCATACAGAGCCATGAGGCTACAAAATGATATAGTGGAAAAATTTAACAAGTAACATTACAAATATGAATACATCTTTGTAGATAACCTAATGTTTAAACAGAGTCGTAAGGCTCATACATTTGCATATCAAATATGTGACTGAATAAAGAGTTGTAAGGCTTACAACATATTCACTCTAAGTATACAATGCAAGAGCCATGAGGCTCGAATTACTTTCAAAGCTAGGTTAAAATATAATACAAACTGTATAATAGAGCCATAATGCTCTTTGGGTCTTCATATCAAACATACATCTTCATACAGAGACATGAGGCTCGTATGCACAACATGGCTCAGTTAAATAAATAAAATACAAATGTTAATACAGAGCCGTAAGACCTTTACAATTTATGTACAAGCATATAAACAAGAGCTGTGAGGCCAGGACCAAACCAGTGATAAAAGATTAACATCTATGTTCACATAAGAAATTAAATGAATGCATTCCTGGGAAAACAAACTCATCAAATCTAAGCTATGAAAAGAGCCAACAAGCATTTTATTATCATATCGTAAACAGAGTAGATATGTCAGCAGGCTTAATACATAACAAGTAAACCTTTAAATGAAGTTCATAAAGAAGCCGCAGGGATGTCTCAACCTAAGTTAAACTTAGAATACGAAAACGAAGGTAATGTACCCATTAAAGCACTCAAAGAGAGGCTACCGTATTAAATGCCTAGAATGAGCCTGAAGTCAACATTGTATTTATTTCCAAAAATATTATCATGAGTTCATATGACCACCTGTAACATGTTTCAAAACGAGTTTGTTAGGGTTAAGTTTCCAAAACATATAACTAAAACCTTTAAATGAAGTCATAAGGGTTGCTTACTAAGGTTTTGGAAGTCGACTTGCTCCCAAGCATCGGCATAACATGTGGAGAACCTACAAACACTTGTTATGCACAAGTTAAATATAAATATCACTTATGCCAAAAACGTATTTCAAATAAAATGATGATAAACTGAGAACCCTGCATATTGTATAAACAATGAAGCTTTTAAAGAAGGAACTCAAACTTACTCTTCAAATCCAGTGGAAAGCTGGAAATGCCGAGACACAGAGCATTGCTCTTTTTCATGGTACAACTCACATTGCTTCCAACATCTCGAAACCCTGCATAGTAGTTAAAAACATGTTATAAACCATATGCTTACATAAATTATAAACTGGAAACTAATGTTCATACATTCATCAAATTGTAACAAGAAGAACCGAGGTGTTTCCTTACCATGGCACCAAGAAACACATATAACGCATCTTCGAAGAACAAGCTACAAAGCTTCACCCACTAACGAAAATGATACAGAGCCGAGACTGTCAACATTAGCCAGACAAGAAGATGGAAAACCCTCATGGAAGCTCTACGAGCACTTCAAAGGGAGGTCGTAGAAGTAGTCCCTGCTAATAACCAACTTAAGCAGTAAATTAACACTATGTAACCATCTTACAAACTAAATACAAACATGGAGAAGCTCTGCGCAGAGATGAATCTCATTGCAACAGCATAATGCATGTAACAGAGTAACTATTGGAATATTCTCAACATCATTTTTTTATATTTGCATGCATGCATCCATTCCCAGTATGGTAGTCTTCCCAGCACCTAGAACCTATGTTCATCCCCCTAGAGCTTTTTTTATCTCTTGGGATCCCTCCTACCTACCTAGTGCACCTTGGTTTCCTCACCTGGATGACATATGCGCCCTACTACACTACTTGGATCACTAACATTCAGTTGCATCATTTATTGACCATTTCATGCATTTATTGCTCAGTTTAACTGCCTATGGCTTCCATTTTTCTGTATCATAGTGACACTTGACCTACTGACAACCTCATGCGCCCTCCTTGCAATCTCCATCACTTGATTTTTGCTCACATAGCTTAGTTAGACTCAGTTAGACTCATTTTGACTGACTTTTGACTATTTGTGACTACTACCACTGATTGCATGATGTCTCCAATGTTATCCAAGCCACACATTGAGGAGATTCAAATCACCTTTGGTTAATTTGAATTCACTTGATAGTATTGTATTGTATTCAGTTTTTCATAATGCCAACTTATAGCTAATGTATGATTATACTACAGATTTCTCCATTTCTGTGTTCATGAGTGATAATTGATTCATTTCTTCTTATTTCTTGTTTGTAATTCTTGAGTGAGGTTTGTGAGATTTTCTCTAGCTGTGTGATATTTCCTGTAGATTCACACATGGTATTAGAGCTTGTCAAAACCCAAAATTTACGTAAAATTTAAAAAATTTTAAGATAGCAATAAATGTTAATAATTGCATTCCTTGATCTGTTTGTTTTAGTTAAGTGATCATAATTTTGTCTAACTTATCTGTTATTGTACTTATATTTTAATGTGAGTTTTTAATTGCAGTTATTGATTGTCTTCTTTTCTCTAACCTCAAAGGGAGAAAAAATTGCCATAGCTGACTGGCTTACTTAGCTTTCGAGCTAATGCATAATCCGTCCTTTTTCTATAGGTATACAGGTAAAGTATGGATCGTTGTCAATGATTTTTAAAAGCATTTAAAAAAAAATCCTTTAACTGTACCATAATGCTTAGTAAAGGTCTAAATATTCTTAACAGGTTGTCACGTGTAAGAAGGTAGAATTCCCTTCCTGTACTATTCATGAAATCTTGCTTGATAGAGAGTTGGTGGTTTACATGAAATGTGATAACTATTGTTCTGGATAAAATGAGATAAGCATTCCTATGAAGTATTGTCTCTTTGATATTATCATTGCGCTGTAACAATGTCTCTTATTTAGTGTTGTATAAAGTCACTGGATCATGTTATTCATATCATTTTTAATTGTCTTAATGATACTGTATCTTTTACCTTTCCTCTTATAAAGGATCTGAAATAATTCCTCGTATACATTACTTAATGCTAGCATTGTGTGATGTTCTGTCAATTATCAGTTCCGACGATGGATGTGACCCTTGTCGTTCTCATGAGACTGGAGTTGTGATAACAATAGTGATATGATGTTCTATCCATTTATAGTTTATAATACATCATCATCTTTATAACTTTTATAATACAATATGCTTGTTCCATGCCTAGAATACTTTCTTCCTTTGTTTTGAACAACATTCATTTGTATGGAATAACAAGTTAGGTTTATCCAAATATTACAGGAATTATAGGGATTGTTCCTATGTTTGAATGTTATGAGAACTATACTATTAAAATCTTTATGGATAAACTTTACATCTAACTATATTAACTAAGTAAGATTTAAATTTCACAACAAAAGATGAATCCTCGTAGTAATTTGACTATACAAAATTCTAATTGTTTGTAGGTCAAAGTGTTATGTCCATTACGCAATCTCGAAGGCAGGGTTCTATCGTGCATTAGATGATGGTTTAAACGATAGTATTTCGATCATAGGGAATATCCCTACTATGATTATACTTTATCCATTCGATGATTTAACAATGGAGAAACAATAATTTGAAACACCACAAGAACTATGGATTGTCGACCCATGGCAAGTTAAAATATTTAAAGGATACGTGGATAATTCTGGTCCCTGTGTTGATGATATAAATGGTTTGTCTGAAAACCTACTTGGCCATTTCCCTCTGCCTTCGGGCTCGGCTACCTGATATAACCCTCCGGTCTGAGTTTCTTCATCGTGGTACTGTAAATTACAACTTCCATGCTGCTACAGTTTGTGGAGTGTGTCTCTCGTGTTGTTTGTGAGTCAGTAAGCTCTGCTATTGGCGTTCGATATGTGTATTGGGCATCTCGGGTTATCTCTTCTGCTGTTTCTGTTGGCTATCAGTTCCCAGGCTTCTCCCAACCCTCATACTTATTCCCTTGTATTGCTTCAGAGCCATGGTATCCCTGCTATCGGCATCTATGAAGTGGTTATAACTTGGGTTTATATTTGTGCTTCCAATCCTGGTCTGTTCCTGGCGTGAGGGTATTGTTCTGAATGTTTCCTGTTCACGGCTCTCTTTGTGGAAAGAAACCTTGGAGTTTCCTAGCCCATTCTTCTGGTGATCAGGGTGAGGTCTTCCACTTAGCTCAACTCGTGGCTACATGGGCATTCACTGAGTTTTTTCTTCCTCCATATTCGCAGGTAAGCTATATCATTTGCTTCGTGGTTTCCATTTAAAATAGATTGTTTATTTTTAAAAAATAAATGTTGTAACTAAGTCGACAACTTGTACTGTGCAGGCACTGGTAAACCCTGAAGGTGTACGAGGCCCAACCTCCGGCGCTTGGCTCCAACCGGGTAAGCCTGGTTTCACCATGGCTTTTCCTCCCTTTGGTGGTTAGGGTGTTTAGGGTTTGATTTGATAAGACCACCTTTGTGGCTAGCTCCGTGATGTTGGTCTTGTGGCTTGATTGTTATCACATTCACGGACATTGTTGACCCTGTGATGTGTGTAGTATGATATGGTTGCGATTGTATTTTATGTATTCGTCTTTCCTATAGTAGTTAGGGTTTTTGGAAGATTTAAAGTATAAAGATACAGGCTGTGGCTTGTTCTGATATGACGGCCTTTTGGTGTTTGTTACAGTAATTTGAAAATATTAGGGTATCCACCTAGTTTTGGGGAAGTTAAGAAATATAAAGAACAGTTACCTATATAATGGCCTATTTTTATACAGGCATTGTTGTTATTGGTTCTATGCTATGTATTGTGATCATTAACTTCGTTTTAAGTTTTTAAACGACTTCAATAGTGGGTTCGTAACTCGGCCATCGGTGAAAATAAAGTCTTCCTATTGAGCACTGGTTTTGCTTATACGTTTGTATGCTGTGTAGGTTAAGTTTTTGATAGAAAGGACTTGTTACATTCATATTATAAGAATGAGATAGGGTGGCGCGTGTTGTAACTTGCTGTGTATATATGTTGTTTTAAAAAGGAAATTAAGTTGTGGTCGTAGATGGAAACCTGGTCATAAGCCTAGCGTTTAAGAAATAAAGAAATGGAAGTGGTAGGGTTTAAATAGTTCAAAGTTTTCAGTTTGATTTCGTTTCGGTACTGAATCTATCATTTAGGTTAAGATTCTGTTGGATATGCCATAGTATATCGAATGGTTATAAGTGAATAATGGAGTTAACAACGAGCTGGAAAAACTTAAGGTAATATTCCCATAGGGTTTACATAACAAAAGAATAATAGTCGATCTCCACAGTCGTAATTTCTTTTAATTGTTTACCCTATGGGTATGAATTCAACTCTGCTGCTATTTTAAGTTTTAAAAAGGAAAAGAGAAGATAATACAAAGTTATTGAGCTCGATAAATGAGCTAAAGACAAGAAGAGACGGTTCTGTGTTTTCGATTATGACTTTGTTGAGGCAATAAACTTGATACCCAGCTATTCTTGGTTCTGTTATCTAACTGTGTTTAAAACCATACAATTTTGCTAACTGTGGATAAGTGTTATGTGACGACCTTATATTAGGTTTTCTGTACTATTGTTTGTTTGATAGTTAATAACTGGAGAGGTTATTTCTAGCATTAATTGTAGCTATTCTGAAAGGCATTGATAATTAATATCAATACTGTGAATTAAATGGCTATGTTTGTTACAGTTCCTATGGTTGTTTTAATGAGTTGTAATACTAAAATAAAATAACTTGTACCCTTAAACCCTGCGTATCAAATTCTGTGTTATTATAAATAAACTAAGTTTAACAGTTACAATCATTGCTATTACTTACAGTACTACTACTGTTTATTATGCATTGTAAATATTTTATCCATAAGATAATATTAATATAAGGAAATCTTAACACAGTAACTATTATTAAATCTACTACTGATATTCAGGGATTGCAAATTTCTTACTGAATTAAATAATACTCAGTCATAATGAAGGTAAACATAATATGCATTCATTTACGCTTAATAAATAAACAGGAGTGAGTGGCAGAACCTGCTTCAAGCAATGGACAACAACAGCAATGGGAGGCTGTTCCTCCCTACCAACTCCTGGAGAGTGCCCAGACAGCGCTTCTCAGGACCCCCGAGCTTGCTCTGGTCTTCCTGGCTGGAACTAGGTGCAGCAGATTAATTCACTCAACCAAAACAGCTAAACTGGAACCAAGTTACTGCAGCATCCCATATCAAACACTCCCTTACTGTATTTTCCCTCTTCCTCAATGGGACTTCTGAATAGCATTCACCTGAATGTATTCTCCCTCCAGAACAATGTTGAACCCCCATCTCAGTTCATTGAGTACTATTTAAAAGATTGCCTAGGTCTTAGTTGGGTTAATTGTCATTAATGAGCCACCTGCTCAGATTCCACTTTCTTGGGGAATCATGACCCCAAAATATAGGGAAGTTGCCACCTGCAACTTAGGAAGTGTTTGAGGATGCTGTCACTTGTCTTTTGCCTTTCCACCTAGTTCCCTCCACCAGTTAGACCAGTAACCTCTTTTAACAGCTCTCCCATGCTATTGTCTCCATAATTTATTTATTAATAATAAAATATTCAGAATTACATTCCACTTCTGGTGACTCTGCTGAGTCATCAATTCCTACTTAGCATTAAATTTAACATAATGTCTTAGGAATAAAATAAAATAATTACATTATTTTTGCAAAATTGGGGTATGTGACAGAGCTGGAGCCAGCTATTTGAATTGCAGCAGTAGCAGTTGCAACAATTACAGCAATTCATTGAGCAGTTGTCTTTCATTGAGCACTAGAAGCCTCTGGATTTCCACGGGAATTCATGGTGCAATTTTCTTGAATTCACTGGAGAAATCCAGTGAGGTTTAGCCAGGTGTGAAGGATCTAGTCACATGTGCTCATTGTCCTAAGGTAGTGTTCATTCGAATTTGCAGCAAATATCCATCATCAATTTCATTTATTTTGCAGGTTTATTCCATCATTCGAATCCATCCTCAACATATTCGAATTCAGCAGCTACTATGGATCTCCATTGTTTTCCCAGGTTATTTGAAGTTTTCTGCAGTTGCAGCAGTTTCAAAGTTTTTTGTAGTTGCAACAGTTATGTAGTTGCAGCTGTTTTCTGCAGTTGTGGCAGTATATTCGAATTCAACAATAAATTCCATGAATCCGAAAGAATTTTCTTCTCTCTCTTCATACATCTATGAAGAATGCAAACCGAAGATGATAGCATACCTCAAGAGATATGGTATTTTCGATATGTGTATTGGTGTTAAGAGATATTTTGCTTCCTATGAAGAGGAAGAAGATTGGCTAGATGATTGTGACAGAGGCTCAACAACAATATGTACTACTATGCTTTCCAATATGGAGTGCCTCATTGATCATGCAGAACATCCAACTGATAGATGGACAAGATTGGACAGATTATTTGGAAAGATGGAAGAAGATGATGTTAGCCATTTGGAGAAAAATACCAATAATACTTCCTTCAGTGCTCTCTCTATTCATGATTCGGCCTCAATCATCCCTCATTATGAATTTGTTCAAGATGAAGTCGAAATACAAGACATGGCACCTAAATATCCAACTCCTATTTCAAAATGGGCCATCACCACTGATGAAGTTGATCCATTTTCCAATTCAAATTATGAACAAGAGATGTCAGCTACTACTCTAGAAGTTGAAGAGACCTTCAAAATCTCTACTTCCCATGAGCCCGCTGATGTGCAAGATGATGACCTACTGATTATTTTGGAGGTAAAATCAGATTTTGTAGGTGATGCTTTCGCCATCCTTGATCAAATGATTCCTATGGACTCCTATTTGGTCATTGGCACATGTTTTCAGAGTTTCACCGAATATGGAAGACACCATCATTCACTTGAGTTCAAGTCTCATGCATATCCTTGTGATTTTGGTTTTGATCTCACTCCTATTGGTTCTAATGAGATCATAAGAAGCCATCTATCAATCCTTAGATCTGATTTGAAGTCCAAGCCACCACCATCATGTATAAGTTCATTAGGTTATGATCTCACCTATGTCAGTTCAAAGGAGATATCAAAGAACTACATACACATTCATGGAGTTGATTCTACCTCAGTTGGTTCAAATCACATGCTCCATATGGATATTCATATTTTTGAATTTGTTCCCAGCATGCTTGGTAGGAAGAGCAAGTTCAGGAAGCCTCTAGATTCGCTTGCATCCATTATTGGAGAACTCAAGCACATGTTTTTGGAGCATGATCCACTTCTTCCCAAGAGGAAGATAACTCTTTTTGAACAAATGCTAGATCTAGATCCACAAGAACCTGAATATCTAGCACCTAACAGTGACGATAAGTGTTAACACCTAAAACGTGCTCACTAGCTCATTCCCTTATTCACATGACCCATTTGTCCACTTTTCCACCATTTGAGCCTCTAAAGCCACCAAAAGGTCACCAAAAGACCTTAATACACCCCTTTTCCCACTCAAAATGAGTATTTTTTCCTAAAAAGCATAAAAACCCTCAAAAAGGGTCCAAAATTCCCAAAAATATTAAAAAGGGAATAAAAATATTAAAAATATTCAAAAAAGGAAAAAGGAGGGAAAAGGTACCTAAACCATGTTGGTCAATACCATTGGTTTCCACAAAACCATAATGGTATTCCCCACCACCAAAAACTATAAAAAGGTGGTAGGGGCTCCTCACTTTACATCCATCCATGTTCCTATCCTCATGCTGCCAAAATCTCCCACGAGCTTTTGGCCATTGTAGCTACCTTGGAGAAGGGATCCTTTGGAGTTTGGAGCTGCTCACCATTGGAGCTACTCAACACCTTCATCACTTGGAGGTATTATTATTGCAAGCACTTGCTTGCCCCCATTTTCAATACAAATTTATTTTTTCTATTTCTTGTTCTTGTTCTCAATTCAAAAATTATTATGATATGCACATGCTAGTTTAGTTTTTGTTTTAGATTTACATTTGTTTTTGCTTTAATATTTGAGACTGCTGCTACTAATTAGCAGGTGCCCATAGCACTAAGCTTGGTTGCAAAACCAAGCCAATAGTTTTTGGCGACTCCGCTAACTTCGAATTCTTAGATCTCAATTTTAAGCTTTAGATCATAGTTTTTGTTCTTTTTAGTCAGTTTAATTCATAGATCTGCCATCCTAGATAGCAGATCCATTGTTGTTCTAGATCTTAGCCCTTTTTATTGCCATTAACAGCCTGAAATTTCCATTTTCGGGTTCATTTTTCGGCGTCCATTTTTGTTGAGATATTGTAACTTCAAAGAATATTATATTTGTACTTTATTATTCTGGAGATGTTTCATTCCTCCTTGAAGACCTTATTGTATATCCGGAGATGTTTATTCCTCCGTCAGATTGTGGTAACTTGGGTTATTAGACTTCCCTAGTGGGGGTCGGCCCTGTATGTGTTATGTGGGTCAAAGGGTTATTAGACCACCCTAGAGGGGTCGACCCAGTTAGTTGTAGTGGGGTATTTAACCCATTGGTTAAATACGAGCCTACATGTTTTGTGTAAAAGACAAGTCGGAGTAGTGTATAAATAGAGGAGGTGTATTCCTCATTTTACACACACTCACTCACTTGAGAGTGGTGCACTTGTGGAGGAGAGTTCTGCTATGGAGAAGGAGGAGCTTATGCTCAGGGTTACATCTTTGTATATTGCTAGTCATCTATATTGAGGAAGCTTTACTAGGTTTTCTACCCCATGAGGGTTTCCCAGGATAAATCTGTGTCTCTTGTGTTTATGCTATGCTTGTTGTTTCTTCAGTGATCCTGTATGTGCTATTATTGTGAAATGGAATGTAATGCTGCTATTTTCTGTCTTAGCATATTAAATCTTAACATGGTATCAGAGCTAACCTAAAGGAAGGTAATGTATGGCACTTACGACACTTGCTTCACTTGCGACAATTTGAAGGTTTGGGTTTTACATAGCAAAACCAGTCATCGTGGAACTTTTGCTATAAATCAATTTATGTGAAGGTTCAGGATCTAAAAAGTTTACAGGTCGTAGATAACATCCCCAGGTACCTTGTGTCCAAAGGGAACCCTCAGATTCATTGTACTTTTTGAGTTATGATCAGTACAAGTTAGGGTTTCTGCCTCTTTCAGATCTCAGTCAAAATCAGGTGACCTAGGAAAAAATGTCATAACTTGGGCTAGGAAGCTACAAATGAAATTTCATAAAAAGTGACAGGTAGTACACAGACTATACTATCTCAGGAAACGTTTTCAGAGGCCGAAGATAAACCAGTGACACGTGACACTCAGTACAAGTTCGCTCTCCTGTTTTATCCCATAAACATGTCACGTTGCGACACTTGGCATAACTTGGGATAGGAAGCTCCAAATGAAATTTCGTAAAAAGTGACAGGTAGTAAACAGACTGTACTATCCCAGGAAACGTTTTCAGAGGCCGAAGCTGAACCAGTGACATGTGGAACTCCATACAAGTTCGATCTCCTGTTTTATCCCATAAACAGGTCACGTTGCGACACTTGGCATAACTCTCTCTAAGAAAATCCAATTGCGGTTAGACCTGTCGGGATGAAAAGATGACAGGTCAGGCTACCACAAAAAAAAATTTCAGACCCTGTGGAGAAAAAAGTTCATAGTTATAGAAGAAACATTCAGGTACATCTTTCTGTCAAAACAAAATTATTTTTGAAGCACCTTCATTCATGGCTTCCAGAATTTAGGGTTTCGGAGACAGTTAGAATTTTTGGAATCTGAATCCACAGCTGAATGCTACTTAGGAAAATTGAAATTTAGAGACCGAGATCGAATTTTTTGATTGGGTAGAAGACCGGGCTTGATCAAACCCCAGTTCGGGATTTTGATCGGAAAGATGGAAAATTAGGGCTTCAACAAAAGTTGGAATTTTTTGAAGTCTGTAACCACGGCTGGAAGCTCCTCAGAAAAATAAGAGTTTAGAGCCTTGGATCGAACCTTTTGATTGGACAGAAGGGTGGGCTTCATCAAACCCTAGTTCAAGTTCCTATCCAGAAGATCCAGAAGTTTCGAAGGCAATTTTGAGGGGTCAAATTTTGGAGATTTCAAAATTGAAGTATGCTAGTTTGATGAGCTCAGCAAGACACATCCTTCCATCCATTCAGAAGTGTGAAAGTCAAAGATTGAATTTTTAGGGTTTCTCTAGCAAACCCTAATCAAGCTCCAGATCAAGTTTTAGGGGGAGTTGAGGCTAAGGCCTTACATAAGAAGACTACAAGAAGTCTCAACAGGTATGACTTAAGGAGGTTCAGGTATGTCTTGAAATCTGATTCTTGATTAAGTTCATAATGTGTTTGTCTTCATATTATTTATTAGTACAATCTTGATTAATGTTAGAATTGTCTTATCACCCTAGTAACGGTATGAATACATGTGAATTATCGAAGACATTCATTGATTAGGGCTATATGATTGTACTAATGCATTATGGTGTTGTGTGAGGTTGATGTTATCTGTTAACAAGATACAGGTACATCACAAAAGACAAATCAAGTTCCATGACCATGACAACATGAAGACAAAGACTCATCCATAATCTTTGTTCTACTTACGAGGTATGTATGACTTTGTTATATTATGCTTAACCTATGAGACATGCAGGTTCTAGCTCAGGATCTCTAAATCATTGAAGAGATTGTTTAGGTATGTTGTACATAACTAAGCAGGTTTACTAATCTAGGTATGTTTTCCTATGTCAAGTTAGAATCTTACCTTGTGTTAGGATCCCTTATATAAGTATACTTGGTATGATTGGTTATGCTTATTCATAAAGTTAGTAATCAATGGTTTATGCATATTATGTCTCTTATCTTGATGATTTAATTAACTAGAAGAGTACTATGATCAAACAAGAATATGCATGAGTAAAAGAAGACCTCCTTGAAACCCTGAATACTAATGATCATGACTATACATATTCAAGATTATTTAGAATTAGAATGTTTTGATAATATTGAGAATATACTAATGAATGTATGTTTGTGTATGAGATCATGATGATGACACTAGTGCACACTTGAGCATGCACAGTGGTACAAAATGAATAGAAGTTCAAAAGACATATAGAAGATCAAACGAGAGGAAACCACACAAACATAAAAGATAAGTATTTGAGTTGTTATTTGAAATAGTAAATGATATTGCTTGTATGCATATTTGTATTCCTAGAATATATGATGCTGAGTGTAAACATTCATAGAGCATTGAACAGTATACTACTAATATGCATATGATTGGTAAGTTGGACAAACATTCCATTGTTGCTTGTCTAGAATGAAACCTCTTTGCTGACATGCTGAGAGCTGTGCACACTCTCGATAGTATGTTCTGGTAGAGATGGAAGGCATCTAGATAGCCACTGTATGCATATAGGATATGGGAAAGTGTTGTGCCAAAGTATTGGTCAAAATAGTTGCATAACTATGTAAATGATATCTGTATGCATAATAGGTTATCATGTCAATATGATTTGATGATTATGAAGTATTACTAATCATGTACTTAATTTTGATTTGTAGGAAAGATCATGATGAATGATGAACACTAAACAAGCGATGGATGTTCAACGAAAAAATATTTTCAAATCAAACACACTATAGAAGGCTTGTGGCTACAAGATTCTCTTAGAAAGAGGAAGAGAATCATGATGAGATGTTTGCTCCAAGTGGCTAGATAAGACCATTCTCTTAATGGTGTAATTAAAGAAGAAGTGTGAATCAGGTTCTATATGGGTTCCCAGGATCGATAGTAAATTGATGAGAATACATGTGAGGATTGCATCATCCTTGAACACAAGTTCTAAAGTGAGCCGTAGACAAGTGTCTCTGAGAAAGAAGAGGGATTGTATCATCCTTGAACACTTGTTCTAAATAGAGCCGTAGATGTATGTCTTCGAAAATGAAGTCCTTGGTGGACATGAGAGGATTGGATCATCCCTGGACTTCAGTCCTAAAGAGAGCCGTAGACATGATGTCTCCGAGAATGAAGTCCTGAATGAACAGGAAGGGGATTGCATCTTCCCCGGACCTCGGTCCCAGAATTGAGCCGTAGACTGATGTCTCCGAAAATTGAAGATAGGACTGCATTGTCCCTGAACTGGGTTCAAAATGTACATGAGGACTGCATCGTCCATGAACTGGGTTCAAAATGTACGTGAGGACTGCATCGTCCATGAAATGGGTTCAAAATGTACGTGAGGACTGCATCGTCCATGAACTGGGTTCAAAATGTACGTGAGGACTGCATCGTCCATGAATTGGGTTCAAAATGTACGTGAGGAATGCATCATCCATGAACTGGGTTCAAAATGTACGTGATGGGATTGCATCGTCCCTAGACATGAGAATTGTCTTAAAGTGATAAGGACTAATCATCCTGTAAGTAGATTGGGATTGCATCGTCCCTAGACATGGTGAGGTGTCTTAAAGTGATAAGGACTAATCATCTTGTAAGTAGATTGGGATTGCATCGTCCCTAGACATGGTGAGGTGTCTTAAAGTGATAAGGACTAATCATCCTGTAAGTAGATTGGGATTGCATCGTCCCTAGACATGGTGAGGTGTCTTAAAGTGATAAGGACTAATCATCCTATAAGTAGATTGGGATTGCATCGTCCCTAGACATGGTGAGGTGTCTTAAAGTGATAAGGACTAATCATCCTGTAAGTAGATTGGGATTGCATCGTCCCTAGACATGGTAAGGTGTCTTAAAGTGATAAGGAATAATCATCCTATAAGTTGATTCAAGATTTCATCATCCTTAGACATGGTGAGGTGTCTTAAAAGGATAAGGATTGATCATCTTGTAAGTTGATCTGGATTGCATCATCCATAGACATGAGAGATGTCTTAAATTGAGAGGGATTGATCATCCCATAAGTGGATTAGGATTGTATCATCCTTGGACCTATGTCCTAAAGTGAGAGGGATTGACCATCCTATAATTGGATCATGTGTGTTGCAGGGTATGCTGCTGTTGTGTATACTTGTATCGGTGTGGATACTTGTATTGATAGATGTATTAGTGAGAATACATGCTTTTGATGATAGATGTATTAGTGAGAATACGTGCTTTTGATGATAGATGTATTAGTGAGAATACGTGCTTTTGATGATATATGTATTGGTAAGAATACATGTTTTGATGATAGATGTATTGGTGAGAATACATACTTTTGATGATACATGTATTGATTAATGTACTTGTATGGTTGAGGATACTTATGTTGTAGATCGAGATGATTCAGATGCTGTAGATCGGGATGATCCAGATGATGTAGATCGAGATGATCCAGATGCTGTAGATCGAGATGATCCATATGCTGTAGATCGAGATGATCCAGATGTTGTAGATCGTGATGATCCAGATGCTATAGATCGAGATGATCCAGATGCTGTAGATCGAGATGATGTGACGATGCTAATCGTGTTGATCTAGACGATGATGTTGATTGTGTGATGACGATGCTGATGATTGTGTGATGACGATGCTGATGATCGTGTGATGACGATGCCGATGATCGTGAGGTTTCAGATATTGATGTTGCTGTAGCTATTCGAGTGCTGCAGAAGATGAAGACTCACTACTGAAGATGTTGATGTTCCAGTATTGAAGATGTTCCAGTAACTGCTTGAGTTACTGATGATGTTAAGAAAGCTTCCAATGATTTATAGATGTATCACGTATGATGTTGATGACTCCTTGCTCGTGCAGATGTTGTTATAATATCCTTCTCGTTAAGGGGGAGTGTTGAGATATTGTAACTTCAAAGAATATTATATTTGTACTTTATTATTCTGGAGATGTTTCATTCCTCCTTGAAGACCTTATTGTATATCCGGAGATGTTTATTCCTTCGTCAGATTGTGGTAACTTGGGTTATTAGACTTCCCTAGTGGGGGTCGGCCCTGTATGTGTTATGTGGGGCAAAGGGTTATTAGACCACCCTAGAGGGGTTGGCCCAGTCAGTTGTAGTGGGGTATTTAACCCATTGGTTAAATACGAACCTACATGTTTTGTGTAAAAGACAAGTCGGAGTAGTGTATAAATAGAGGAGGTGTATTCCTCATTTTACACACACTCACTCACTTGAGAGTGGTGCACTTGTGGAGGAGAGTTCTGCTATGGAGAAGGAGGAGCTTATGCTCAAGGTTACATCTTTGTATATTGCTGGTCATCTATATTGAGGAATCTTTACTGGGTTTTCTACCCCATGAGGGTTTCCCAGGATAAATCTGTGTCTCTTGTGTTTATGCTATGCTTGTTTCTTCAGTGATCCTGTATGTGTTATTATTGTGAAATGGAATGTAATGCTGCTATTTTCTGTCTTAGCATATTAAATCTTAACAGTTTTCGGCTTTCGCCTCGTGGTTTTTTTCCCGATAGTCGCGCGACTCATCGCGACCTCGCGGCCTTTTTTCGTGCTACGCGCCGCAGCTTCGCGGCCTTTTTCCGCGCTGCACATCACGGCTTCGTGGCCTTTTTTCGTGCTGCACATCGTGGCTTCGCGACATTTTTCCGCGCTGCACATCGCGACTGTGCGCTCGAAACCCGCAATGCACATCGCGACTTTTAGCCCGAAACCCGCGATGTGATTTTTTTGGCCGCGCGGCTCAACTTTCAAACGACCATATCTCCCTCTCCTGAACTCCGTTTGAAACGATTGTTTTTTTCAAATTGGGTGTTTTCGATCAAGGAATCCAAATATCCTATTAGATTTAAGAATTTTTTCATAGAAATTTATCTAATCTTTTATTTTAATGTTATTTATCACTTCAGTTCACCCATTTTGGCTCATATTTTCCAGTATTAAAATTCCTACATTATTATAGCCATATAAATCTTTTTATTATTTAGAATGCACCTTTAAAAAAGTATTTTTAAAAATTTTCTGAAATTGAAAGAAGGATTTATTTGCATTTTATCTAGATAAAAATTTTACTGTTTACTTCCTTGATACTTTGCCCAAGCAATTGTTTAAAAAATAAATCCATTTATTTCTTGAAGTATTCATATTATTTGCTTTCCTATCTCAAAGATCCTTTGTTTTTGAATAGTCTTTGCAAAGCATTTACATTTCCAATTTCAGTTTAAAATGCCACACGTGTATCCACTCAAACACATAATTTAAACTGAGCCTTAAAATTTACCCTAACTTCAACCAACTTTTAACCCCACTTGGGGAGCACTTAAAAGAACTTTGTATCTAGGTAGAATTAAGGGGATAGGTGTTCCAATAACACCCCTCAGTTATTACATTTGAGACATAGCTGTTGTCCATTAGGGAACCAAAATATCCTAGTATTTTTTGGCACGGTCACAACCAGTTTATCAGAATGCCTCTCCCCTAGGAGGGTTGAAGTCGCGAGGATGGTTCCGGAAGCCTGAGTGGAATACTAAAATCCATTCAGTAACCGAAGGCTACCATTCGCAGTTCTCGAGATATCCTTGTATGGGGGTATTGCGGTAAAAGGACCAAACGACATATTTACCTTTTCTGAACGTGTCATGAATGGAGTATCCTAGTTGCCATTCTTTAGGATTGATTACTTGGTGTCCCTCTCGGTAGGGGGATCTCTAGCCGTTGATTCAACACTCAATATTGTCTGACTTGGATTTCATCACCTTGCAGAGAATATCGTTTGTTAACTCACAATACTTCTAGTTAGGTGTTTGCATGATACAATCCACCTTTGGTCTAGTAGCACCTCTTTTTTTTTTCTAGAAGCTATTTGACTGTTGGTACTCTGACCATTTTTGTTGTATCCCTCCACTTATTATAGCACAGCTGCTATAATAAGTGCCTCTTTGAGGTTGATCTTTTTTGGCCTGAGAGCCTTTATTTTCACCCCCCTTTTTGCACCCTTGGTTGCAATAGGGTTTCGAGTTTTTTATACATTACCATCTTACACTGAAGATTTTTACACAAAAACATTTTTCTCACCATTGAGAATTTTAGATGAACTCGTCATCTTCAGGGCGAACTCCCAGAGTTCAGTCTACTTGGCTCTCCACTTCACTGATGTCGAGCCTTATCCCTTGACTCGACACATCATCAGTCAAACATACAGTCATCCGATTCTGACACGCCTCACTTAACATCTAATTTTGAGGCAGAATCCGAAAACCCTACCGAGTTATTACCAACCAACCTCATGGCTAGAACACAATTCGACCCACTTTTTACCAGTACCATAGGAGATACATCCACAGACCCTTCTACTGTAGTGCCATCCATGGCAACAACCACCCCCTAGATATGCCTTATATAGCAGACACTCCACCTTTAGGAATTCCCAACACAGGACTACCTCCTATTATGGGTATGCCAAACATAGGGGTCACACCCCCTCTCACTACCACAACCCATATCCCAGGAATCCCCACGACTATTCCTAACCCCGCTGTAACCCATGTTGCACTTGGAAACGCTGGCCCATACCAGACCACAACTGTTGGAGGACACATACCTTCAATACCTAGCATACCCTTAGGAGCTACTGGACCCCTACATCATGCCACCATGAATAGTTATGTCCCAGCCACTACATCACACCCCTCGGCCAGTCTACCATTTCTGGCAAGTTTGAATTTGCCAGACTTAGCAAGACTAACTAATGATCCTATTAGACATGACCCCACTTGGCCCCCCATGCCCACAAAGCTTCCCTCGGACATCCCGAATTTTGAAGGAAAACCTGGGGAAGATCCCCAAAACCACATAATGTCATTTCACCTATGGTGTTCATCTAAATCCATAGTGGATGACTCCATTAGACTAAGACTGTTGCAACAAACGTTCACTAGCTCTGCAGCTAAGTGGTACATCGAACAACCACATGGCACCCACCATACTTTTACGTCTCTCGCCTCCACTTTCCTTCAATTTTTTCAGCTACCTGTACGGTACGATGCAGGAGTTGAAATACTATTGTCTTGCAGACAAAACATAGCTACCCACATCATGGACCACATCCATGAGTGGCGCAAGCGTCCTAGCCTCTGTAAGATTAAATTGGATGACCGTATATTTTTGGACTGGTTCCTTAAATCACTCCTACCCCTCATAGAAAAAGACGTTGCTTCCAAACGACCCCAGTCAGAGGAAGAAGCTATCCTAAAAACTCAGGAATTCGACCTAATTTATGCCCAATCAGGCTATCTCTACACCATCATACCAGACACCCCACAAGGAAATTCTTCATGCGGTGATGCGCCGGGGGCATCACATGCTGCTGATGATATTATCGACCAAGTCACACCGCAAATTATACCTTTTAGCATGGTGAGCACCATAAATTCCCCAGACCTCTCTAGGGCTACATCTAATTCTGGAGCTACAACTTCGTACGCTCCAACGAATCAGACTCATCACACTCATGGACCCTCTTGTCCACAACATTGCTATAGGCAAACGCCATCGACATATGTACCACCCACATACTATAACCAACCAACCACCCAGAACCCAATTCAGTTCCTGCCACAACCAACGTATTACCATCAGCAGGCCACACATGCTCCTGTTCACTCACAAGCCCCAACGGTTTATTTCCCACCACAGGTAGTCCTTGCTGCACCACAACCTCCAATCGCTCAGACTTATCCTCCAAACAACAACAACTCTACCCCCACCAACCAAAACCCTAATCGACCACCGAAACAGGGTAAGAACCCCAATTTACGAACAAACCACCCATGTTCCATATGCGGGGTATACGGCCATTATACACACACTTTCCCCCATTTGGGGTGAGCACGTCAACTATGGTCTGATGATGCCCAACGCCAAGGGCATGCGGCACAACCAGCGCCACCTCCTCAACCACAACCCATGGTGCTGCAGAATCCTTTGCCCACACAAGGAGTGGTGAACACTCGCCTGTTTTATCCTCCTAAAGGAACCACAGCACCACAACAGCAAATCACATATGCTGCACACACAAACCAACCAATGGATTCAAATAATCATCATCTCCTTATGATGTCATCGTTCGACATGAATCTCCAAATGCGTCGAAACCCATACGCTCCCATTGCACCTACAAATGTTCTCCCTATGATTGAACAACCAGTTCAGAATGCACCTACATCGTTCGTCTCCACAGTCAGACCTGGATTATACTTGGAATCACCTATGACTTCCACATTCCAATCCATTCCACCCCCGTCACCCGCAACCCATGTCTCTGACCTCTGTACTATTTCCCACAATATACAAACACCCAACAATCAACCACCCTTGTTACCCAAACCACCATTGGTACCTAGTCACATTGGTGTTACACCCACCCACACAATCCCCTTTCTATTCCCTCCCTTGGGAGTAGTAAGCACCCCGGTTATGGCTACCCTCAGCCTCCCTGGATTAACCTTAGGCTTACCCGTGTGGTATATTTCGCCTCCCATTCCCCCGCCGACACCAAATGTCGTCCTACAACCGGTGCAACCCATTGTCACTACTATTCAACCACCTCCCAGTGTCACTACCCCTTCGTCATCTACGAATCCCCCTCCTCTTATCAATCCCACTGGGGGCAGAGGCCCACAACCATACACTGTTGTACCCCCTCCCAAGACATTTAAACCCCCCCCCCCCCCCCCCCCCCGTGTTTCGTGCTCCCTCCAAATGCTCGTTGTGTGATGAGTTAGGCCATCCGACTCATCAATGTCCACAATTACCTACATTACAGGAACACATGCAAATGCTTGACGACGACCCCAACATCCTAGTTGTCGAACTAGATCCAACCCCTAAGCCTCGTGATAAATCATTGCGTACAAACCATCCTTGTGTAATATGTGTAATCTACGACCATTATTCACATCACTGCCCCGATCTCCCAGATTACAGAGCAGCCTTGTACGAGATGAATAATGTTGACCTCAAAATATCCCCTCTTCTCATTAAGAAAATTCATCCCCCACCATCTTCCTCCTCGAAAGAAACTAACACCATTTACACGATTTCCATTGTCCGGTCGACCCCTTCCATTGATCCTTTTGACACACATGTTCAACCCTTTCAAATCAACGAGGAAACCACATGTCCACAACATGGGGGCAGGCCCAAAACCTTGCATACTCATCATAATCGTGATTCTCGTCGGAGATACTGGGGGCATCCACCCCACAAAGGGAATCCCCCATCATCATATCATCACTTCAGTAGGCTACCACAACCCACAACCTCATGGTATAACACCCCGTCAATAGTTGCTCAATGCCCTATTGATCTCTCTTTGAGACAACATCCGCACCACATTGACACCTTTGAGTTAGGGGGCATAATAGATTACCTCGACCCTGGGATAGGGGGCATGATCAATCATTTTGAACCTTCCCCATCATCTCTATCTCAACACCTCAATGATCCCATCGTTCAAACCAACACATATGTGATCCACAATCACAAACCCCATGCACATAGCATGGGGGCAGGTCATTAACCCTGCTGACTTCTTCACATGCGTGATCTCAACCATTTTTTGACGTCACATATCACTTGTATATTCGATTTGATTTGATACACCTAGTATTCTCCCCCCGCGGGTCATCATTTCTCCCCACCACTGCATCCTTGGCTTGGTGGGCTCACCTTTGTTTGTAACCATTTTTTAACCTAGTTATTTGCTTTGACCATTCCGGAGTCCTTATGACCTCCATTTTTTGCACCATTTGCACCACCGGATTCATATTTCCGCGCTCATGATGACGCTTGAGATCATGTCTCGCTCTCACGCCCATATTTTTCTGGCATTTTTCCCATGCCCCCTCGTCGCATCGATTTGTGGGCCACATCAGCCGTCATCCATTTTTGACGAGTCTTATATCGTCGGATTCAGTTTTTCATGCTCGTGATGATGCTTGAGATCATTTCTCGCTCTCACGCCCATATTTTTTGGGCATTTTTCCCATGGCCCCTCATCACCTCGATTTGCGTGCCACATCCGCCGTTCTCCATTTTTGATAATCCTTATACTGTCGGATTCAATTTTCCGCGCTCATGATGATGCTTAAGATCATTTCTCGCTCTCACGCCCATATTTTTTAGGCACTGTTTCAAAATGCCCTACCATCACCTCGGTTTGCGTGCCACATTGGCCGTTGCCCCTTTTTGACAATCTTTATGTCACCGGATTCAGTATTCCGCACTCATGATGATGCTTGAGACCTTTTCTCGCTCTCACCAATCCATTTTTGTTCGGTATAATTTTACCCATTTTTCGAGCCGAGCAATCCCTTTTACGAAAAAGGCACTTAGGGAGTTTCTGTTAAGCTCTTTTCTAACTCCTAAAACAATGAAAAGATCGCCGAGAAACCTTGCTTCCTTTCATGCTCGCTAAACATATCTGAAAGGGCGTCTACCTGGTATAATTTTACCCCTTTTCTGGACCTTGTAGACTAATTACGAAAAAGGAATACTCTAGTCACACCGGCTAGAAGAGTTCTCCATTTGCATCATTTTATGCTTTTTCGGGCCTTGGAGACTAACTTACGAAAAAGAACACCAATGGAGTCCACTTACCGCTTTCAGACTCTCTAAACATGAAAGCGACCACGAGCAATCACCATCCTGGGCTCGTAAAACCAATAGGACAGTAATCATAACCACTGCAGAGTCTTCTTATCGTTTTCAGACTCCTTAAAAATGAAAGCACCAATGAGCACGAACAGTCCTGGGCTCACAAAATCCACAGGACAGTACCATTTCAGAGCACACTTTTATCCCTTCTTGGAGCTCATTAAAACTACGAAGAAGGACCTAATGGTGCTTCTCGGTGCCACAACAGATCACATCTACTCATATAGCAACATCCCCATTTTGGTCGCCTTTGTTCAAAGTATTCTGCAGTATGTCACCCTGAGAATCCCTCGACAACACCCATCAGCTCGTCCCCTCAGTAAATACATACCCTTCAGTCCTTAAAAGCTACGATCCCCACACCTACAAGTCAGTTCCCTATGCTTCCAGGTAAACCATGTCATCATGCTCTGAACAAAGGAAGTTTGAGTCTACCCACTATATGACCCCAGTTACTTCTCGTTCCCACAAGTATGTCAGTCCTACCATCAGTACTACACCACTTCAGTTCTACACCTCGTGCTCCTATCAGGGAAACATCATTGCCTTGTTAGTTGCTGGTCTCCCTCTGTTGACGACAACCAAATTTATTCCAGAGGATAGACCTAGAGGTCCCTGTGTCTTGGACTCATCACCATTTACGATGAGTGCCTACGAATCATTTCGAGAAGAGTCCTCAGTGCCTCTCCAAATGGTTGTTTCTCACATGCTCAACTTCAACACCTTGATCGCATCGTTGAGACTCGCACAGGGTATTGGTTCGTTCAGTTATTTGTTCAAGACCCTGGATACCTCCTGACTTTTCTACATGTGAGAGTCTACTTATGGAAACAACCAGTTACATTTTTTCTATAGATATCCGGGTTGCGCATGGCGACAGTATTCAGATGTACCTCAGTTTTATACTCCCTCGAAGTATACAGTTACATATATTTACCGAAGATGTCTCACAGTCATTGAGTCCTTACAAATGTTGGACACCTTCAGTTTTAGGAGATCATCAACCCTTCTGAGACATTATTCAGAACGATTGATGCTTTATTCCAGTGTATTAGTTATTGAGATCAATCATGTTATGATCATGAGTACATCCAAAAATGATGTCCCCTCTGGACCATTATGATGTACCAACATATTTTTTATTTTCTCAAGTCCCCCTTCTTGGGACTAATTGTTATGTCTTGATACAAGCATGGGTATTCCCACCTCGTCCATTATCAAGGATTATTCCTCATTCATATTGAGGCCATGTAATATTGTCTATTTTTTGCAGCTTCCAAGGGCCGTGGATCGAGTCTTCAATCGGTCTCTTCTCCTCCCCAAAACCCCAGAAAAAAGACAAAAGAACTATGATGTCTATCGGCCATACGATGAGCTCCTGCCCTCACACATCAGGGGGCAATCTGTTAACACCTAAAAAGTGCTCACTAGCTCATTCCCTTATTCACATGACCCATTTGTCCACTTTTCCACCATTTGAGCCTCTAAAGCCACCAAAAGGTCACCAAAAGACCTTAATACACCCCTTTTCCCACTCAAAATGAATATTTTTTCCTAAAAAGCATAAAAACCCTCAAAAAGGGTCCAAAATTCCCAAAAATATTAAAAAGGGAATAAAAATATTCAAAATATTCAAAAAAGGAAAAAGGAGGGAAAAGGTACCTAAACCATGTTGGTCAATACCATTGGTTTCCACAAAACCATAATGGTATTCCTCACCACCAAAAACTATAAAAAGGTGGTAGGGGCTCCTCACTTTACATCCATCCATCTTCCTATCCTCATGCTGCCAAAATCTCCCATGAGCTTTTGGCCATTGTAGCTACCTTGGAGAAGGGACCCTTTGGAGTTTGGAGCTGCTCACCATTGGACCTACTCAACACCTTCATCACTTGGAGGTATTATTATTGCAAGCACTTGCTTGCCCCCATTTTCAATACAATTTTTTTTTTCTATTTCTTGTTTTTGTTCTCAATTCAAAAATTATTATGATATGCACATGCTAGTTTAGTTTTAATTTTAGATTTACATTTGTTTTTGCTTTAATATTTGAGACTACTACTACTAGTTAGCAGGTGCCCATAGCACTAAGCTTGGTTGCAAAACCAAGCCAACAATAAGGGAATGGAAGATCCAGATCCACAAGAACCTGATGATCTTGCATTTGATGATCCTCCTCTTCCAAGATGGGAAGCCATCACTCTTAGATTTGTCGAAGATGTTGTTGGTGATGCACTTGATCACAGGAGAACCAGATCTGATTTTCAAAATGGAAGGTTTCATTCTTCTCACATTGATCATTCACACAGTGATCCATTTCTTTCTGATTGATCCTTCTTCGGTAAAGAAGGTCACTTGCCTCCTTTTGGGGTGAGTGATTCCATGCCACATTAGCATCCTTCAGTCTATTTTGAGGGAGGGATTTCTTCCCACTGGTTTTTTCCTCTTTCCTCACTTTATTTATTTATATTGTTGTATAGGGTGACCTTTGTTCTTAGTCACCAGGGCCCTACCATTAGTTCTTTCCATTGTTTCCTCATAGTTTGGCTTGCGGAGGGGTGTTGGAATATTCTCAACATCATTTTTTATACTTGCATGCACGCATCCATTCTTCATGCATCCAATCATCATACATGCATCTGCATGCATCCACTCTCAGTATGGTAGTCTCCCCAGCACCTAAAGCCTTTGTTCATCCCCCTAGATCCTGTTTTTAGTCCTCAGGAGCCCTCCTACCTACCTACTCTGCCTTGTTTTCCTCACCTGGATGAAATATGCACCCTACTACACTACTTAGATCACTAACAGTCAGTTGCAGGATTTATTGACCAGTGCATGCATTTATTACTCATTTTAACTATCTGTAGCTTCCAGTTGTTTGTATCGGAGTGCCACTTGACCTACTGACAGCCTCATGCACCCTCATTGTAGTCTCCATCCCTTGATTTGTGCTCACATAGCCCAGTTAGACTCAGTTAGACTCATTTTGACTGACTTTTGACTATCTGTGACTACTACCGCTAATTGTATGATGTCTCCAATGCTATCCAAGACACACATGGAGGAGAATTCGAATCCCCTTTGGTTAATTCGAATTCACTTCTCCATTTCTCCATTTATGTGTTCATGAGTGATAATTGATTCATTTCTTCTTCTTTATTCTCAGCAATTCTTGAGTGAGGTTTGTGAGATTTGCTCTAGATGTGTGATATTTCCTGTAGATTTACACATGGTATGAAAGCTGGTGCTAGCTATTTGAATTGCAGTAGTATCAGTTGCAACAATTGCAGCAATTCATTGAGCAATTGTCTTTCATTAAGCACCAGAAGCCTCTAGATTTCCACAACAATTCCTGGTGAAATTGTATTGAATTCACTGGAGCAATCCAATGAGGTCTAGCTAGGTGTGAAGGATCGAGTCACATGTGCTTATTGTCCTAAGGAAGTGTTCATTCGAATTTGCAGCAAATATCCATCATCAATTTCATTTGTTTTGCAGGTTTATTCCATCCACGGGGGGTTCACTAGTGAGGCAATATCATATCATGTCCATTCATATTGGGGGTTTGAATACTCTTAAAAACCTCAAAAATATATTGCTCTGTATTAAGGGGTCAAGGGGGGTTTTTAATTTGACATAGTGATCTGAATTTTAGGAGGCATATGGTCTAAATTCGGATGTATAAGCCATAAAAGTATTAAATTGAGAGGCCACCCTCTCTCATCCATGGTATTTGGTAGCACATAGTTTTGGCCCATGGTATGGACTCAAGACACATTGTAGTAATGCTATATAAAGGCCTAGCAAGCCTTCTCATAATAACAAGTTACTCATTTGGTTTCTATCCTACATTTCTCTTATTTTATTGAGTTATTATTGGGGTATTGGTTCTGAGTGTCTTTCTTATTATAGTTTGAGAGGTGAGTCTCAAAGAACCCTCTTTGAGCCTCACCCCTCCATGTGGCATATTTATTCTATGTTTGTCCATCTATGTTATTTATAGCTCAGATCTCACTACTTTGTCTTTCTCACAGCTGGTTCATTGTTCGCTTCAGTTTTGAAGCTATCTCTTCTCCTCCTCTCTTGGCATTCAAGTCTTCCGGTTCTCATCTCCCAAGATCCAGATCAGTGGTATCAAAGCGGGTTTTCTCTACATCGGAACAAGGGTTACACTGTAAGCCTCACAGTTGGTCCAAAGGCACTACATGGTTTATTAGATTCACTACATCCATACATGGATCTAGATCTGCTACATCCATACATGGATTCACTACATCCATACATGGATCTGGATCTACTACATCCATTGGTTTGCAACATTTTTAGCAATTGTTCAAGGTTTCCATGCTTCCCATGGAGGTTCCACAACCTCTACAACAACTCATGTTGCTCTACAAACCCTTGGCATCATATGTAGCCTGCAACAATCGACACTCTCACATTTAGAAAAATTTAGAGAGATGCCACGATATCTATAGAAGGTTTGATATGCTATACCATAACTCATTGGAAATATCTTTTCAATATCTAAAATGGGTATTTCACGGAATCTGATTTGGCTTCCTGGTTTGAAAGATATGCTCATTTGAATCTCAGAATATTTTTTGACCCAAGGAGGCCGTGCGTATCACTGTCTTCAACAGACATTTTCTCACTGCTCAAGAAATATCAGATGGAGTTCCATATATGGTTGGACATATTTCTTCAATATCTTAAATGGGTATTTCACGGAATTTCATTTGGTTTCCTGGTTTGAGAGATATCATCAATTGAATCTCATCATATTTTTGACCCCAGGAGGCCGCACGTTTCACTATCTTTAACGGACTTTTTCTCACTACTCAAGAAACTTCAGATGGAGTTCCATATATTGATAGAGAGATCTATTCAATAACTCAAATGGGTATTTCACGGATTTCCATTTCGCTTCCTGGTTTGAGAGATATGATCATTTGATTATCAGCATGTATTTGACCCATGATGACCGCCCGTACCTTCATATTCAACGAGGTCTTTCTCTCACCTCAAATGGGTCTTCAATGGAATTCAATTTCAGTACATGCATCAGAAGCTATGAATGAATTTGCAGCAAGACATCAACTGCACCAAAGATCATGAATTTTCAATTTTTTAAAATCTTAATGTAATCATGGTTATGGGTTAACCACACAAAACCCATGTTATGGGTCAACCACACAAAACCCACAGTTGTGTATTGTAATCATGGTTGTGGGTCAACCACACAAAACCCACGGTTATGGGTTAACCACATAAAACCCTTCTCTTCAGTGGAAACAAGCTTGTCATTGCCACCATGGTTATGGGTCAACCACACAAAACCCACAGTTATGGGTCAACCACACAAAACCCATGGTTCTGAGTCAACCACACAAAAATTTTCTCTTCATTGCAACCAAGCTTGCCATTGCTATCATAGTTATGGGTCACCCTTGAAAAACCCACGGTTATGGGTCAACCTCGCAAAACCCATGGTGATGGGTCAACCACACAAAACCCTTATATTCATTGGTAACTAACACATTGTAATCATGGGTATCTTTTTAGCATGAAATGATGGGGACCATCATTTTCTAAGGGGGGTGGAATGATCCGAATTTTAGGAGGCATATGGTCTAAATTCAGATGTATAAGCCATAAAAGTATTAAATTGAGAGGCCACCCTCTCTCATCCATGGTATTTGGTAGCACATAGTTTTGGCCCATGGTATGGCCTCAAGACACATTGTAATAATGCTATATAAAGGCCTAGCAAGCCTTCTCATAATAACAAGTTACTCATTTGGTTTCTATCCTACATTTCTCTTATTTTATTGAGTTATTATTGGGGTATTGGTTCTGAGTGTCTTTCTTAGTATAGTTTGAGAGGTGAGGCTCAAAGAACCCTCTTTGAGCCTCACCCCTCCATGTGGAATATTTATTCTATGTTTGTCCATCTATGTTATTTATAGCTCAGATCTCATTACTTTGTCTTTCTCACAGCTAGTTCATTGTTCGCTTCAGTTTTGAAGCTATCTCTTCTCCTCCTCTCTCGGCATTCAATCCTTCTGGGTCTCAGCCCCTAAGATCCGAATCACATAGTAATATAAATATTGGGGGTTATTTTATTTGGGTGGGCTGAGGAATAACCTCCAAATCGTGGGATAGATTCATACCTCCAAATCATGGGATCAATTCATACCCACCTAAAACTTAAGGACCCTCCATTTTTATTTGATATTGATTATGATCCTAAGTTTTTCATAAATATGATAATATTGTACCAATGATAATATCGATGGAAGTGTTAGAAAAACATGATCGCAGAGCAATAACAATAAACATAAATGTAAATATAATCACACACACATTACAAGAGAGATAGATATATCGTGGTTCACCCCAACTTGCGCTACGTCCACACTGAAGTTGCCAGTCCTTATTATTATTTCGTCCAACAAAGTGAAGGGATACAACCTGCAACACAACTGCTGCACTTCCTCTTCATTGTCTCACAGTCTCTCTTCTTTTGATCTTAGAGATATTTACAATGCATAAAACCTAATACATCAACCCTAGCCATATTAAAATGTCTTTATTTTATAAGGAAAATACAATGAGAAAATACCATGGGATACCCAAAACCATGGGCCCGAAAATAACTGGTGAAAACAACCCCAAATTTGTTTTTCGGGAGCTACACCCCCAAACCCCCATTTTCTCGGGGGCGCTGTCCCTGAACCCCCGACGGGGGCCCACTGGCCCCCAAACCCCCCTAGGGTCGTGCCGATATCATAACCAAACTTAGGGTACGAACACGGCTGAATAATAATATCTCTGAATCTGGAGATCAGGCTCCACAACCAACAATCTCCCACTTGGAGACTGATCACAACAACTCCACCGCTGCTGCACTTGATGGACTTGGACTTGGAAACTTTCTCCTCTTCACCTTCATTCTAGAAGGACAACTGAAATAGAGCAGGAACTCAGTTTCTCTCTGGTCACTACCTTTGTGAACATGTCTGCAAGATTCTGGCTAGTGTGTATCTTTTCGAGCTTCAACAGTTCATCTTCCAGAACAGAGCGTATGAAATGGTACTTGAACTGTATATGTTTAGTCCTGGAATGGAATGCTGATTTCTTTGCAATATGAATGGCACTCTGGCTATCACTATACAACCTGCTATCCTTTTGCTTCTTACCCAATTCCTCCATAAACCTCTGCAACCAAATCATCTCTTTACTAGCCTTTGTAACAACAACATACTCTGCTTCTGTTGCTGAAAGTGCAAAAACCTTCTGCAGTTTCGAAATCCAACTTACTATTGTTCCACTTTACAGATCCCTTTTACAGATAAAGAAGGAGAAAACTATCTTTCAGCAAAAGAAAGAAAACCCTTGCCTGCCGAACATGAACAACAATACCAAAAGACTTGTCTAAAAGAGCTTCATGTGACCTCATGATCGGTCAATAGAAGGGGACATCTATCAAACTCCATCAAAGATTTTGCATACTGAAGCCACCTATGCGAGAGGCCTGGAGCAAGTTAAAGACCCTCCTTTGAAAGAAGATATGTTTTTGCATTCCTTTTTATGTAAATATGATGGAAAGATATATTATAACAAGTATACTTCCTAGTTGCTAGATAAATGATGCGTAATCTTGTTTCTTGCTTGTTTTTTTGGTTAGAAATTTAGGTAGCGGGAAATTCAGTTCTATAAAGAGAGACTTTCAACACCTCTTATTTTGAAAACTAATTTAAATAAGATTACTAGCATCTATGACTTTAAACAATCAATGCAACAAAGAGATTTAATGAGATTCAAAAGGTCCAATGTTCTAAACATTATGGATTTTGCACCCCATACTGCTTTCTTATAACTCTTTATAATCTTGTCATATTTTTTTGAACAAATGATAAAGGACATTCAAATTACTAACCATGCTCACGTCTCCTTGTATTTCAAGTCAATAACTTCTTAGGTAGAATTTAATTGCAGTGTTTAATGTAACCATGTAACTTCCAGGTGAAGCAAAACCAAGTTTGTGTATAAATGAAGAAAATCAGTTAGAGATGTAGGAGTGAAGGGAAGAAGAAATTGGTTGTGAAATGTATTACGAGTCCAAGCTTTGTAAGAAGTGATAGATCAAGTAAAATCTCATCTCTCTGTAGTGCAGCAAAGTTGCTCTATTTTACTGTGGTAATATATAAGTCTTTAGTTTTATGTATTCTCAAGAATGTTGGTTTTTGCATGTCGCACATTTTCTTCATATTTACCTGTGTGAATGTTGTTTACATTTACGCTCTGTAAAAAAAATCAAGGTTTCAAAGTAGTTCAACTTGGTGAAATTTCTATTTTAACAAAACGTAAATGTTTTGGTTCTTATGTCCTAACAAGAAATGTTTTAAGATAAAGCTTGTTTAAGATTGGGTTATGCAAAGTTAAAGAAGTATGCCAAGTTAACTTTGCCAAGTAAATCTTCCTAAAGTTAAAGAAGTTTGCAAAACTAAATTTGTGTGAAGTGCGAAGTTTATTTATGCGAGTTTCCATTTATACTAAGTTCAAATGCGCAGTTAATCTCGGCGATTGTATGTTCGGTGAAGTCCGAAGCGAAGAAAAAGAAAATTTGTATTTACTGCGCAGTTCAATCTTTTGATTGCGCAGTGTGATTTTCCCTTGATCTAGTATCAGAGCTTGGTTTACAGAGAAAGGAAATTGTATTTACAAAAGGGAAAAGTGATTAAGAATGGATGGTAATCTACAAACTCCAATATTTTCTGGTAAAAATTATGAATATTGGTCTCTAACTATGAAAGCTTTGTTTAGAAGTCAAGATGTATGGGAAATAGTCCAGAATGGCTATGTAGAACCAACATATCTAGCAGCATATAACAATCTTACAGAAGATGAGAAGGATGTCTTGAGGGAACAAATGAGGAAATATGGAAAGGCGTTGTTCCACATACATCAAGCAACACATGAATCCATACTTCCAAGAGTAGCAACAGCGACGTCGGCTAAGGAAGTGTGGGACACACTAGAAACTTCCTATCAAGGTTTGAACAAGGTAAAGACTGCCAAACTTCAAATTCTTAGAAGAGATTTTGAATCTCTGTTAATAAAAGATATAGAGTGAGTAGACTCATTCTATACTCGTTTTATTGGTCTTGTTAATCAAATAAAGTCTAATAGAGAAAACCTAGGTGATCAAAGAGTTCTTGAAAAAGTTCTTAGGGTTATTCCAAAGAAATTTGAATCTTTAGTTGTGACCCTGGAGGAAAAAAAAATGTCCCAATTTACTATTGATGAGTTGCAAGCCTCATTACTCAATCATGAACATAGAATTAGCAATTCAGATACATCATTGGAAGGTGCATTCGCAGCACAGTCATCCATAAGCCATGGAAGAGGTAGAAGAAGATCAAAATCTAGAGGCAGAGGATGAAGTTCTTTCAGAGGAGGTCGCAGCAGCAGCCTTGCACATGTCACTGGTAGAGGTCAGAATCAGATCTCCAGTCAACCAAGTGGACAAAGGTATGATAAATAAAAAATTCAATGTCATTACTGTAAGAAGTTTGGACACATCGCATATGAACGCAGGAAAAAGCAGTATGACCAAGGAAAGCAAGGCCAAACTCAATCAAGCAACAACAGCACTCCAATGCAATGCTCACCACTTGAATGCAATGCTATCCAAGAAAGTCCAAATGACATATGCTATTTAGACTCAGGCTGTAGCAATCATATGACTAGTAATTTAAATCTATTTTCTAGTCTAGATAAATCAGTTCAAATTGATGTCACACTTGGAAACAATATTCAAGTTACTGTTTTGGGTAAGGGTATTGTTGATATTCTAACCAAATAGGAGGAACATAAATTTATGCTACAGATGTTTATTATGTTCAAGGTTTGAAGCATAATTTGATGAGCATTGGATAGCTGATGGAAAAATGTTACAGATTTCATATGATAGGAAAGCATTGTCTGATCAAGGACATATATCCAAGCAATCAATTAATAGCCGAAGTGCAGATGAAAAGCAATCACTTGTTTCCTTTGAGAATAAGGCCAATCATAAAAGGAAAAACAACTCAAGTTGTTCATGGAAGTCAGAATGAAAATTCCGGAGCTGCATTCAAAGCAGAAAGAAAAGAAGTAGAAATTCACCGCGACAAGTGTTAGGAACCTATGTCAACCCTTCTTTTTACTATGTTAGTATATTGTTGTTGGATGCATATGCTTTGTAAGTCGTCCTGTAGTATTTGTTGATCCGTAGTTTATATTAGCCCATAGTATTGACCCATAGTATTGGACGCATATTCTTTGTAAGTCATCCTGTAGTATTATATGTCCCATCGTTTTGACTCATAGTATTGGGCATAGACTTAGTATATAAGTGTGTGTTGAGGTCATTGAAGGCACCGTGAAGTTAATTGTATTGAGCTTGCTCAAAGGAGGTTGCCCCCTCGAAGTGGCCCGTGATCAATATAAAAGTGATTCTGAGTTCTATCATTTCTGCTATTTCGCATATTCTTATTAATTAATTGTTGCAGGTACTTCACATCTGGTATCAGAGCACTTTCTTGTGCTCGTTGGGTGGAATTTCTTCCAATTTTTTTTTTCGTATCTGTTGCAGCTTTGGATTTGGGAATAATCCCTATCTGCTTAACTGTGGGAAGTACTTGGGCATAATCCCTAAAACTCATTGTGAGGAATACCACAGGAACCCCAAAGTAGTTGGCCCATTGAGGGGACCTGCCAGCGAAAAGGGCAATGACCCCTACCTGATTGACTAGTTCCCACCCGTGAGGTAAACCAAGAGCTGTCGTTTGTGGCAAAGTGGTTATCAGTTTTACCTGAGCCGTGGAGTGAGGGGTACTGCCCCAATACGCAAGCCGTCAGACAGCATTGGTGGCTGAGTGAAACACCTGAACTATTAGGAAGATGTACATAGCTGGGGTCCATATCTATTTTCAGTTGAACTGTTGCCGATCACTTCCGCTCTAGATCCAGCCATTTCAGATCTATTCTAAAAGTCGTTCCAGATCCAGTCTCCATTTCAGATCCAGCTATTTTCAATCCCTTCCGCGCCGTTGCGGATCCATTTGTTGCGGATCCCTTCCGTGTCGCTGTTGCGAATCCATTTCTGGAAAAAAAAAAGGTATAAAATTCAGTTTTTTCTCCATATCTCCCTTGTTTTCACTCTGTTTCCCTTGAAATTTTTGAGGAACCCCTATCATCCCATTCTGCATCTTTCATTCCTGAGGACCCTCTCCCCAATTCCCCTTCCCAAAGCCCGAAATCCCACATTTGTATATTTTTAGGGTTTGCCATAACTTCCTCAGATTTCACCCAATTACCTTCAAATTGTACCATAGAGTTCCTTTCTGAATTCTGCTTCTTTGTCGCTCTCTACCAAATTTTCTCATTCTATCACCCCACTTCTGAAATCCCCCTTTTTGTCTTCTTGTCCTATCGACAGTGTCCAAAATTTAGTCAAACCCCAATTACCCATCTGATTGTTTCCCCAATCCAAATTTCCCTTTACTAAATCAGCTTCTGTTTGTGTTTTTCTACCCATTCCACAAAAAAAAAACACCTAGTTATGGTTGTCACCCGTGCAGGAGCACACACCATGGAGGAAGCACTTGCAGCCATCCAAACCAAACTCCAAGATCTGGATGAAAAATTTCTCAGCGTCCATCTTCAACATTTAGCCATGAATAATACTAGACAGCCAGAATCTTTTGCAGCCACCAGGTTCTCTTCTTCCAGTAATTTTCGTGGGTCGAAGCTTGATTTTCCTCGCTTCAATGGTACTGATTCGACTGGATGGATATATCGAGCAGAACAATATTTCAGTCTGCATAATACTTCTGATGCCCAGAAAGTTTCACTTGCATCCTTTCATTTGGAACAGGAAACCCTTCAATGGTACCGTCGGTACATCAAAGCTTATCCCGAGCCAAACTGGACAGATTTTTGCCAACTCATTTTGCCACGATTTGGTCCTAGTACTTTTGATGATTTCACAGGATCACTCACTAAACTTCACCAAATTGGCACAGTGAGAGAGTATCGGATAGAATTTGATAAATTGGCCAATCACACAGAAGGATTGTCTGATGAATTCTACAGGAGTTGTTTTATCAATGGTCTCAAGGATGAAATCCGCTCAGAGGTAAAAATGTTTTGTCCCACCACAATGATGGAAGTCCTAGGGTTGGCTAAGATGGCCGAGGACAAGATCGCATCTCAACAACGCTCCAAACCGACCTTTGTTCCCTTCAGAAATATGGGTTCCCAACGACCTCCAATCACGCCTGCTCCTCAACCAACTCCTATCAAGCATTTGTCTGAAATAGAAATGCAGGCACGCTGAGAAAAAGGGCTTTGCTATAATTGTGATGAGAAATTCACTCGGGGACATAGATGTGTTCAACAAAAGCTCTATCTCTTGGATGTATATTTTCCGCCTGCCTTAGAAATTGGTGAAGAAGCTACAGATACAGTAGATGATTAGGTCGACATTCAACACTTTCCTGTTGACACCCCATCTCAGGACGACCCACCCGAGATCTCTCTCCATGCTGTAACCGGTGTCACCACCCCACAAACAATGCGGGTCAAAGGATACTTTAAGAAGATCCCTCTTACCATCCTCATTGATTCTGGTAGTACTCATAACTTCATTGACCCTCGGATTGCCAAACAGGTTGATTTTTTTGTCCATCCTTGCTCCAACTTTGAAGTCATGGTTTCCAATGGGGGCACCTTACCTTGCAAGGGGAAGTGTCACAATGTGCGTATCTCTATGGAAGATTATAACCTACGCTCTGACATGTTTTCCTTGTCCTTAGGAGGATGTGATGTGGTTTTGGGCGTTCAATGGTTACGCACACTTGGCCCCATCTTATGGGATTTTGCTGAACTTTGGATGCAGTTTAAAGTCAATGGGGCACAACACAAATTTATGGGCTTACAACCAGGGTCTCTCTGCATCATTAGTTCACATCGCCTGGAAAAAATCCTTAAGAAGAATTCACATGGTGTCATCGCTTAGTTCAATTCCATTTAGATGCACCCATCAAGAATCTCCACTACTTCCTTGGATATATATGCAGGTATCTTTGCTGAACCAATGCGCTTGCTGCCTTCAAGAGACCTTTCCGGTAAGAATTTAGCCACATCTACCTCTCAGCAGGAAGTGATGGCTATTTTGCATGCAGTACAGAAGTGGCAGCCATACCTATTAGGGAATTATTTCTGCATGAAGATTGATCTCCAGAGTCTGGAAAATTTTCTGGAACAATGGGTCTCCTCCCCAACACACCTGAAATGGGTTATCCAACTCATGGGTTATCCCTATGTGATCACTTACAAGAAGGGTAAGGACAATATGATGGAAGATGCTCCTTCTCGCACAATTGATGACCCAGTTTCTCTTACAGCTCTTTCTCTGCTTGTTCCAAATTGGTTGCAATATGTTCAATAGGGCTATCTCTTCTATGAACTCCATGGTTCTTCATCAACAGGGCACTCTGGGTTTTGCAAAATGTATGACCAAGAACAATGTAACTTCTTTTGGCAGGGACTAAAAATGACAATTCAATAGATGGTGGCTGATGATGATACTTTCCAAGTCAACAAGGGTGAAATGACACTCCTTTCGGGATTGCTCAAACCCTTGCCCATCCCTACACAGCTTTGGCCAACTATTTCTATGGATTTCCCTGCAGCACTCTGGTGGTACAATACCACATCTCAAAGGACACCATATGAAGTAGTTTATGGAAAAACACCACCAGTTCTTCTTCCATGCACCCTTAGTAGCTCCCCAGTTCAGGAAATTGACTCGGTTCTTCGAAATCGCGATCAAATTCTTCTCATTCTGTAGGACAATCTTCACATGGCTAGAATTTGCCTGAAACAACAAGCTGATCAACACCATTCTGAGCACATTTTCCACGCAGGTGACAAGGTTCTTCTTCATCTACAGC
This sequence comes from Larix kaempferi, assembly GCA_027924585.1. Taxonomy (NCBI): domain Eukaryota; kingdom Viridiplantae; phylum Streptophyta; class Pinopsida; order Pinales; family Pinaceae; genus Larix; species Larix kaempferi. Next base: position 5,183,871 of record BSBM01000976.1, on the reverse strand, counting down.
CTTCCAAGCAATCCTCCTTGAAACTCCAAAGGTGTTAGTGGCCCAAAATGCAACCCGAGGATGCTACCCGGGGAACCACTCCTTCAGATTCTCCAGCAATTTCTCCAACCAAAGCTTTGAGGACAAAGCTTTTTCTAAGGGAGAGGGGATGTTAAGAACCTATGTCAACCCTTCTCTTTACTATGTTAGTATATTGTTGTTGGATGCATATGATTTGTAAGTCGTCCCCTAGTATTTGTTGATCCGTAGTTTATATTAGCCCATAGTATTGACCCATAGTATTGGACGCATATGCTTTGTAAGTCATCCCGTAGTATTATATGTCCCATGGTTTTGACTCATAGTATTGGACATAGACTTAGTATATAAGTGTGTGTTGATGTCATTGAAGGCACCGTGAAGTTAATTGTATTGAGCTTGCTCAAAAGAGGTTGCCCCCTCGAAGTGGCCCATGATCAATATAAAAGTGATTCTGAGTTCTATCATTTCTGCTATTTTGCATATTCTTATTAATTAATTGTTGCAGGTACTTCACAACAAGGAAGATACAGACAACAAAGAAATGCAAGTTGCGTTTCAATTAGAAATAAAGGATGAATCCTTGTTGTGGCACTTCATATTAGGACATCTGAATTTTGGTGGGCTGAAGCTACTGCACATGAAGGAAATGGTGAAAGGATTGCCATTAATTGAAAAGCCATAAATAATTTGTGAAGGCTGTTATTTTTGGAAAACAATATAGAGATACTTTTCAAGTCGGAAAGTCATACAGAGCTCGCACACCACTTGAAATTTTGCACTCTGATATTTGTGGACTGATGCAAACACCATCCATGGGAGGATGTACTTATCTTCTCACATTGATTGATGATTTCACAGGAAAAACCTGGATTTATTTTCTAAAACATAAATCTGATGCATTTGGTTGTTTTCAGCAGTTCAAGGCACTTGTGGAGAAGCAGAGCGGTTACAACATCAAGATATTAAGAACAGATAGAGGTGGTGAGTATGTTTCAAATGATTTCTTAAATGTTTTCAACAATCATGGCATACAGATGCAATTCACTGCGCGGTATACACCGCAGCAGAATGGTATCGCAGAGAGGAAGAACAGAACCATTATGGGGATGGTGCACAATATGTTGGAAGCCATGCATCTGTCAAATGAATAGTGGGCTGAAGTAGTGGCAACTGCTGTATACATCATGAATGAATGTCCGACGAAGAGCGTGAAGAAAAAAGTTCCACAGGATGCTTGGACAGGTATGAAACACAATGTTTCGCATTTAAAAGTTTCTAGTTGTGTAGCATAGGCACATGTTCCAGATCAGCTAAGAAGGAAATTAGACAACAAAGGACAGAAATGTATTTTTATTGGGAATTTTGAAGACACAAAGGCATACAAGTTGTATGAACCTGTTGCAAGAAAAGCTATTATCAATTGACATGTTCAGTTTGTAGAAAATGAAGCATGGGATGGAACTGTAGAGAAGAATGTTAAAATCGTGTCACATGTTGAACATGATGACATTGCAGAAGATGTGGTTGAGACTCCGCATGTGAATTGTTTGGATATCCACATCATCTTTTTCAGGATCTTGCATGCAATTAGGGTTTGCATGCAAATTCTAGGGTTTGCATGCACTTTGCATGAATCCTAGTCATTAGGTTGATGCCTCCTGCACCTTAGCCACCTTATTCTAGCACCCGAGAGCCACTTACTTCAGAGTTTTAGCCCTCCTAGTCAGGAAGGTGCCCTCTTCTCACCTACTGCCAGAGAAGGGCACACTTCTTCACCTACCACTGCAGTTCCACTTCAGTTACACTCAGTTAGCTCCGATTCTCCCTGATTTGAGGCTAGTTTCACTCCTGACTGACTGTTTCACTTCCATTAGACCTCCAGATTGACTAGATGACTTGTTCTGACTTCAGTTAGTCTCCCATGTGCCCTCCACTGAGCCCACTTCCCTATATCAGTGCTACACACTTCAGTTACACATGTTACACTCAGCTAGACTCAGATTGACACCTGGATGACTGGTTCTTGTGCATTGATGACCACCACTGATTGATGATGAGGACTCCTAGTTGGAGTCAAGCTACTCCATTCAGTGATTCGAATGACCTCCTTAGGCAATTCGAATTGCTCAGTCATTGTTACTGTATCGTAATTGTAATTATTCACCCTCATTGGGATATTGAGCATTGATGCATGCTTTGCACAGTTTTACACCATTTTTCTGAGTTTCATCTATTGTGATTGATTTACTTGTTCATTAGATATGATATGACTAATTTTACATGGTATCAGAGCCATTGCAGGGACAAGATCTCTTTTCTACAGGTGTTTCTACAAGAAGATTTGAGTGAATTGCTCAAAAATTGCAAAAAGTTTTGGCATGAAAGATCTCAAGGGCATTCGCTCCTGTGCATGCAAAGCTTGAAAATACATCCAATACCACTCCAGAAGCTTGAGTTTCCACATAATTCCTAGATATGATACATTGGACCCATTCAACATTGTTTGATCTCCAATCCCAGGTGTGATGCAACTCTAAAAGGGTGGATTGTTCGACCTCATTGTTCTTGGTTTATTGTGATTTGCATGTCATTGTATCCATCAATTGCATTCACTACTCTGCCCTTGCAAGCTTCTCTACATCAGTGTGCACTCGCTCCTAGCAATGGAATACTCTTCTTCAAAGCCTATCCTCACCCCATTCAATTATTTTGATTGGAAAGATGATATGGAGATCATATTACGTTCAAAAGGTTACTACCGAGTCACTCTTGGTATTGAATTGGAGCCAAACAACTTATCAGATAGAACCAAACACTACAACAAGCTTGATGAAGCTTTTGGTCTTTTTTGTCTCTCCATCTCCAAAGGTCTTCACTTCCATCTCAGCGGATTGAAGACTCCAAAATCTATATGGGAGCAACTTGAAACACTATTTGGAAAGCAGGACGAGCTTAGGGATTTTCAATTAGAGAATGAATTGATTGCCCTTAGTCCTGAGAATTTCGAGACCATTAATGAATTCTTCACAAAATTCAAGAACTTGAACTTGCAGTTGAAGAACAGTGGAGTTATCAAAGAGGATAAATAATTTATCCTCTCCATTCTCAGCAAGCTTGGTAAATATTTTTCGTTATTTGTCTCTACTTTCAATTCCGGTCGGCTAACTACCCCGAATTGGAAGATGCCTACCTTGAATGCCTTCATTGAGTCCATCACAAAAGAGCATGACAAGTTGATTCAAATGGGGTCCATAAGCTCCAAAGATTCATCCCTATATGTTCAAGGACCCAAGATATCGAATGGTAAAGGAAAGCAAAAGAAGGAGAAGCCCAAATTCAAGCCTCACAAGCAAAGAGAGAAAGGCAAACAAACGGATGCACCATCCAGTTCAAAGTTCAAGCAAAAGGGAAAAGAAGGTAACCAAAAATCTAAATGTACTTATTGCAACCGTGGCTTTCATCTCGAAATTTCATGTATGAAGAAGACTATAGATCAAATGGCCCTCCTTTTGGAAAAGAACAACATAACTCTTCCTGACGGTGCAAGGAAGAAGGATAGGAATGATGATCATGAAAGAGGACAAGCACTCATGGCAACTGTTTCGAAGCCCACTACTCTCTTGATAGATTCAGGTGCATCGAATCATATGGCTGCAAATATTGACTATTTTTCTTCATTCGATCCAAACATCTCCATCCCCATCCATTTGGGAGATGAATCAAAAATTTCTTCAAAGGGCAAAGGTACGATTCATGTAGATCATGGAAGCTTTCAGAATGTTCTCTATGTGCCTTTCTTGGCTTCAAATCTTCTTTCTGTGTATCAAATGACACACACTGGTGAATCGAAGCAAGTTACATTAAGCTCTAATACACTTGAAATTTCTGATATCAAAAGTGGAAGAGTTGTTGCAGTTGGAAAGGCAAACCACACTGCAAAATGCTATGAGTTTTCACACTTTATTCCGCTTGCAAAGCCCACTGCTCTTCGCACACATGGTAATGAGGTTAGTAGGATTTGGCATGAAATATTTGGACATCTCAATTATAATTATTTTCTACTGCTATCAAACAAATCCATGGTAGATGGTCTTCACAATTCCATTCCTCGAAGGGAATATGCACTGGTTGCATCATTGGGAAGCACCCCGAGCACAAATTCGACCGCGGTAAAGCTAGCAGAGCTTCTACAATTTTGGGGTTGATACATTCTGATATCAGTGGTCCACTGACCCATACGTCATTAAATGGTTCAAGGTATGTTTTGACATTTATTGATGATTTTTCCCGCTTTACATGGGTATTCTTTCTCAAAAACAAGTCAGAAGTGCTTGGAAAATTCAAGGATTTTAAGGCTTCTGTTGAGACCGCCACTGAGAGCAAGATCAAATCTCTTAGATATGATAATGGTGGAGAATATATCAAGGACGAGTGTTAAATTTTCAGAATTTACTTCAATCTGATCTAGGATCTTAACTGAGAGAACAACATGTACAGCATATCTACAGCATATCAATCATGGAGACAATAATGCAAGCACACAAGAGACACAAAGATTTACTTGGGGAAAACCATAAAGGTCAAAAACCCCAATAACTTCCTCAGAGATAGATAGAGCAATGATACAACCCAAACATGAGAGATAGACATAACCTAGCAGCAGATCCTCCTCCTCCATAAGTGTGCCACTCCTCCTTGAGTGCATGAGTGAGAAGTGAGTGAACAAATAGAGTGCCTCCCGCACTCTATTTATACTTGACTTGACTTTCCTTTTACATAAATCATGTAGGCTCGAACTTAACCACATAACATAATGCTAACTGGGAAGACCCCCAATAGGGTGGTCTAATAACCCTTTGACCCACATGGCCGACCCCCAATAGGGTGGGCTAATAACCCTTTGACCCACATGACTTATACAGGACCGACCCCAACAAGGTGGTCTAATAACCCATCAAGTATAAGCTACAACATTTACAATATAAATGACGACACTTCCATATAGAGGAATAATACCATCTCTATAGGAGTACATACAACATACATATATGAAATACATTCCAAAGTTACATATACATCAACACTCCCTCTTAACTAGGAAGGTATTTCTCAGCACAGGTCTTCTAGCACAAGTCATCTTCTCTGGATCATCGTCATCAATGCATCGTCATCATCATCATCACTGCTGCTGCTATCTCAATCAATCTCTGAATCTACTCGTCATAGGAAGTTCTATAGAGCCAGTCCTTTTTCATATTGGATGTAGGCCCACCACCTGTAGGTCTTCATCATCACTGGCCATAATGTGGAATCCTCAAGACTTATTACGTGCGTCACAAAACCTGGATACAGTATCCTAAGCTATTACGAGCACACAGCTCTACCTGTAGGATCTCCCAGGAGCACATTACATGTGACCCATCACAAAACTTGGCTGAAGCATCCTAGGCTGTTACGAGCACATAGATCTACCTGTCGGATCTCCCAGGAGCACATTACATGTGATCTCACCACAAAACCTGGCTAAAGCATACCATCCTGTTACGAGCACACAGCTCTACCTGTCGGATCTCCTAGGAGCACATTACATGTGGTCCACCACAAAACCTGGCTGAAGCATCTGAGGCCTTTTTCATCCTGTCCAGATCTCCCAGGAGCAAATTACATGTGGTCTTGACAAAACCTGGCTGAAGCATCTGAGGCCTTTTTCATCCTATCCAGATCTCCCAGGAGCAAATTACATGCCATAGGACAAAACATCGCAAGAGCATCTGCCAGATATACCAGGGCACCGAATTACATGCCATAGGAAAAACCTCGAAAGGCTATCTGCAGATCTCCCAGGGCACAAATTATATGTCCTCCCAAGCAAAACCTTGAAAGAGCATTTTCCAGATGTCCCAGGGCATCGAATTATATGCCATAGGCAAAACCTCGAAAGACCATCTGCAAATCTCCCAGGGCACAAATTACATGCTTACCTGCACAACCTGATCCACGGCCACAAAGTATCATCTGATACTCACCATACATCATCCTGATGTACACATGATCATCCTGATCATCATCACTGCAACATCCTGCTGCATGTCATCTGGAGAAGCTCGTCATCCACGATCATCCTGATCATACAATGCATCCATCTGATGCACACCAAGTATCTACCTGATATATATCATCACACATAGTGTATCGACCTGATACATAGATACATGATCCACACAATGTATCCATCAACATACATGATCTACCTGATCATACCTGATACATATCAATATACATGATCTACCTGATCATACAATGTATCCACCTGATACATATACAGATACATGGTCCAAGCATCCAACATGATGCATACAAAATACATACAAATGATCCAACCGATCATATCCAGCATCCAACATGATGCATACATACATATGAATGATCCAACTGATCATATCCAGCATCCAACATGATGCATATTTACATATAAATGATCCAACTGATCATACAAAGCAGAAACTAGAACATCATCCTGATGCTCACCAACATCCAGCGCTTACATTCATAGCCATGTAAAGGATCCTCCTTCCAACATGCTTGGAATGGATTCAGCAAATGTGTCCATCTCTTCTTCCTCGAAGTGTCCTCGATCTGAAGAACGCCAAGCCTCTCTCTGAAGTACTCGAACTTCACCCTGGCTAGTGGCTTTGTCAGCACATCTGCAATCTGCTCGTCCGTCGCAACATACAGGAGCTTCATGGCTCCTCTCTGCACCATATCCCTGATATAGTGATATTTGATCTCTATGTGTTTCGACCTGTCATGAAACACTGGATTCTCGGATAGCCTCACACAACTCTGGTTATCACAGAAGATACCAGTAGCATCCAACGGGAGATCAAATAACTCAGACAGTAGCTTCAGTAGCCATACTGCCTCACAACTAGCTGAATAGGCTGCAACATACTCTGCCTCAGCTGTACTCAGTGCCACGTAGGACTCCTTCCTACTAAACCATGATATCACACCTGATCCCATACTGAAGCAACACCCATATGTGCTCCTCCTATCTGCAGCACTGCCAGCCCAATCTGAATCAATATAACCCTGCAGGTTAAACTTTTGATTCACTTCATACTTGAGCCCATAATCCATTGTACCCTTCAAGTACCTCAGAACATGCTTTACAGCAACCAGGTGAACACGCCTCGGATCTGTCAGGAACTGAATCAATGTGTTCACAGCAAAGCAAATGTCTGGTCTTGTGTTCGTCAGGTACATCAAGGACCCAATCATCTGACGATACGTAGAGACATCAACCGGCTCAGAGGAAGCATCACATAGAAGCTTCAAATTCGATGTCATAAGTGTGGCCATGGCCTTGCAATCCATCATCCCGAACCTCTTCAGGATCTCTACTGCATACTTCCCTTGTCCAAGGAATATTCCATCACTCTGCCACACCTCCATGCCAAAAACAAATAGTGCATCATCCTGAACCTCTTCAGGATCTCGAACTCGGCAGCAAGCTTCCACTGCATGTCAGCAATCAATCTATCTTCACCTATAACAAACAGGTTATCCGCATACAAAAGTAGTATCACTAGATTGCCTTCCTCAACCTTGTAGAAAAGGTTGGAATCCGCTTTATTCTTGGTAAAGCCCAAACTGGATAGAAAGCTATCTATCCTACCATACCAAGTTCTGCACACATATATGACTACACCATGTTGTCTTGAAATTCATCTGGTGCATCTTCTATTTCATCACTTTTATATTTCTCAATGCTGCCATCTGCAACATGCTTGATCTGACAGTTTCATTTGGAAGTCACAACAGACTTCCCTTCAGCTCTTGGGACCGCATCCCAAACATCATTCTTCATGATCGATGGATCATGGCATTCTTCCCGTATCTTGGGAACTTCAATATCTTCAATAGATAATTTTGTTGCTGAACAAATGTTGTAGTTCTTCTTTTGTAGGAGATGGCATACGATCTTTCCTACACAACAAGTTAAATTGCATGATTAGAAAACATCTCATAGTTTTCAGAACAAATTCTTACACATAAAGAAATATGTCATACAGTCATGCAATTATCTTAGCCAATGCTTCAATACAACATTTATCCATATCCCGTAACTTTCTAGATGCATTCCAATCTCTACCAGAACATTGGTAAGAGTGTGCACAACTCCCAACATGTCAGCAAAGAGGTTTCATTCTAGATAAGTAGCAATGGAATGTTGTACAGTGCCATAGGCCACTTACCCATGTGTATTAGTAGTATACTGTTCATTAATGCAACTATTCTAATATGCACAATACATATCCTAAGTCTAGGTACATGAGCATATACATCATTGAACAATTTTATTTAAACAAACAAATATGCAAGAAATGATAATTAAAATACTTATCTTTGTTTGTTCGTTGGGTGGACTCCCTCTGAGTCTTCGCTTCCTTGCAAGAGCTACTGGATTCCTAATCTGAAGTAGCTTCTACTACACCTTTCTGTTGTGGAATGTAGAGAGATGGTCAACTCCATCTGAATATCTGCATCCTTGCATAAACCACTGGATTGTACTCCCTCTTGATCTTTGCTTCCTGGATTACCTGTTCTTGAACTCATATTCATCCTTGGTCCCTATACATGCTTATTAGTATCATGATTGTGTTATCCTTGTGATCTCATATAAAATCATACATTCATTAGTATACTATTAAGACACAATAATCTCAAGCATGTATAGTCATGATCATTTCAAACAGAAATAATAAGCATTAACATTCAAGGTTTATGTAGGATTCTTATGGTTAGTCAAATCATAAGAAGCATAACATGTCTAAACCTATAATTACTCAAACCTATGACTCTTCGGGTTAGTAATATCATTAATTAAGGTAAGACACATAATATGCATATACCCATGATTATTCAAACTTATGGCTTCATGAATAATCATTATCAACAACACAACAGTATAAGATCCTAACCCAAGGTAGGATTCTGGATTGATATAGGAAAAACATACCTGGATTAGCATGCTAGCTAGTTATGTCTAACATACCCGTATAATGTCTTTTGGTTCTCTTCAGTGACTTGTGCTAGTAACCTGCATGTCTCATAAGTTAACCATTGTATAAACAAGTTATACATACCTCGAGAGTAGATCTTCTATGTGATCCATGACAATGGATGAATCCTTGTCTTCATGTCACCATGATCATACGTTCTTGAAGTAGAACATGATTTGTCTTTCTTGGTGTACTTTTTGTGTTAGTAGACAACATAAACATCATACAACACCATAATGCATTAGTATAATCATAAGTGTCAACACCTAACCAATGAATATCTTCTATTGTGCATTCATAATTTTGTTAAGGTGATACGACAAATCTAAAATCAAGATTGTACTATCCATAATAACATGAATACAAACATACCATGAACTTAATCATGAACAAATATCAAAACATACCTCAATGAGTCATACCTGTCGAGATCGCTTGTAATATTCTTATGTAAGGCCTTAGCCTCATCTCCCTCTGAAATAGGAACTTCTTCACTTATGTAGGTGACCAATCCATCTTCTTCTAGGATTAACCCAATCCACTTGATTTGCAAGAACTGGACCTGGAGCTAGATATGGGTTTGTTAGAGAAACCCCAAAAATTCAAACTTTAAATTTTAAACTTTCGAAAGCATAGAAATATGCGTCTTGATGAACTGATCAAGCTGGTATATTCAGAATTTGAAAACTGCAAAGTTTCACTCCTCAATTTTGCCTTTGAAACTTCTGGATTCAATGGACTTGACCCTGAACTGGGGTTTGATGAAGCCCACTCTTATACCCAATCAAAAGGTTTGATCCAAAGCTCTAAGCTTCTATTTTTCTAAGGATCTTCCAGCTGTGGTCACAGATTTCAAAAATTCCCATTTTTACAGAAGCCCTAATTTTCCACTTTTATGACTAAAGTCCCGAACTAGGGTCTGATCAATCCTGGCCTTCTACCCAACCAAAAAATATGATCTTGGTCTCTAAATTTCTATTTTGATGAGTGGCATCCAGCCGTAGTTTCTGATTACAAAAATTACAACTTTCTCCGAAGCCCTAAATTCCGGAAGCCATGAATGAAGGTACTAAAAAATAATTTTGTTTTGACAGAAATATGTACCTGATTGTTTCTGGTGTAACTCCGAACTTTTCGATCCAAAGGGTTTAAAAACGTTTCTTGAGATAGCCCGATCTATTATATTTCCATCCTGATAGGTCTGACCTCAATTGGATTCTCTGAGAGAGAGTTATGCCAAGTGTCGCAACATGACCTGTTTATGGGATAATACAAGAGAGCGAACTTGTAAGGCGTGCCACGTGTCACTGTTTCAACTCCGGCCTCTAAATAATTTTCCTGAGATAGCCCGACCTGTTATCTTTCCATCTTGATAGGTCTGACCTCAATTGGACTCTCTGAGAGAGAGTTATTCCAAGTGTCGCAACGTGACCTGTTTATGGGATAATACAGGAGAGAGAACTTGTACGGCATGCCACGTGTCACTAGTTCAACTTCGGCCTCTGCAAAATTTTCCTGAGATAGTAAAGTATGTGTACTACCTGTCACTTTTTACGAAATTTCATTTGGAGCTTCCTAGCCCAAGTTATGACCTTTTTCCCAAGGTCACCTGATTTTGACTCAGATCTAGAAGAGGCATAAACCCTATATTGTACAGATCATAAATCACAAACTACAACGAATTGGAGGTTTTCCTTTGGACACAAGGTACATGGATATTTAATATTCGACCTGTAAATATTTCAGATCCAAAAAATTCACCAAAACGGATTTATAGCGAAAGTGCTACGACAACTGGTTTTTGCTATATCAAGCCCTAGCATCATAAATGCAACAAGTGTCATACATGCCATATCATGTCTTCTTCCAGGCTAGCTCTGATACCATGTTAAATTTTCAGAATTTACTTCAATCTAATCTAGGAACTTAACTGATAGAACAACATGTACAGCATATCTACAGCATATCAATCATGGAGACAATAATGCAAGCACACAAGAGACACAAAGATTTACTTGGGGAAAACCATAAAGGTGAAAAACCCCAATAACTTCCTCAGAGATAGATAGAGCAATGATACAACCCAAACATGAGAGATGGACATAACCTAGCATAAGATCCTCCTCCTTCATAAGTGCGCCACTCCTCCTTGAGTGCATGAGTGAGAAGTGAGTGAACAAATAGAGTGCCTCCTGGACTCTATTTATACTTGACTTGACTTACCTTTTACATAAATCATGTAGGCTCGAACTTAACCACATAACATAATGCTGACTGGGCCGACCCCCAATAGGGTGGTCTAATAACCCTTTGACCCACATGTCCAACCCCCAATAGGGTGGTCTAATAACCCTTTGATCCACATGACTTATACAGGGCCGACCCCAACAAGGTGGTCTAATAACCCATCAAGTATAAGTTACGACATTTACAATATAAATGATGACACTTCCGTATAGAGGAATAATACCATCTCTATAGGAGTACATACAACATACATATATGAAATACATTCCAAAGTTACATATACATCAACACCGAGTTGCTGCAACTTTGTGCCCAAAGTGGAATTCAGATCCAACATATAGTTCCCTACACACCCCAGCAGAACGGTGTAGCGGAAAGGAAAAATCGGTCACTGAAAGAGATGGCTACATGCATGATTGAATCAAAAGGTTTGGCTGCAAATATTTGGGCTGAAGCAATCAATGTTGCTGCATACATACAAAACCATGTTCCACATTCATCCGTGAAAGGTATGACTCCTTTCGAAGCATTCTTTGGTCACAAACCGGATGTGTCAAATTTGAGAGTTTTTGGTTCTACTACATGGGCTAGAATTATTTCCAAGAAGAGACGAGCTTTGGATCCACAAAGTATTGAGTGCATACTGATAGGATATGGGGAAGAATCAAAAGCATATAAACTCATGGATATCAGATCTAAAAAGATATTCATAGAGCGTAGTGTGCAATTTGAAGAACTGCTTCAAGAATTGCAACTAGTCGAGGAAGAGACTGCCGATTCACCGCCTTCACCAGAAGAAGATCCGTGCAGCGATAATGAAGGTATGAGTTCTGATATTTTTGATATTTTAGCAGAAAATGATGATCATGACATATCAAGTTCAGAATCCGACCATTATGATCCTCCTCAGTTACCAAAGTGGGACCAAAACACTCTTCAATCTGCTGGTTCGAACCTTGGAAATCCTGCTGATCCGAGACGAACAAGAGCAGATTTTCAAAGAGAAGGTATGGATTTTTCTATTGCTGATCCATTACTTCCTGAGATTTGTTATTTGATGGCTGGTTCAGATCCCACATCATACTATTCTTCCCACCGAGATCCGAGATGGCAAAATGCCATGGATGAAGAGTATAGTTCTCTGCAAAAGAACAACACATGGGAGCTAGTTTCTCTTCCACCTGGAGGAAAATTAGTAAAGTGTAAATGGTTCTACCGCATGAAAGTTGCTACTGATGGCTCTATCAGCAAATGAAAAGCAAGTTTGGTGGCAAAAGGTTTCTCCCAAGTCTAAGGAGTGGACTACACTGAGACCTTTGCACCAGTTGCAAAGATGGATTCCATCCGCCTTGTTTTGGCTATTTCCGCATCCAAGCACTGGGAAGTGCACCACATGGATGTGAAGAGTGCATTTCTACATGGAGACCTTGCTTAAGAGGTATATATGCAGCAGCCATAGGGCTACACATCAGATCCATCATTAGTTTGCAGATTGAAGAAATCTTTGTATGGGTTAAAACAGGCCCCAAGAGCTTGGTACGCAAAGATGGACTCCTTCCTTCTTTCTCAGAATTTCCAAAGATGCAAATCTGATCCGAATGTGTATCTTCAGCGAGTTAAAGGTAATTTTTTAGTTATTGTACTTTATGTTGATGATTTTCTCATTACTGGTAGCACTCTTACTTCAATAAACAAGCTAAAAACTACCTTAAATCTAGCTTTTGACATGAGCGATTTGGGCTTGCTGAGTCACTTTTTGGGCTTGGAGATAGCTCAAAATTTTGATGGGATCACTATATATCAACAAAAATATGCTTCCGGCCTATTATTGAAGTTTAATATGGCTGAATGTAAGGCAGACCCTTTCCCATTCCTCTCAGGAATCAGTCTTGAGGAGGGAGATTCTACACCACTTGCAGATTGCAGTATGTATCGATAGTTGATTGGTTCACTACTTTATTTCACACACTCAAGGCCTGATATTTCATATGCCATGAGTGCCGTGTCAAGGTATATGCAGCAGCCACATGAGCTTCATTGGCGGGCAGTGTTAACACCCAAAAAGTGCTCACTAGCTCATTTCCCTATTCACATGACCCATTTGTCCACTTTTTCACCATCCGAGCCTCCGAAACCAACAAAAGGTCACCAAAAGACCTTAGTACACCCCTTTTTCCATTAAAAAAGATTATTTTTCCAAGAAAATCATAAAAAACCCTAAAAAAGGGTCCAAATTCCCAAAAAATATTAAAAAGGGAATTAAAATATTATTTTTATTCAAAAAAGGAAAAAGGAGGGAAAAGTACCTAAACCATGTTGGTCAATACCATTTGGTTTCCACAAAACCACAAATGGTATTCCTCACCACCAAAACCTATAAAAAGGTGGTAGGGGCTCCTCATTTCACATCCTTCCATTATCTCATCCTTATGCTGTTGAAATCTCCCCTGAGCACTTTTAGCCATTGAAGCAACCTTGGAGAAGGAGACCTCTTGGAGTTTGGAGCTACTCATCTTGGGAGTTGCTCAACATCAACCTTCACCATTGAAGGTAATATCGCAAGCACTTGCTTGCCCCCCCATTTTTCAATACAAAAAATTATTTCTTATGTTTCTTGTTCTTGATTTTGACATGTTTACATTATTTGCTTAGATTCTTGCTTAGATTCATGAAAAGTATTGTTTATTTAGTTTATTGTTTTTATTTCTATTGAAACTGCTGCTACTAGTTAGCAGGTGCCCATAGCACTAAGCCTGGTTGCAAAACCGGGCCAACAGTTTTTGGCGACTCCGCTTTGGTTTGAACTTTAGATCTCTAGTTTTGCCTTTAAATCTTAGTTTTTATGAGTTTTTAACCTTTAGATCCATAGATCTGCCATCTTAGACAGCAGATCCATTGCTGTTCTGAGATTTGCCCCCATAAACAGCCCGAAATTTTCAATTTTCGGGTTAGTTTCTCGGTTTCCGTGCACGGCTTCCGCCTCGCGGCTTTTTGCCAGACAGTCGCGCGGTCCATCGCGACTTTTCTGCCTTTTTCCGCGCGGTCCATCGCGGATTTTTTCCAGACAGTCGCGCGGTCCATCGCGACCTTTCTGCATTTATCCGCGCGGCTCATCGCGACTGTGCGGTCAAACCCCGCGCTGCTCATCGCGACTGTGCGGCCTAAACCCGCGCGGTCCATCGCGACTGTGCGTCCAAAACCCGCGCGGTCCATCGCGACTGTGCGGCCAAAACCCGCGCGGTCCATCGCGACTGTGCGTCCAAAACCCGCGCGGTCCATCGCGACTGTGCGGCCAAAACCCGCGCGGCCCATCGCGTCTGTTCGTCCAAAACCCGCGCGGCTGAATTTTTTCATTCGGCCATCCCGATTTTGAAAAATATTTTTTACTGTACTTTCTGCCCATAGCACATTTTTTACAGTATTTGCATTCTGCATATTTTACAGCTTTGAAAAAAATTTTACTATTTAAAAGTGCATATTTAGAAATCTTTTTCAAAATTTTCAAGAAAGTGAAAGAAAGACTCATTTTGCATTTTCATCTAGATTCAAATTTTTTCTTGTTTACTTCTTTAGAATCTTGCCCTTAGCAATTTTTCTTGAAACGAAGAAATCCATTATTTCTTTTAAAAAAGGAGTTTATCATTTGCTTTCATAAATCCAAGAAATCCTTTATTTTTTGAGTTATCTTTTGAAAAGCATATTAATTCCTTTTAGTGAAAAAAGTCTTAAATATTTGCTTTTTATTTTCGAAAAATCCTTTATTTTTTGAAAATTTCCCTTAAAGCATTTAATTTTTTCAAAGTTCAGTTTACAACACCTCACGTGCACTCACACGATCACTTAATTGAACTAAGCCTTAAAACGTACCTTAATTTGAACACACTTTTAACCCCACTTGGGGAACACTAAAAGAATTCTTGTAGCTAGGTAGTATTGGGGGGATAGGTGTTCCAATAACACCCCTCAGTTCATACATCTGAGACATAGAAGTTGCCCAATTAGGGAGCTAAAATCTCTTAGTACTTTTTGGCGCGGTCACAACCGGTTTGTGGGAAGGCCTCTCCCTTAGGAGGGTTGAAGTCGCGAGGATGGTTCCGGAAGCCTGAGTGGGATACCGAAACCCATTCAGTAACCGAAGGGCTACCATTCGCAGTTCTCGGGATATCCCTGTATTGGGATATTGCGATCAAAGGACCAGACGGCAGATTTACCTTTTCTCGACGCGTCATGAACGGAGTATCCTAGTAGCCTGTCTTTTTAGGATTGATTACCCGGTGTCCCTCCCGGTAGGGGGATATCTAGCCGTTGTCTCAACATTCATATTGTCTGACTTGGATTTCATCACCTTGCAGAGGATATCGTCTGTTTGAGTCACAATACTTTTAGATTAGGTGTTTGCATGATCTTTACCACCTTTTGAGTCTAGTTACACCTATTTTTTCTAGGAGCCGCTTGCATGTTGGTATTCTGACCAGTTGTTGCATTCCTCCACTTATTGTAGCACAGCTGCTAGAATAAGTGCATTTTTTGAGGATTGATTTTTTGGCCTGTGAGCCTTCTTTTTTCACTCCCCTTCTTGCACCCTTGGTTGCATTAGGGTTTTGAGTCTTTTACATATATATCACCACCTGATATTTAAAACACATTTTTTACATACAAAACATATTCTCACCATTGAGAATTCTAGACGTTCTCGTCGTCTACAGGGCGAACTCCCAGAGTTTAGTCCACTTGGCTCTCCACGTCACAGACGCAGAGCATTGTCCCTTGATTCGACACATCGTCAATCAATTAGACGGTCATCCGATTCTGACATACCCCACTTCACCTTTGATTTGGAGGTAGAATCCGA
The DNA here is from genome assembly GCA_027924585.1 of Larix kaempferi. Classification (NCBI taxonomy): domain Eukaryota; kingdom Viridiplantae; phylum Streptophyta; class Pinopsida; order Pinales; family Pinaceae; genus Larix; species Larix kaempferi. The sequence goes on along the minus strand of BSBM01000976.1, from coordinate 5,167,686 downwards.
AAACCCCACCGAGTTACCACCAACCACAAATATGTCTGAAACACCAGTTGATCCACAATTTACATTAACCATAGGTCAGACATCCGCAGACCCTTCTGCGGCAGTACCATCCACGGCAACAACCACCCCCTTGGGTATGCCCAATATGGGTAACACTCCACATTCAGGAATGCCTAGCACAGGACCACCACCTGTCATGGGCATGCCCAACATGGGGGTCATACCCCCTTCGGTTTCCACAAACCCTATCCCAGGAATCCCCAGTGCGATTCCTAACCCAAGTGTAACTCATGTTGCACTTGGCAGTGCTATACCAGGAATCCCTGGTGCGATTCCTAACCCAAGTGTAACCCAAGTTGCACTTGGGAGCGCTAACCCATATCATGCCACACCTTTTGGAGGGCACATACCCTCCATACCTAGCATACCTATAGGCGCTACTGGACCCCTACACCATACCACAATGGCTAGGCAGGTCCCGGTTCCGGTCACCACATCCGCTAGTCTACCATACATGGCAAGTCTCAACCTGCCAGATTTAGCTAGGCTCACAAATGACCCCATCAGACATGATCCTGCTTGGCCCCATATGCCCACTAAGCTTCCCTCTGACATACCTAAGTTTGAGGGAAAGGCAGGAGAAGACCCCCAGAATCACATCATGTCCTTCCATTTATGGTGTTCCTCCAACTCCATAGTGGATGACTCAATCCGCCTACGGCTTTTACAACGCACCTTCACTGGCTCCGCAGCCAAATGGTATATCGAGCAGCCCCATGGGACGCATGCCACATTTACTTCCCTTGCCTCGACCTTCCTGCAGTTCTTTCAGCTACCAGTCCGCTATGATGCGGGCGTCGAAATCCTACTGTCTTGCAGACAGAACACAGCCACGCATATCACTGACCATATTCATGATTGGCGCCGGCGCCGGAGCCTATGCAAGATCAAATTAGACGACCGAATCTTCCTAGACTGGTTCCTTAAATCCCTCCTTCCTCTCATTGCGAAGGATGTAGCATCTGAAAGACCCCAGTCTGAGGAGGAGGCCATCCTCAAGGCCCAACAGTTTGATCTTATCTATGCCCAGTCAGGTTACCTATACACGATCATACCTGACGCCCCACGAGGTGACTCTGCATGCGGTGACACACCGGGGGCATCACATGCCGCTGATGGCATTATTGGCCAAATTACACCACAAGCAAAACCTTTCAGTATGGTGAGCACCATGCCCGCCCCAGACCTCTCTAGGGCTACATCCAGTTCCGGAGCGACAACTTCTTATGCTCCAACAAACCAGACCCATCACATTCATGGACCCTCTTGTCCACAACATTGTTATGGCCAAGCGCCATCAGCATATGTACCTCCTACATACTATGCTCAACCTACGGTACAGACCCCCATGCAGTTCCCACAACAGCATATGCATTACCCACAACCGATTGCACCGGCTCACCTCACAACTCCACCAGCTCAGGGGTACCAACAACCCCAGCAGGCAACTGGACCACCTCCAGCTCCACCTGCGTACTATCCACCGCAACCTGCTCCCGCACCTGCGGCTCCTCAGAATCCCCCCAATGCTCAAGGGCATGTGTACGCACAACAACATCAGCCCCAATACCAAAATAACCAACGCAACCAGGGTGGGCAACCAAACCGCGGAAGAGGACGCAACCGTGGAAACAATCAAAACTGTAACCAAGCTCCACAACCTACCCATCCTCCGCAAGAAAATAACGCGGCGCCCGCTCATCAGAATCCCGATCGGCCACCTAAGCAACCCAAAAATGCTAATTTACGAACAAACCATCCTTGTTCCATTTGCGGTGTCTATGGCCACTATACCCACGCTTGCCCACATCTGGAGCGAGCTCGACAACTATGGACAAATGACGCCCATCGTCAAGGGCAGGCGGCTCCTCAGTCTCCACCCAACCCCCCACCACCTCCACAACAACCTTTGGTATTACAAAACCCTTTTCCAACACAAGGAGTGGTGAACACTCAGCCGTTAGCCCCCCAACAGGGCAACGTGCAACCACAACAAATTACTTACACAGCTCCTGACCAACCCATGTTTGATTCAGGCACCCACCACTAATTGATGATGTCCACCGCAGACGTCAATATCCAAACCCGTCGGAATCAATACGGACCGACTGCTGAAACCCCCCCCGCCGAAAAGGATACTAATGCTAATCCCACTGATCAAACATTGCGTATACCTCAGGTTCCACTCGATGGCGCTTCGAAAGCACCTCGCTTCCCCCTTCGCCGAATCAACAACAACCCCAATGCACGGGCTGCGTCCAATTACAACATCATAGATGACCTAGCTCAATCTCCCGCAGCCATGTCTGCGTTAGAAGTCTTAAAAACCTGTCCTACTCAGCGCAAAACTTTACTTTCCGCCATTGGGGCGATTGACCCAAATGATTCGAAATTGATGACCTTTGATTTAGACCAATCTGAACCACGGCTGCCTTCTACCATAGCAGTCCAAGTTTCCATTTCTATTCGGAATCTTGTCATCCATCGATGTATCATCGACGAGGGTGCCTCCACATGCGTCATGTCCACTTTTGTTTGGCAGAAGTTGGGATCCCCTGCTCTCCAGCAATCCACCACTGCATTGCGGGCCTACGACGGCCGGTCAGCTCAACCTCAAGGTTTATTACCCAAGGTACCCGTCCAATTAGGTGGGAAAACTGTGCTCATCGACATAGAGGTCATTAACGCCCAGCTCGACTATAACCTTTTACTTGGCCGCAGTTACATGTATGCCATGAAAGCGGTCGCCTCCTCCGTCTTCCGCACCATGATGTTCCCCCACGAGGGACGCGTGGTCAAAATTGACCAACTCACCTACTATGATCCCAACGCCCCTGCAGCACCAGAGAATGTTCTTCCCATGATTGAACAACCCGCTTCTAGTGCAGTTACCTCCTTTGTGTCTTCTGTGGCACCCGGACTTTATTCGGATACACCAATGACCTCTACATTCCAGGCCATTCCACCACCGTCGCCGGAGACCCAAGTCGCAAACCTCTGTACTCTTTCGCAGAATACGCAAACGTCCGGTGGTCAACCACCATTGATCCCCAGTCACATTGGTGTTACACCCATCCACACCATCCCCTTCCTATTTCCTCCTTCGGGTGTAGTAAGCGCCCCGGTTATGGCTACCCTTAGCCTACCCGGGCTAACATTGGGATTACCCGTGTGGTATATTCCGCCTCCCGTTTGACCACCGACACCAGACGTCATCCTCCAACCGGTACAACCTATTGTTACCACAAATCAGCCTCCTCCTGGTGTCGCAATCCCTTCGTCGTCAACGACACCTCCTCCTAACCTCAATATCCCTTCGTCGTCAATGAAACCTCCTCCTGGTCTCACGATTGCGTCGACGTCAAAGGATCCCCCTCTTCTTTCTAAACCCACTGGGGGCAGAGGTCCACAACCATACACTGCTATACCACCTCCTAAGGTAGTCAAACCCCCACCGGTGTTTCGAGCTCCCCCCAAATGTTCATTATGCGATGAAATTGGCCATCCAACTCATCAATGCCCACACTTACCGGCACTCCAAGAGAATATGAATATGTTGGACGATGACATCGGCATCCCAGTAGTCAGATTAGAGCCACCTCTACAGCCTCGCGACAAATCACTGCGCACGAACCATCCTTGTGCTATATGCAGTGTTTACGGCCACTACTCTCACCATTGCCCTGATCTACCTGACTATAGAGCAGCGTTGTACGAGTTAAACAATGCCGACTTAGAGATATCTCCTCCCCTCATCAAGGAGATCCACCCCCCACCATCATCCTCGTCAGAAGAAGTCAATACGATATATATGATTTCAACAACCTTCAAACCAGAACCCCTTGATTTATGGTCTGACTACTTCAATACTGACGAGCAAATTTTGGAGACACTCACTACACCCGACTACCCTTGGGATGATATGCATCATCGCTCGTACTTCCTCCCGGAAGCATCTACCTCCACCGCATCCAACCAGCTATCGATCGAGTCGAAAGACTTCATACCCACCAAAGTCGATTGGTTAAAGGACCCCATCCCAGCACCGGATGCCTTTGAAGAAGGGAACATGTCAAACATTTCCCCCACTATACAGATAGACATTTCCACAACACCAGGGAAACCTGAGCTCATCTCGCTGGGCGCATCGTGCACTCAAGCAGAAACTCAGGCGTACAAAAAACTCTTTCAAGAGTTCCGTGATGTCTTTGCCTGGTCCTACACCGAGATGCCTGGTCTCGACCCCGCCATTATTGAACACCACATCGATACATGGCCGGAAGTACCCCCTGTTCGTCAGAAACAGCGACCTATTCACCCTGCCAAGCTCCCCGCTGTTAAGGCTGAGGTCGAGAAACTACGAAACGCAGGGTTCATCTACCCTATTCCGTACACCACCTGGGTGTCGAACCCCGTTCCTGTCAACAAAAAGCAAGGCACCCTTAGAGTATGCACTGACTTCCGCGATCTAAACCACGCTTGTCCAAAAGACAATTTCCCCACGCCATTCATTGACCAACTCATTGATGAGTGTGCGGGCCATGAGGTCCTATCCTTCATGGACGGGTTTTCCGGATATAACCAGATTCACATCCGCAAGGAGGATCAGTACAAGACTGCCTTTACCACCCCATGGGGCACCTTTGCCTACCGCGTCATGCCATTTGGCCTTAAAAATGCTGGTGCCACTTTCCAGCGAGCCATGACCTATTGCTTTCACGACTTGATCCATATCTTGCGAGTCTATCTCGACGACCTCACAGCTCGTTCCCGAAAACGATCAGACCACCTTAACGACCTCCGGCAAGTTTTCTTGCGTTGTCGCAAGTATAAAATCCGCTTGAACCCACACAAGTGTGTCTTTTGCGTCCCGGCTGGCCGGTTGTTGGGTTTCATTATTTCCCAAGACGGAATCACTGTCGATCCCCTGAAAGTCAAAGCCATCTTAGAACTTCCCCCTCCGCGCACGCTTCGGCAGCTTCAGAGCTTGCAAGGGCGGTCCAATTTTCTTAGGCGCTTTGTTCCTGATTACGCCACCAAAGTCCATGGATTCTTACGCTTACTTCGTACCCACATACCCTTTGTTTGGGATGAGCAAGCAGACACGGCATTCGAAGCCCTCAAGAAAGCTCTCACACAAGCCCCCTTGATATCCCCACCGGATCTCTCTCAAAACTTCACCCTTTACGTCTCGGCGTCTGAACATGCCGTCTCCGGAGTTTTGGTCCAAGAAGATGCCTCCCACAAAGAGCATGTGATTTATTACGTCATCCAGACCTTGTCTGGCCCACCTCTACGCTACCCATACGAGGAAAGATTAGCCCTAGCTGTAGTCTTTTCCGTACAAAAACTGCGACACTATATTTTGCTTAGTCATACCACGGTTGTCGCCGACTCCAACCCCATGGTCTACCTCCTCACCCGGCGGCTCCTACAAGGTCGTGTCGCTAAATGGGTCATTATCCTCCAGGAATATGACCTCACTTTCAAAACACCATCGTCCATTTTAGTATAGGCATACATCGTTTTTGATTCACAAAAAATTTCAAAAAACCTAAATATTTGTTTTTCTCTGCAAAACATGTGCCTCCACGGGCATATACAAAAACCAATATTGCATCCACGTGCATAACATGTTCCTCCACGGGCATAAAACAAACAAACCAAATAATGCATCCATGTGCATAACAGGTGCCTCCACGGGCATACATAAATCAACAAACACACTGCATCCACGTGCATAACATGTGCCTCCACGGGCTATACAAAAGACAAATGTGCATCCACGTGCATACACGACAATATATCTAAAATATATATCCACATATATATATAAATCAAATGGTGAACATGTCATAAGTGCCCTCAGCACCCGATATACAAAAAATACATATGTCATACAAAAAATGCTTCCCCATATGCTCATGAGCATTTGGGGGCAAGTACAATGTCGTCTATTCATCTGGATCCTCAGGATCCTCGGGCTCCTCCCTGATGACGATGCTTGAGACCTTTCCTCGCCCTCATCAATCCATTTTTGTTCGGTATAATTTTATCCATTTTTCGGGCCGAGCAACCCCTCTTTACGAAAAAGGCACTTAGGGAGTTTCTGTTAAGCTCTTTTCTGACTCCTAAAACAATGAAAAGATCGTCGAGCTATCTTGCTTCCTTTCATGCTCGCTAAACGTATCTGAAAGGGCGTCTACCTGATATAAGTTTACCCCTTTTCCGGACCTCGTAGACTAATTACGAAAAAGGTATACTCTAGTCACATCGGCTAGAAGAGTTCTCCATCCGCATCATTTTATGCTTTTTCGGGCCTTGGAGACTAAACTCACGAAAAAGAAACACCAATAGAGTCCACTTACCGCTTTCAGACTCTCTAAACATGAAAGCAACCATGAGCATGAGCCGTCCTGGGCTCACAAAATCCACAGGATCGTACCATTTCAGAGCACACTTTTATCCCTTCTTGGAGCTCATTAAAACTACGAAGAAGAAATCAATGGTGCCTCTTGGCGCCACGACAGATCACATCTACTCATATGGCAGCTTCCCCATTTTGGTCGCCTTTGTTCAGAGTATTCTGCAGTATATCACCTTGATAATCCCTCGACAGCACCTATCAGCTCGTCCTCCCCCCCAGAGTCAATATATACCATTCAGTCAAAGCAATGATCCCCACACCTACAAGTCAGTTCCCTACGCTGCCAGGTCAACCATGTCATCATGCTCTGAACAAAGGAAGTTTGATTCTACCCATTTTTTTGGACCCAGTTATTTCCCTTCCCCACAAGTATGTCAGTCCTACCATCAGTACTACATCACTTCAGTTCTACACCTCGTACTCCTATCAAGGAAACATCATTGCCTTGTTAGTTGCTGGTCTCCCTCTGTCGACGACAACCACATTGATTCCAGAGGATAGACCTAGAGGTCCCTGTGTCTTGGACTCATTACCATTTATGATGAGTGCCTACGAATCATTTCGAGAGGAATCCTCAGTGCCTCTCCGAATGGTTGTTTCTCACATGCTCGACTTCAACACCTTGATCGCATCGTTGAGACTCGCACAAGGTATTGGTCCGTTCAGTTATTAGTCGAAGACCCCGGATACCTCCTGACTCCTCCACATTTGAGAGTCTACCTATGGATACAACCAGTTACATTTTTTCTATAGATATCCGGGTTGCGTATGGCGACAGTATTCCACATGGCTCACAGTCATTGAGTCCATACAGATGTTGGACACCTTCAGTTTCAGCAGTTCAACAGTTATTCCAGTGTATCAGTTATTGAGATCACACATGATCATGAGTATATCCCACAATAATGTCCCCTATGGACCATTATGATGTACCAGTATATTTCTTTACGTATTAGATCCCCCTTCTTGGGACTAATTGTTTTGTATATGTCTTGATACGAGCATGGGAATGCCCGCCTCGTCCTTTATCAGAGATTATACCTCATTCATATTGAGGCCATGTAATATTTTTTGTTTTTGCAGCTTCCAAGGGCCGTGGCTCCAGTCTCCAACCGGTCTCTTCTCTCCCCTAAACCCCAGAAAAAAGGACAAAAGAACTATGATGTCTATCGGCCATACGATGAGCTCCTGCCCTCACACATCAGGGGGCAATCTGTTAACACCCAAAAAGTGCTCACTAGCTCATTTCCCTATTCACATGACCCATTTGTCCACTTTTTCACCATCCGAGCCTCCGAAACCAACAAAAGGTCACCAAAAGACCTTAGTACACCCCTTTTTCCATTAAAAAAGATTATTTTTCCAAGAAAATCATAAAAAACCCTCAAAAAGGGTCCAAATTCCCAAAAAATATTAAAAAGGGAATTAAAATATTATTTTTATTCAAAAAAGGAAAAAGGAGGGAAAAGTACCTAAACCATGTTGGTCAATACCATTTGGTTTCCACAAAACCACAAATGGTATTCCTCACCACCAAAACCTATAAAAAGGTGGTAGGGGCTCCTCATTTCACATCCTTCCATTATCTCATCCTTATGCTGCTGAAATCTCCCCTGAGCACTTTTAGCCATTGAAGCAACCTTGGAGAAGGAGACCTCTTGGAGTTTGGAGCTACTCATCTTGGGAGTTGCTCAACATCAACCTTCACCATTGAAGGTAATATCGCAAGCACTTGCTTGCCCCCCCATTTTTCAATACAAAAAATTATTTCTTATGTTTCTTGTTCTTGATTTTGACATGTTTACATTATTTGCTTAGATTCTTGCTTAGATTCATGAAAAGTATTGTTTATTTAGTTTATTGTTTTTATTTCTATTGAAACTGCTGCTACTAGTTAGCAGGTGCCCATAGCACTAAGCCTGGTTGCAAAACCGGGCCAACAGGCAGCCAAGCGGATCTTGCAGTATGTGCAAGGTACGAGACAGTTTGGCATACATTATGCTGCAGATTCTGAGCTTGATTTCATTGGTTTTACTGATTCAGATTGGGCAGGTGACAGCATTGATCGGAAGTCCACTTCCGGTTATGTTTTCATGATTGGTCATGGTGCTATTTGCTAGTCCAGCAAAAAGCAAGCAACCATTGCACTTTCTTCAGCAGAGGCAGAGTATCGAGGGGCAGTTAATGCCTGCATTCAGGCAGTTTGGTTGCAGGGTATTTTTTTCGAGTTTGGTTTTGGTGGCACTACTTCGACTATCCTATTTTGTGACAATCAAAGTGCTATCAAGATCTCCACATATCTAGTTCAGCGGCAGAGGACCAAACACATTGAGATTCATATGCATTACATTCGACAGTTGGTGCATGATTGCACCATCATTCTGCAATATTGCCCTACTAATGAGAAAATTGCAGATATCTTCACCAAGAGCTTCACTGAGAAGAAGTTATCTTACCTCCGTTCACTGTTGGGGGTGAGTTCCATAATGGTGGAGACAGATTGATCCATTATTATGCTTTATCTTGAGGGGGGGCTTTCTTCCCACTGGGTTTTCCCTCTTTCCTCACTTAGTTTATTTTCAGCATTTTTTGGATTATTGTATTGGGGTGACCTTTGGTCTTAGTTACCAGGGCCCCACATTATTTTTTGCACATCATAGTCTAGCTTGAGGGGGGGTGTTCGGATATCCACATCATATTTTTCAGGATCTTGCATGCAATTAGGGTTTGCATGCAAATTCTAGGGTTTGCATGCACTTTGCATGCATCCCAGTCACCAGGTTGATGCCTTCTGCACCTTAGCCACATTATTCTAGCACCCGGGAGCCACTTACTTCAGAGTTTTAGCCCTCCTAGTGAGGAAGGCACCCTCTTCTCACCTACTTCCAGAGAAGGGCGCACTTCTTCACCTACCACTGCAGTTCCACTTCAGTTACACTCAGTTAGCTCCGATTCTCCCTAATTTGAGGCTAGTTTCACTCCCGACTGACTGTTTCACTTCCGTTGGACCTCCAGATTGACTAGATGACTTGTTCTGACTTCAGTTAGCCTCCCATGCGCCCTCCACTGAGCCCACTTCCATATATCAGTGCTACACACTTCAGTTACACATGTTACACTCAGTTAGACTCAGATTGACACCTGGATGACTAGTTCTTGTGCATTGATGACCACCACCGATTGATGATGAGGACTCCTAGTGGGAGTCAAGCTACTCCATTTAGTGATTCAAATGACCTCCTTAGGAAATTCGAATTGCTCAGTCATTGTTACTGTATTGTAATTGTAATTATTCACCCTCATTGGGATATTGAGCATTGATGTATGCTTTGCACAGGTTTACACCATTTTTCTGAGTTTCATCTATTGTGATTGATTTACTTGTTCATTAGATCTGCTGTGACTAATTTTACATGAATCAGAACTTGGCAGTTCCATCTACTCCGAGGATTGCGCAGCATGTTTCAACATAAGGAGCTCTGACACAAGTCATAGTTCAAGCAACTCCGACAAGCACACCAAGTGCACAGCAAACTCCATCAAGTAGTTCTATACTTGCAACTCTGACAAAGACAAGAACTCTGCGTGAGATATATGAGACTAGTACACCCGATTCATTCTCAGTTTTTTCATTATTTTCTCAAGTCAATGATCCTCTAACATTTGAAGAAGTTGTTGAAGATAAAGTTTGGGCACAAGCCATGTATGAAGAAATAGAATGCATTGAGAAGAATCAAACATGGGAATTAGTTGATGTTCCTAAGGACAAGGATGTGATAAGCGTGAAATGGATTTATAATACCCAGTAAGATGCTGATGGAAATGTGCAGAATCAAAAGGAAATATTAGTAGCAAGAGGATTCACACAGCAGCCTGGCATAGACTTCAATGAAACTTTTGTACTTGTAGCACCAATGGACAGTATAATAATAATTTTTTCCATTGCAGCTCATAAGAAATGGCATGTTTATCAAATGGATGTTAAGTCTACATTTTTAAATGGTTATTTTGAGGAAGAAGTATATGTGGAGCAACCACAAGGCTATGAAGCTCCAGGACAAGGACACAAAGTATACAAGCTGAAAAAGGCGCTCTATGGTTTGAAGCAAGATCCTAGAGCTTGGTACAGTCACATTGAATCTTACCTCATTCAGAATGGATTTCACAGAAGTGAATGTGAGCCAACATTGTACACAAAAGTCAACAAGAAAGGTAATAAGCTAATTGTTTGCCTATATGTAGATGATTTAATATTTACTGGTGATTTTGGCATAGAAGAATTTAGATCAGTCATGGAAAGTGAATTTGAAATGACTAATTTGGGGCTTATGAAGTATTTTCTGGGCATTGAAGTCCAACAGTCTGAAAAAAGGCATATTTATATCTCAGTCAAAGTATGCAATTGATGTCTTAAATGGATTTAAGATGTAAAACTGCAAGACAACTCCAACACCAGTGATAATAGGTTTGAAATGGAGCAAAGATGATGATGGGTCCAATGTAGATCCTACGCTATTTAAAAGGCTTGTTGGAAGGATTATGTATCTTACTGCAACAAGGCCAGACATCATGTATGGAGTCAGCTTAATCTCAATATTCATGGATTCACCAAAAGAATCTCATTGGAAAGCAGGTAAAAGAATTATGAGGTATGTAAGTGGAACAAAAGACTTTGGTATTTTATATTCAACCTCAAAAAATTTCAAACTCATTGGATACACTGATAGCGATAATGGAGGCAACATGGATGATAGAAAAAGCACATTTGGGAATACATTTCATTTAGGAATAGGTGTTGTATCATGGGCTTCAAAGAAACAACGCATAGTAACTCTTTCTTCAGCAGAAGCAGAGTATGTTGCAACTACAAGCAATGCATGCAAAGTCATTTGGATGTGGAGGATGTTAAGTGATCTGTAGCAGAACCAACAAGAACCCAAATTCATTTACTGCGACAACAATTCAGCTATCGCATTGTCAAAGAATCATGTGTTCCACAAGAGAACCATGCACACCGACACAAGGTATCATTTTATCAAAAAATTGATAAATAATAAAGAAATATGTTTAGAATTTTGTAGGTCTGAAGACCAGGTAGCAGACATCTTTACAAAACCATTGGAAAGGGACACATTCCAATTTTTGTGAAGTTGTTTGGGAGTGACAAGTTCTGCATAGTGAACTTTGTCATGAACAGAGCATGTTTCAGCTCTGAAACATTTTGTAAAATTTTAATTTTGTTTAATAATCCCCAACCACTCATAATTAAGGGGGAGTGTTGGAAATATGTATTTATGAGCTGATAATGTATCTAATTGTGCCGGCTTTGCCAATCACTCTGTCAGTTTATTTGTCAGTCTGTTATGTCAGTGAGTCAGTGACTCTGCAACCAATCCGGCTCACGTCTCCTTGTATTTATTTAAATGCATCTGTATTCCGCAAGTCAATAACTTCTTAGGTAGAATTTAATTGCAGTGTTTAATGTAACCCTGTAACTTCCAGGTGAAGAAAACCCAAGTTTGTGTATAAATGAAAATCAATCACAGAAAATCAGATAGAGATGTAGGAGTGAAAGGAGAAGAAGAAATTGGTTTTGAAATGTATTACGAGCCCAAGCTCTGTAAGAAGTGATATATCACGTAAAATATCATCTCTCTGTAGTGCAACAAAGTTGCTATGTTTTACTGCGGTAATATATAAGTTTTTAGTTTTATGTATTCATTCTCAAGAATGTTGGTTTTTTGCATGCTGCACATCTTCTTCATATTTACCCGTGTGAATGTTGTTTACATTTACGCTTTGTAAAAGAAATCAAGATTTCAAAGTAGTTCACCATGGTGAAAGTTCTATTTTAACAAAGCGTAAATGTTTTGGTTCTTATGTCCTAACAAGAAATGTTTTAAGATAAAGCTTGTTTAAGATTGAGTTATGCTAAGTTAAAGAAGTATGGGAAGTTAACTTGTGCGAAGAAAATCTTCCTAAAGTTAAATAAGTTTGCAAAAGTAAATTTGTGTGAAGTGCGAAGTTCATTTATGCGAGGTTCCAATTATACAAAATAAAGTATTGCGAAGTTAAATGCGCATTTATGCTAAGTTCAACTGCGCAGTAAAAGTTGAAATGCGCAGTTAATCTCCACACAGTTAAATTTGTGAAGTTAATTTTTAGTGAAGTTAGTGTTTCATAAAGTAAATTTTGGGGCTCCCTATTGTATGTTCAGCGAAGTCCGAAGCGAAGAAAAAGAAAATTTTGATTTACTGCGCAGTTCAATCTTTTTACTGTGTGGTGTGCTTTTCCCTTGAGATCAATCTAGTTTTTGGTCAATGCTCAAAATGTTTTCCCAAAGAAGCCTCGATTTCTATATATTGATTAAATAAATTAACCAAGAAAACTATTATAATAAAGTCAATCATGCAACATATCGCTCTATAAATTGGAATATTATGTTGGAAGCCACCATAATGTTTCGCATGATTTAATCCAGACATACAATCTGCCGCTAATTTATTGGCTTAGATTGCGACCCTATTTCCCTATCCCTTTCTCTGTTTTTCATATGATATGAAGTGTCTTCACCTAATTCGTGTCATGCTTGGTCCAAATCCATCACCAAATGCATCATTGTAGACAAAAATTCGCAACAGCTCTAAGCAAAGACAAACCTAATAACTGCAACAATCCACCACCATTGCTAAACCTCCCCAACTTTCCTCCAATCCTTCTTATTAATCCACTTGAATGAGATTTCTATGAGGCGCTTCCATATTAGTCCTGTGTCTTCACCAAATGGCATGGCCAACATTAATGTCATTCTGTAGTTACTAGCTATGGACTAATTCTGTTCGCTCCCTTTACAATATGGTAAATGCATTGGCACCCTTATCTAGCAAAACACTTCACTATGTGTGGTGGAGATCTATTGGCTTGGAAGGTGGAAGCCATATATATTCTTGGAGCGCGGTGTTGATGTATATGTAACTTCGGAATGTATTTCATCTGTGTATTTTATATATATATTTATTGTACCCTTATAAGAGATGTGTCATTCCTTTATAAGGAAGTGTCGTCATGTGGATTGACAAGTGTCGCAAGTGTGTGTACTTGCCGATGAGTTATTAGACCACCATGTGGGGTCGGCCCTGAATTATATATATTATAATGTGGATGTACCTAGCTAGACAAGTCAGCCCCATAAGTTCACTGGGAAAAAAGGTTAGTATAAATAGAGATCGGAGATCTCTATTTTATTCACTCGAAAAAGTAAGTCACTCTCACTCAGAAAGTGGCGCACTAGTGAGGAGGAGGATCATCTGCTACTAGGAGACTATCTCGGTGTATTTTGGTTGAACCATTGCTCTCTCTATCTCTGAGGAAGTTGTGGGGTTTTTCACCTTAGGGTTTTCCCCACGGAAACTCTGTGTCTCTTGTCTCTTATGCTTTTGATTCTTGTGATGCTTGTCATATTGTGATTGTCATGCATTGATATACTATATATGTTATTCTCTCAGCAAAGATCCTAGAGTATTGTGAATTAATGCTCAAAATTTAACATGGTATCAGAGCTAACCTGAGAAGAAGACATTTTGCAGTGACGGAAGCTTGAGTTCCTTTTTTATTGGGTTTCTCTCCACCGATTTTTGAAAATCAGTATAGTAGATTGACTCTACTCATCAAGGCGCATCTATCTATCCAATCAGAATTCAATTCCGAGCATTTTCAGATTTGGCCCTAAAAATTAGGGTTTCCACAAAAATAGGAATTTCTGGAATCTGAAGGCACAACTGGAAGCTCCCTGCAAAAATCGAAGTTTAGAGCTTTGGATCAAGATTTTTGGCTGGGTAGATCTCCGAGAAACTCAAACCCCAATTCAGGGCTCTCCCTAGTGAACCCGAGAGGACAAAAATGTAATTCTAAAGGGCAAAACTTTGCTGATCTCAAATTCTGAATACACCAGGCTAATTAGCTAATCAAGGCACATCTTTCTATCCTTTCAGAAATTTGAAATTCACATTTTGAATTTTTAGGGTTTTTCCGACAAACCCTAATCCGAGACTAGATCCAGTTTTCAACATTTCAAGTGGTAAGACCTAAATCTTTTCTATTTCCATTTGAAGTACTCTTTAAGATGTATCTCCATACCAAGCTTGAGGATAAGCTTGAAGGGGATGATAACTTCCGAGCCTGGAAGTATAGGATTGGGTTAATCCTGGAAGAAAATGAGTTGGACTCATATGTGAAAGAAGACATCCCTATCCCAGAGGATGAAGAGGCCAAGGTATTGCATAAGAAGAACTTGGTCAAGGAAAAGAGAATCATTGTTGATTCTATCAAAGACCATCTCATACCCCATGTGTCTTCTCTTAAGACACCCAAGGAGATGTTTGAATCTTTGACCAAGCTATTTGAAGGAAAGAACATAAATCAGAAGATGACCCTGCGGAACCAATTGAAAGGAGTAAAGTTTCAGAATGGAGAAACCATTCAATCTTATTTTTTAAGGGTATCCCAGATCAAGGAACAACTAGAAGCAGTGGATCAAATGGTGGAGAATGGTGAAGTGGTGATGACCACTCTAAATGGCCTACCTAGGTCATGGGATTCCTTCATTCAAGGAATTTGTGCAAGGAAGAAGTTGATCTCCTTCAACAGATTGTGGGAAGAATGCTCTCAAGAAGAAGCTAGACTTATAGCTCGTGAGGAAAAGATGGGAGGTGAAGATCAAGCTCTTGCAGCTCACACCAAAAGAAGCAAAACCAAGAAGGAGCACTCTCGCCACAATAGATCCTATCAAAAGAGTAAGAAGGACCTAAGATGCTTCACATGCAATGAGAAGGGTCACTTTGCTTCAGAACAAAAGGGATAATAAAAACAACTCCAGTAAGAAGAAGAAGGGCAACAAAAGAAGGTTTCATGCTCATGCTGTCGAAGATGATGAACCCCCAAAGAAGAAGGATAGGGAAGAAAGTGATAGTGATGATGACTCATCAAGTGAAGAAGAGTATGTTCTGATCTCTGCTCTCACAGGTACTATCTCCCATGGTTGTAATGATTGGTTAATTGACAGTGGGCTTTCCAAACACATGACTGGGTTTAAGGAATCTTTTGTGAACCTATTTGAACATGAATCACCCCATAAGGTGAAACTTGGGGATGATTATCAATACCCAATCAAAGGAAGTGGTGAAGCCTCCTACAACCTAGATTCTGGAAAATATTTGAAGATGAAAGAAGTCCTTTATGTACTTGGGCTCAAGAAGAACTTACTCTCCAACTCTGCATTGGATGCAAAAGGTATGAGGGTTGCATTTGTGGATGTCCAAGTCCTAATGTAGCCAAAGGGAAAGAATATAGATGATGCAGTAGTGATTGGAGAGAAAGAGGGAGGTTTGTATAAATTGAAGGGACAACCTGAACATGCCATGGTGCATGAATCCATGGAGCCAAGTGAACTTTGGCATAGAAGACTTGCTCATATGCACTATAGAGCACTTCCAATTGCAAGCAAGGCAGTAGAGGGTCTTCCTGAAATCAAGACCAAACATGAAGGTGTTTGCAAAGGATGTGCAAAAGGTAAGAACGTTAAGAAGGCTTTCCCAAGCAGTGAAAGCAAGGCAAAAGACATCCTGGAAATCATCCACTCAGATGTATGTGGTCCTATGTCATCCAGTTCCCTGAGTGGGTATGTTTACTATGTCTCATTTATTGATGACTTCTCCAGGAAGACTTGGGTATACTTCTTGAAGAGCAAAGATGAGGTGTTTGATAAATTCAAGGAATTCAAAACCTTGATGGGGAATCAAACTGACAAGAAAATCAAAACATTCAAATCCGACAATGGTGGAGAATTCACCTCAAGTGACTTCAAGAAGCTTTGTAGTGATTCAGGGATTAAGAGGGAGTTGACTGCTCCGTATAATCCTCAACAGAATGGAGTTGCAGAAAGAAAGAACAGAACTATCATGGAAGCAGCAAGGGCAATGCTGCATGACCAGGATCTACCTATGCATCTGTGGGCAGAAGCAGCTAGAAAAGCTGTATATGTGCAGAACAGAACACCCCACAAGATATTGGACAACAAGACACCAGAAGAGGTCTCTTCTGGTAAGAAACCTGAAGTTAGTCATCTCAGAATATTTGGTTGTCCAATATACACTCATGTCCCAAAGGAAAAGAGGACTAAACTAGATCCTTCAGGAAAGAAGGGTATCTTTGTCGGTTAAAGTGAAAGCTCGAAGGCTTACAGAATATACTTTCTAGGGTTCAAGAAGATTGATGTCAGCAGGGATGTAACATTTGATGAAAACTCAACATTCATCAAATCAAGGAAGGCACCTATAGAAGTTTATGAAGAACCTAAGGAAACCAGATTTCAAGACACTACCATGACTAAAGCAATTCCAGAAGTTGTTCGTGAGTTTGAATATCCACAAGAACCTGTAGATCCACCCCGTGAGGATAACTCTCACAAGAAGAAACCTGCATGGGCTAGAGATCTCATTCAAGATGCAGAAAGATTTGGCATTCCAGAAGAAGAACACAGAGCAAAGAAGAGAACCGAATCACATACCAGCTATGTTGCTTTACTCTGTGACATTATGAACAAAGAGCCTTCCAGTTATGAAGAAGCAGTGGAAAAGAAAGAATGGAAGGATTCCATGGTTGAGGAATACCAATAAAAAATGAAGAATGATGTTTGGGATGTTGTCCCAAGAGCTAAAGAGAAGTCTGTTGTGACTTCCAAATGGATCTACAAAATCAAGCATGCTGCAGATGGCAGTGTAGAGAAATACAAGGCAAGATTCGTAGCTCGTGGATTCTCTCAGAAAGAGGGAATAGATTATGAAGAAACTTTTGCACCTGTAGCCAGGTATACTTCCATTAGAATAGTACTTGCCCTGGCTGCAGCAATGAGATGGAAAATACACCAAATGGATGTCAAGACTTCTTTCTTGAATGGTGTAGTTGAAGAGGAAGTATATGTGGAATGGCCACTCAGTTTTGAAATACATGACAGGGAGTCATATGTGTGCAGATTGAAGAAAGCCTTGTATGGCTTAAACCAAGCTCCCAGAACCTGGCATGGTAGGATGGACAGTTTCCTATCTAGTTTGGGCTTTACCAAGAGTAAAGCGGATTCCAACCTTTACTACAAGGTTGAGGAAGGGAATCGTGTGATTCTACTCCTGTATGTGGATGACTTATTTGTAACAGGAGATGACAGACTGATTGCAGATACTAAGAGGAAGCTTGCTGCTGAATTCGATATGAAAGATTTGGGAATGATGCACTATTTTCTAGGTATGGAGGTGTGGCAGAGTGAAGGTGGGATTTTCCTTGGTCAAGGGAAGTACACAATAGATATCCTGAAGAGATTTGGGATGATGGATTGCAAGGCCATGGCCACACCTATGGCATCGATTCTCAAGCTTCTATGTGATGCTTCATCTGAGCCGGTTGATGTCTCATGTATCGTCAGATGATTGGGTCCTTGATGTACCTGACGAACACGAGACCAGACATTTGCTTTGCTGTGAACACATTAAGTCAGTTCCTAACATATCCGAGGAGTGTTCACTTGGTTGCTGTAAAGCATGTTCTGAGGTACCTGAAGGGTACAGTGGATTATGGGCTCAAGTATGAGGCAAATCAAAAGTTTAACCTACAGGGTTATGTTGATTTAGATTGGGCTGGCAGTGCTGCAGATAGGAAGAGCACATCTGGGTGCTGCTTCAGTATGGGATTAGGTGTGATCTCTTGGTTTAGCAAGAAGTAGTCCTGCGTAGCACTAAGTACAGTTGAGGCAGAGTATGTTGCAGCTTGTTCAGCTAGTTGTGAGGCAGTATGGCTACGGAAGCTACTGTCCAAGTTATTTGATCTCCCGTTGGATGCTACTGGTATCTTCTATGATAACAAGAGTTGTGTGAAGCTATCTGAGAATCTAGTGTTTCATGACAGGTCAAAACACATAGAGATCAAATATCACTATATCAGGGATATGGTGCAGAGAGGAGCTGTGAAGCTCTTGTATGTTGCGACGGACGAGCAGATTGTAGATGTGCTGATGAAGCCACTAGCCAGGGTGAAGTTCGAGTACTTCAGAGAGAGGCTTGGCATTCTTCAGATCGAGGACACTTCGAGGAAGAAGTGATGGACACATTTGCTGAAGCCATTCCTATCATGTTGGAAGGAGGATCCTTCACATGGCTGTGGATGTAAGCGCTGAATGATGAGCATCCGGATGATGTTCTGGTTTCTGCTGGATATGATCAGTTGGATCATTTTTATGTATGTATGTATGCATCATGTTGGATGTTGATATGATCAGTTGGATCATTTATATGTATGTATGCATCATGTTGGATGATGATATGATCAGTTGGATCATTTATATGTATGTACGCATCATGTTGGATGTTGGATATGATCAGTTGGATCATTTATATGTATGTACGCATCATGTTGGATGCTGGATATGATCAGTTGGATCATGTGTATGTATTTTTGTATATGCATCATGTTGGATGCTTGGACCATGTATCTGTATATGTATCAGGTGGATACATTGTTTGATCAGGTGGATCATGTATGGTGATATGTATCATGTATTTGTATTTGTATCAGGTGGATACATTGTATGATCAGGTGGATCATGTATGATGATATGTATTAGGTAGATACTTGGTATGCATCAGGTAGATGCATTGTATGATCAGGATGATCATAGATGATGAGTTTCGGGATGTTGCTCTAGATGACATGCAGCAGGATGTTGCAGTGATGATGATCAGGATGATCATGTGTACATCAGGATGATGTATGGTGAGTATCAAGTTGATACTCTATGGCCGTGGATCGGGTTGTGCAGATGAGCATATAATTCGTTGCCCTGGGAGATTTGCAGATAGTCTTTCGAGGTTTTTCCTATGGCATGTAATTTGGTGCCCTGGGATATCTGGAAAATGATATTTCGAGGTTTTTATCTGGGAGGACATATAATTCGTTTCCCTGGGAGATCTGTAGATAGTCTTATGAGGTTTTGCCTATGGCATGTAATTCGTTGCCCTGGGATATCTGGCAGATGCTCTTTCGAGGTTTTGTCCTATGGGATATAATCTGTCCCTGGGAGATCCGATAGGTTGGGCTGTGTGCCCGTAATAAGTCCTGGGATGCTCTTGCAAGGTTTTTCCATGACCACATGTAATTCGTGCCCTGGGAGATCCTATAGGTAGAGTTGTGTGCTCGTAACAGCCTGGGATGCTCTTGCAAGGTTTTTTGGTGACCACATGTAATTCGTGCCCTAGGAGATCCTATAGGTAGAGCAGCGTGCTCGTAACAGCCTGGGATGCTCTTGCGAGGTTTTGTGGTGAGGTCACATATAATATGGCCCTGGGAGATCTGCAGATAGTCTTTCGAGGTTTTTCCTATGGCATGTAATTCGTTGCCTTGGGATATTTGGCAGATGCTCTTTTGAGGTTTTGTGACGCACGTAATAAGTCCTGAGGATTCCACAATATGGCCAGTGATGAAGAAGACCTACAGGTGGTGGGCCTACATCCAGTATGAAAAAGGACTAGCTCTATAGAACTTCCTATGACGAGTAGAGTCAGAGATTGGTTGAGATAGCAGCAGCAGTGACAATGACGATGACGATGATCCTGAGAAGAAGACTTGTCTAGCATATCTGTGTCGAGAAATACCTTCCTAGTTAAGAGGGAGTGTTGATGTATATGTAACTTCGGAATGTATTTCATCTGTTTATTTTTTATATATATTTATTGTACCCTTATAAGAGATGTGTCATTCCTCTATAAGGAAGTGTCGTCATGTGGATTGACAAGTGTCGCAAGTGTGTGTACTTGTCGATGGGTTATTAGACCACCATGTGGGGTCGGCCCTGAATTATATATATTATAATGTGGATGTACCTAGCTAGACAAGTCGGCCCCATAAGGTCACTGGGCAAAAAGGTTAGTATAAATAGAGATCGGAGATCTCTATTTTATTCACTCGGAAAAGTAACTCACTCTCACTCAGAAAGTGGCGCACTAGTGAGGAGGAGGATCATCTGCTACTAGGAGACTATCTCAGTGTATTTTGGTTGAGCCATTGCTCTCTCTATCTTTGAGGAAGTTGTGGGGTTTTTCACCTTGGGGTTTTCCCCACGGAAACTCTGTGTCCCTTGTCTCTTATGCTTTTGATTCTTGTGATGCTTGTCATATTGTGATTGTCATGCATTGATATACTGTGTATGTTATTCTCTCAGCAAAGATCCTAGAGTATTGTGAATTAATGCTCAAAATTTAACACGCGCCTGTGTAGTCATTCGAAATTTCAAAATTCAAAATTCAAACTTTTGCTTGAAAATGGTGTTAGAACATTGAAGTTGGTCGGTGAACTTTAGGATATGTCATGCATGATATGCATGATGGACATGATATTGCTCACCCTATAGGATGGTGGACATGCACCAGAAATTTATCCCGTAAAATATCATATGCATGAGGGTTACCGGGCCACTAAGGTTATGTCAGAGCCCCTGCAATAGCATTGATTAGTCTGTTGCGGGGTGCTTATTGATTTCTGAGAAACAAAGGTAGTGCAATCATCGAATGACTTTATGGATGACATTATTGTTCCATTTGGGGACATTTAAAAATTAACACAATGATTGATTATGGTCACTTTAAAATCACAATGTTAAATTAATGTGATCACTTCAATTGTTTTGTAATATTATGAGATCAAGAAGGTAAATTCAATATTATATTGTATTGCAACATTATGGTTAACTTCAATTTTATCTAATAGTAAAAAATTGAGAAATCAACTTCAATATTAGGTAAGGTTGTGACATTAAGATGTAGATTTTAATGTGTCTTTGGTTGATAGTACTTAGTTATTATGTTTGAATTGGATAGTAGGTTACATTAGGACATGAACATGTTGACTTAAACATTATGTGGGTGACTTTGATATTATGTTTACTATATTATTATTATGTATGTGTCTGGAGTTGTTGCATTATGTAGATAGGTTACTTGATGTTTCAATCTCTTCCTGAGATCATCATTAGGAGACTACAAGCCTAAGCCATATGAGAGGCAACATATGGTACAAATATGTGTTTGTAATAATCCAAGTTGGCTTCCATGGATATTATTAAGTGAGGTCGGCTTTCTTTGTAAAACTAGATTATGTAGTAGTGGGGTCCGGGTATCACTAAATGTTTACCTTTGTCTCTATTTAAACAATTCAGGTTCATTTTAATTTCGATTTTCTCCCTCACTTTGCATTTAATAAGGTTTTCTTCCTTAGCAATGGTGGTTACTCTCTCCATAAAAATTTGATGTTTCATTACATGAGAATGCTCCACCAATGCAGACTTTTTAAATCTATCATGTCTCAAGTCAATGTAGTGTTCTTTGAATCTTACCTCAAAGGACCTCCTGATTTCCCCAATGTAGACCATCTCGCATGAGCAAGGTACCGAGTAAACCCCTTTTTGTGAGCCAGGTTTGATTGGATCTTTGATTGAGTCCACCATTTGTCTGATAGTGTTTGGAGGTCTAAAGAAAACTTTGATGTTTTTTTTCTTAGAATCTTAGCTAGTTTGTCACTTGTGCTTCTTAGATATGGAAGGGAGATCTTCTTTCCAATATTATTGTTGTCCTCATCTTTTCTAATGTTCCCATCTCTTGGTTTTTTGATATTGATCACCATCTTGTTGAATAGTATAGAGTCATAACCATTTCTTTTAAATACTTGGGATAAGTCTTCAATTTCGTTTTCCAAGTAATCTTTATCGCAAATTGTTAATGCTTTAGTAACCAAAGTGTTGACAACCCCAGTTTTTTGAGGAGAATAATCATGGGAATAAGTGTGTAGGTAGGTATAGATCTATATGCATCTTTGTTCTATGGACCTGGTGCGTAATTGAGCCATCGTCTTTATTTGAAATTAAGACATCTAGGAAGGGAATGAAATTATCTTTTTTGACTTCCATAGTGAATTTTATGTTGTTATTCCATCTATTGAGATGATTGAATATTTTCTCTAAGTTTTCCCTCCCATGCAGCCATGAAACATCTGTATCATCATACCGTTTCCATCGTTTCGGATTTAATGGGAATGATTCAATGGCTTGGTTTTCAAAATGATCCATATAGAGATTAGCAACGACCAGGTTAAGGGGGGATCCCATTGCCACTCCAACCTATTCATAAAATTGTTTCTAGAATGTGAAGCAGGTGGAGCGAAGGCAAACTTCAACCAACCTATTTGTATCCTCATTAGTGAGATCTATAATGGTATCAATTGCATCCTTAATCGGAATCTTTGTGGAGAGTGAAACCACGTCGAACCTAACCATGATATTTTCACTGCTGAGTTTCTCACTCGAGACTTCGCTAACCCATGTAGAGCAGGTTTTGATAAATGATTATGTTTTTCCAACTAAGGGTTTTAATAATTTCGCCCGCTTGTACGTAGGGGAACCGATCGTGTTAACTATAGGACGAAGGGGCACTCCTTGTGAATCTCTGGAAGGCCATAAATGCGTGGGTAGACAGACTCTTTTGGATACAACTTATTATTCATGTTGTATTATAACGTTGGGTTTCTTATTGTTTCAGTTTCATTTATTATTATGGTTTTACTGGGATCTTTACTCAACTTCACATAACTGTCGCATGCCAAGTGTTCGCACGTCTTCTTCTCGTTGGATTGAAAATATCCTCAATGGTTACGTCATATTGGAAAAATCATTTTGACTTATTTATGTTAATTTCTGAGGTTGTATACTTGTTATGTTGTAATGAAAGTAATAAAAATTACATGTCCATAACATCTATACATAGATTTTTCTTTTACCATATTAAATGTTTTAAACCTATTTCTTATTGATAAAAAATAACATTTTTTCAATTTGTTTGTTGAAATTCAAAATGGTTAATAAGAATTAATTTAAGTATTAACAAATGGAGGCTTTTTAGATTCAAAGCATGCCAAAAATAACAAAGTAGAATAATGGAGTGATTTTATTCATACCCAAAGATATTATAAATCTTTTATAAAAAATTAGCATCACTCACCTCTAATGTTTTAAATTATGATAACACATACTGTTTTAATATCTTCATTCTAAATGTGTTCTTCAATAGTTTTGTTGCAATCCAATGATCATCAAGGATTATGTTGCATTTTGATGTTCATCAAGGGTTACATTGGATTGTGACATTCCAAAATGATAATGTTACATTGCATTTTTCTCTTGGCTAACTAATGTTGACTTGTTATCTTTTTAAATGATTATGAACTGTAATGAAAATAATTGAGAATTATGTCGTATTGTGACAATGAAGGAGAATTATGTCGATAACATCTATACCTAGAAATGTTATAACCATATTAGAAGGTTAGACCTATTTCTATTTTTTTTTTTTATTCAAAAGTGTCAAAATTAGAATCAATTATATTGTTAATTAAAAGTGAATATTGTTTGTTATAATCATAGGGGTTTCACTAAATAGACAATATTATATCACATGAGTTAATATTGGGATGTTTAAAATTCTAAAAAATAATATATTACTTAGTATATAAGGGTTTAGGGGTATTTTTAATAAACTAAAAACATATCAATTGTAATATCCCCAATCATGATTTTTGGGAGATATTAACTCAATTGCAAAAGAACAAGTCATAAAAATTCAAAACTAGTAACTAGTATTAGGCTAGAATTGTCAAAACTAGTTCTGGGCACAATTAAACCCTCCCACTTCTTCCCAAGGTGTATTTTTGGATTTGATGTGACTGAGATAAGATGTGCATCAACTTATACCAAAGGGGCTAATATATATTCAGAATCTTTTGCAAAAAGTACTGGGACCATTTATGTTTCAACAATAGCTGCCACTAAAGTCTACTCCAAAGCTTCCTAGGTATACCAACATATGCAAAATATATCCTTCCACTAACTTTGGGTGCAATCAGAAGGTGATGGCATGTTTTTTTCCTCTAATATACTAATATGAAAAATATACATGAGTTTAAGGAAGGTTTGACAGCATTTGGAGATCAAGAGAGGAAGTGTGCTACCATAGTCTGCATAAACTAGTCTTCTTTCAGGCTTTTCCAAAAAGGATCATGGGTCATGAAATGTGACATTAAGGCTTGGGATGGCCTTATCAAGGTATTAAGGACCTTCAATAAATGACATAACAAAAATAGACTCTCAGAGGTCTCCTGGTATCTAATTACTGCAAAACTAGTCAAAATTTTAATAGATAAAGAGCAAGCTTTGTAAAAAGTAATCCCAAATGACCTTCAATGATCACGAATCCAATATCAGATCATATATCATAGTTAAATAACTTTAATATGAATATAATCAAGTTCCATCATATATTTATAGAAGCATTAAGAAGGATTTATGATCCAAAACTTATAGAGTGCTCCCAAAATTAACAATTCTTACATTACCATGTAAAATCTCTCAATGAGAGTCTGAGATGAAGAAAGAGGATGATGGATCAGATTAAACTGAGCATATGAAATATCATGGATGGCATCACATCATCTGGTACCTTTCATAGAGGGTGAAACCACACTACTGCTCTCTTCCTTACTCAAAATCCCCACAAACTCTTCTCAAACTTGCACTCCTCTCTACATTAACTTTGGTGGCTCGTGTACTTGTTGAAGATGAATGGTTCAAACCTGCATATCAGACTCCCATGGCTACATCATATCATGGAGGAAGACTGGATAAAGTTTAGCATTGGGGCACATCACCCAAGCTTGGTTGAGGCACATCACTCAACCTTTGAGAAACAAAGCTCTCAAGACAAATGAAAAACTAGCAAAAGATGTGAAATGGAGTTCTCCTCTTTCTTTTATAGACTTTTCTCCTCATGGTTGAGCTTAGCCTCTTAGAAATTCAAATTGGAGGAGGCATGGATGTTTCCTTGATTAGTTGGATTGTGTTTGGACCCACTTAACCTCATGGATGCGTCCTCACTTGCTAAACTTGGACACTGTAGTTTTTCTGGATGTTTATGATCCTTGTTGAGTTGCACAAATCAAGAACCTTCTTTCTTTTTTTCTTTTGATAGCTTTCTTGGTTTTCCTGCTTTACTGCCTTTGGAAACATTTTGCTTTTCAGAGTTTCCTTCTTTTGTGTTTCCTTCCATATTTTAAGTGTATTTATGGGCTTTCTTGGACTTTCTTCTAGTTTCCATTATGGATGACAACTTAGAGGGTCCACAAGACTACTTATGCACCCTCCTTGAGACACCCAACCAGTACAACTCATAAATATTTATTAATATTAATAAATAACACAAAACTATGACCCATTTTTCATTTATTTAATCTACATGGGTGACTAAATCAAAGCTTACCCCTTTAATTAATTAATGACAACTGTCGCTAGGGATGGGACATAAAACTCCATGGTGCTATTAAAATGGGGATATGACATAAATATTGTGCAAGGGTAGTTAGAATAGGTATTGAGGGGCTAAATTAGGTATTAGGAGGTTTGAATAAGTGTATTTTTGCATTTGAAGGTGGCGTGGATCTTAAAGTGTGTGCAATTGAACTAATGTTTGTATATGTATGTTCTATGTGTGAACGTAGTGTAAATTTGTTTGTGTGCTCAAGAAGATAGTCGACTTATGGTTTAATATGTATGCTATGTGTGTGAAGGTGGTGCGAAATCTATTGCAACAACTATGTGTGAAGCCAAGATGTGTTCAAGGGTTTGTTCCACATCTCGAAATATTTACCCCCACCAATATTTCATATCTCACACTATAATATTCCAAATCTTATAAAGGTTGTTTCATGTCACCATACTAGTGGCAAACATAAAAAAATCGGGTTTTTAAAATGTAATGGAAAAAATTATGTATGGGATATCTAGTAAAAAATATGGTGTTTTAATTGGAAAGATGTATTGGGAGGGGGGTTCAAAAAAATGATTTTTAGAAGTATTCATTAATATTTAATGAAATTAATGGTATTATTTAATACCCCATGAACACATGTTCTATGTTATAGGTTCATTGAGGGTAACCCTCGAGGTTATTATTCAATAGGACTATGTCCCTTGTGGTGGTAAGATGCTTATAATATGGTTATATCTAGTTAGAGTTTTCATGCTAGTGTTTTAGCACCAATGTGTACCAAAAGTTCCTACTCAAGGGTGTTCTAACCCTGAGTAGCATATCAATATGGTTGAGATAAATTAAAGGAAATAGGAAATATCCTTTGTTATATATGCAGTCTAAATGTAAGGGAATCTAGATACACGTGAACAAGATACTACTAATATGCAAGTAATGGGTAATTGGCCTATGGTACTGTACAACATTCCATTGCTACTTATCTAGAATGAAACCTCTTTGTTGACATCTTGGGAGTTGTGCACACTCTTAGCAAATGTTCTGGTAGAGATAGAAGGCATCTAGAAAGTTACAGGATATGGATAAATGTTGTATTGAAGCATTGGCTAAGATAATTGCATGACTGTATGACATACATTCTTATGTGTAAAAATTTGTTTTTGAAAAAACTATGAGAAGTTCTAATCATGCAATTGAATTTGACTTGTAGGAAAGATCTTGTACAATCACCTACAAAAGAAGGACAATGACATGTGTTTCAGCGACGAAGTTCAAGGAAACTACCTATTGAAGATATTGAAGAATTTGAAGTTCCCAAGATTAGGGATGCAGTAATGGAAGGATGCCATGATCGAGGAATACTAATCGATCATGAAGAATGATGTTTGGGATGTGGTCCCAAGACCAGAAGGGAAGTCTGTTGTGACTTCCAAGTAGATCTACAAGATCAAGCATGTTGCAGATAGTAGCATAGAAAAATACAAGGCAAGTGATGAAGTGGAAGATACACCAGATGGATGTCAAGACAACTTTCTTGAATGGTGTAGTCGAAGAGGAAGTGGAGCAGCCACTCAGATTTGAGACACATGATAGGGAGTCACATGTGTGCAAATTGAAGAAATCCTTGTATGGTTTGAAACAAGCAGCCAAGACATGGTTAGGCAGGATAGGCAGCTTACTGACTAGTTTGGGCTTTACTAAGAGTAAAGCAGATTCCAACCTTTACTACAACATTGAGGAAGGAAATCCAGTGATACTCCTACTATATGTAGATCACCTGTTTGTGACAGGTGAGATTGGGTTTATTGTTGACACAAAGAGGAAGCTTGCTGCCGAGTTCGAGATGAAGGACTTGGGTATGATGCATTACTTTCTAAGTATGGAGGTGTGGCAGAGTGCAGATGGAATCTTCCTTGGACAAGGGAAGTATGCATTAGAGATCCTGAAGCGATTCGGGATGATGGACTGCAAGGCCATGGCCACACGTATGGCATCGAACCTGAAGCTATTGAGTGATGCTTCATTAGAGTTGGTTGATGCCATGATGTATCATCAGATGATTGGGTCCTTGATGTACCTGACGAACACGAGACCAGATATTTGCTTTGTTGTGAACACCTTGAGCCAGTTCTTGACGGATCCTAGACATGTTCACTTGATTGTTGTAAAGCATATTCTGAGGTTCTTGAAGGGAAAGGTTGATTATGGGCTCAAGTATGATGCGAATCAAAAGTTTAACCTAGAGGGTTATGTTGATTCAGATTGGGCAGGCAATGCTGCAGATAGGAAGAGCACTTCAGGGTGTTGCTTCAGTATGGGATCAGGTGTGACCTCTTGGTTTAGTAGGAAGCAATCCTGCATAGCACTGAGTACAACTGAAGCAGAGTATGTCACAGCTTGTTCGGCTAGTTGTGAGGTAGTATGGATAAGGAAGCTACTATCTGATTTATTTGATCTCTAGTTGGATGTTACTTGTATATATTGTGACAACCAAAGTTGTGTGAAGTTGTCAGAGAACCCAGTGTTCCATGATAAGTCGAAGCATATCGAGATCAAATATCACTATATCAGGGATATGGTGTAGAGAGGAGCAGTGAAGCTCCTGTATCTTGCGACGGATGAGCAGATTGTAGATGTGTTGACCAAACCACTAGCCAGAGTGAAGTTTGAGTACTTCAGAGAGAGGCTGGGTGTACTTCAGATCGAGGTTCCTTCCAAGGGGAAGTGATGAGCCCGAAAGACGCAAATGCACATGGGATTTTCTGATATGGTTGTAGATGTGTTCTCCCATGGTCATGATGTAATTTCTGAGATTTTTTGACATGGTTGTAGATGTGTTCTCCCATGGTCATGATGTAATTGCTGAGCCATTCTCACATGGTGGTAGATGTGTTCTCCCATGGTGCAGATGTAAGGGCTGGATCCATTCTCATATGGTGGTAGATGTGTTCTCCCATGGTGTAGATGTAAGGGATGAAGCCATTTTTCACATGGTGTTAGATGTGTTCTCCCATGGTGAAAACATAAGGGCTAGAGCCTTCCCAGAATGGTGGTAGATGTGTTCTCCCATGTCAGTGGTGTAGGTGTTGTATGATGTGCATATGGGCTGTGCTCCGTGGACGATGAGATGATCTGAAGAGGATGATCATGTGATGATGATGTACTGTATGATGATGATCAGTATGATCATGAGTATCAGAATGATACTCCGTGGTCGTGGACAGGTTGTGCAAGATCACATGTAATCAGTCCTGGAGATCCGGATAGGTTGTGCTAGGCACGTAAAAGATCTTGGGATTCTATTTAGAGATCTTGCAGGTTGCAAGACACTCTTTTAAGGTTTTGTGAGTTCACATGTAATCAGTCCTGGAGATCCGGACAAGTTGTGTTAGACACGTAAAAGATCCTGGGATGCTCTTTAGAGATCTTGCAGGTCACAAGACACTCTTTTAAGGTTTTGTGAAGGCCACATGTAAGAGATCCTGGGAGATCTGATAGGTTGAAAAGTAAGCTCTTAAAATTCCTGGGATTCTCTTTCGAGGTTTTGTTGAAGCACGTGATCAACCCTAAGGATTCCACGGGATGGCCAGACATGATGAAGACCTACAGGAGGTTAGGCCTACAACCAACATGAAAAAGGGTTGGCTCTGTAGAGCTTCCTATGACGAGAAGAATTGAGAGATAGCACCAGTGATCGAGATGACGAGTACATCAATAGTGACGATGATGCTCCATGATCCAGTGATGATGATCCAGCTCTAGAATTGAAGATTTGTGCCTATATGTATTGATGACCTATGTCAAGAGAATACCTTCCTAGTTAAGAGGGAGTGTTGATGTATTTGTAACTTCAGAAGATATTCACTTGTATATTGTATGTATTACATTTGTACTTTATTGTATCCTCGATGGAGATGTCTTATTCCTCTGATCGGAAGTGTCGTCATTTGTATTCTATTGTTTTACCTCCGACGGAGATGTTTGTTCCTCCGGGTTCAGAGAATTCATTATTGTACTTGAGTCATGTAAAGTACAAAATATAGATAATCAAAGTACATATTGATGTTCTAGTCATGTCATCATCAAAAGGAGAGGTCGGAGTTTCACACTCCTCATGTGGCACCATCAAAAAGAAAATTTTCACCCATACTTCATTAGGATGAATGTTGCAAAATAGGTAAGTGTAAGATGTAGGAGAATGAACCAACTTACTAAAAGTTTCATCATTTGTAGGCTCCATAAGGGTAGGATCATGCAAATCCTTCAAACGGGAAAAAAATTCATCTTCATGTACTGCTTCTTCTACTTCACCTATTTCAGAACTAGGTGGCTCATGGGTCTCCTCCTTTTGCTCCTTCAAGCAAGTTGATGCATTTTCCCCCTTGGTTTCCTTAAGATCAATATTTGGAATATTTTTTTGAATAAAACCCAAAAACTCTCTTCAAGTAGGAAATACATGCATTCCCCGAAGCTTTAGATATTTCACTGCTCTTTTCACTCACACGCATATGATTTTATCTCCAAGGTATTTTGCAAGAAAGGCATAGACCTTTCTTCACTAACTCCACATCTTCATTTTTGGGCCTATTTTCACACATACAATTAGAAAAGTCTTCAAAAGGAATGGCCTTTTGGGTATCTCCCTTGTACACATCAAGATATGCCAGATATTGTTGGGGCAAGGTTTTACATGTTACTCTCAATATTTGTAATTCATTCATAGAATTATCCTTTGGTAGTGTGACACACTCATCTTCATCAGATTCAAAATCATAAGAATAACCCTCATTCTTATAAAATTGTAAGAAGTGATGCATGTTGGCACCTCTTCCTCATACCATTCACAATCTTCTTCATATTGTTCATAAGCATTGTACTCATAGGATTCATCATAGTAGTAAGACATGGATGCAATTTATTCTTCAATGTATGAGATTAATTCACAGGTGCAAGGACAATGCTATGATACCACTTGTAGTGTCCCTTTTTAATAAATTTGGAAAAAATGAAAAAATTGCACTTTTTGGCCAATTCGACCCGTAGACTAGTAATGACTCAAATGCTTCCAAACGGCTCCAAATGATTTCGAATTGGGTATGAATGTGTTTGGAAGGTGTTAATACATAAAAATGAGGCTGATGGATGCTTGGATACTATCAAAACCCAGAATTTTCCGAAAAATTTAAATTTTTTTTAAGATAACAATAAATGTTAATAAATGCAGTTGGTTAACTCTCTGTTTAACTTATGAGATTGTACGGATGTCGGATTGACCTTTGTTGTACTTAAATGTTATTATGAGTTTCTTTGTTTGTTGCTGATTGTTTTCTGTTTGTCAACCGCAAGGGGGAAAATGCTAGGATGGACGGGCTTACTTAGCTTTCGAGCTAATGCAGCAGTTTATTTCTTCGCTTACAGATATACAGGTAAAGTCGATTCGTCGCAATTATTTTTAAAGCATCATAAGTCGAATTAGTTGCACCAACCCAATGAAATGAATAAGGATAAAGATACTAAGCAGGTTTATCAAGCTTTATGAGGTAAAATACTTTTGCATTATGCCTGGTTCAAATAAAGTTTGTTTTATACTCTTAACTGCTCAGCTTGTAAGTTAATTATATCACTATGCCTTGTCAATTTCTGCCTTCATTTGGTTTACGATTTATATAATTGTTTTAGTTGAACTCTGCACTTAGATTTTCATTGTCACACTTGCTTAAATACGTTGCGTATTGAGATAACACAGATCTATTCTTTTGTAAGCACTTAACAATGAATCTTATAACTTGTTAGTAGTATTGTGTTGCAATAATATTTCTTATTTCGCATCACATGATTATGTCCGTTCATATCTTTTTATGGTATTCTTTTAGGGTTGCTTTGATGGCGTCCCTAATACTAATTCTAGAAGTAAAGCAACCAAGGATAACAGCTATCTTAAAGGACAAATGTATAGAAGAGTTGTAGGTCATAGTACCTGTATTCAGATTCGATATTTTATAGATTTATAGACTTCCCTTACCAAACAATAAAAAGCATGAATTAATAGTTCATTGTTTATCACTATAAAATGCTAGGTTTTAAAAAAAATACTATCATAAGGTATGATATAACAAGGATAACAAGTAATGTTGTGGTTAATCCCAAGAATAACCAAGCAAAAACTATAATACTCATGCTATGATTTGATTTTTATCCAACGATGATGAGTATCTTGTTACCCTTGCATATCATTGACGAGGTCTGATTATAATGATTGTAGGGTAATATATATCGAGGTCTGCCTATTCGTGGTCGAGGGCAAAGTTTTTGAAATGAGAAGTATGGTGAAAACCTTCACTATGGTACCATGACCATATGGGAATATCCAACCAAGGAAATGTGTACATACTCTATGCTCTTAATCTATTAACAATTGATTGTGGCAATCACGGGACTTTAGGACGTAACCCACTGCATGAGAAAATATTAAAGGGAGACGTGGAGATTTCTACGCCAAGTGTGGGAGGTATTTAAATGGGAATCAACCCTAATCCGGCATTCTTCCTTTTCCTTCGGGCTTGGTCCTCCTGTTGAAACCCTCCTGTCTGAATTCGAACCCTACTGAGCTGTGAAGGAACTCAGCTTTACTGCAACTCCAAATCTTTCGTGCTTATACAACTTGATACCCGAGAGTTGATATGTTTTTTTATTTTTATTTTTGTTTGATAATAGTGACTGAGGTTGGTGAAATCCCAGCGTTTTATCCTATTACTGTCAAGGTTTAGTCCTGGTATTTCGGTGCCAAACTCTCGGTTTGTTCCTGATTACACTGTCAAGTATTTACAGTTCCCTTGCTTGTCGTTGATAGAATCCTTGAGATATTCTGTGGGTAGCTTTGACAATGTTATAATGCCTAGGGTTTTAACTCATGGACTCGTTTGCTAGTCTGTTGCCCTTGTGACCGCGTTTTCGCAGTTTTTGTGCTACCTCGACCTTAGTCTTGCCCACTGTTGCATCTAATCGTCATAATATACTTTGCTTGACCACTGTAACAGGTTCAGAAGTCTAGGGTTTATATTTGTCAACCGTAGAACCCTGTCATCTCGTGTTACTAACTCATGGTGGAAGAGATCGGGTTTTTACACCTCATTTATTCGTGGCTAGCAAAAGAGTTACAGAATGGCGGCCTCCTTCACCTGGTAAGTCACTGTACTTCCCGTCTGTGGTTATAGTTACAAGCATTGTTTTGAAAACAAGTTCAAGTTTCTAACGTATGCATTTCTATCTTACAGGAACTGGTTCTTCACACGTTACTAGTGGCACGAGCTCCAGATGGTAGCTTGTTTCGGGTAAGACTGGTTCTTCCATGGCAAGTCCTCCTTGTGGTTTGTTTTGGGTGGTAGTTTTTTTTTTGTTCGTTTGGTTTGGATAAGACAACACTGCGATGTGTTCGATTACTATGGCCTCTGCCAGTATTGTAATTATTGAAACCTTCTTTCAGTACTTAGGGTTTTATAACTAAGATGTGAAATGTGAAGATTAGAGTGTACCAGACTTATGAGTCTGTCTTGTAATTGAAGTTATGGCCTCGGATATTTGAGTTTTAATATGACCTTTTCTTTGATCAATTCATGGGTTAACGTCCAGTTCTTTTATTTTGTGTATCTTACTTCATATAATTTGCTGACTCTGCACTAATTGTTTTAAGTCTGCGTTTTCCTTTAAATTTACAGCTATGTAAAAACGGTAGGAATGTTTATAGATTTAAGAAAATACAGAATGAAAAGCATTGGCAACACGGCTGTAGATGAAGGCGTGGTTTCTGATTTCAGTGTTGGTTTTGTGGAACTTGGTTTAAAGTTAGGAAATATGAGCTAGATGTAGGAACACTGTAGGGTTTACATGCCAACGTTTTTGGTTAAAAATATAAATTGAACTTGAAATGTGGTATTCATGCTCCTTGATTGTTTTAAATACATACACAGAATAAATACTGAGTCTTATAACCTATGGTGAAATGTAAAAGAAATGTGGCTGTGAGTGAGTCCTCATAATGCTATTCAAGTTTTAAATAATTGTAATGTTGGTTATTGCAAGTTCAGAGTTTATGTAGAGCGTAGCTATCACAGAAAAGCTTACGGCTGTAAGTGATAGTTTTTTAAATGTTGGGAACTACGTCTGAAGAGCTTCCTGTAGGTTTTCGAGCTTGAATGGGTGTAGTAATAATTTTTCAATTTCATGTTTTAAAGTTTATCTACCTTGAATTTTGGCTACGGCCGCAGATGGATCATTGTATTTCTATTCAAAGTTACCCTGTAATGTCTGGTCAGATTAGGATTAACTCGAAGATACAGATAGAGATTAAATTCATTTGTTGGATCTTTAGTTACGGTATTCCCCTAATAGTAGTTTGGGGAAAAACTAATAAGAAG
The DNA here is from genome assembly GCA_027924585.1 of Larix kaempferi. Classification (NCBI taxonomy): domain Eukaryota; kingdom Viridiplantae; phylum Streptophyta; class Pinopsida; order Pinales; family Pinaceae; genus Larix; species Larix kaempferi. The sequence continues at coordinate 5,133,382 of BSBM01000976.1, read as the reverse complement.
TTTGATGGTATTAACAAAGCTCGATAATGAGCTGTGGTTCTGCTTGTCTTTCTCATTTAATACATGTTTTCTCTGCTGTTTAAATTTTAATTTCAAGCTTGAAACGATAGGGTTCAGAACTACTCGATTTTGAAAATACTTAACTGTTAGCTTGTTTATCGTATTAATAATTCTTGTAAAAAGTACCTCTGTTTAAGTTTTTGTATACGTTTTGCTTCGATAGATAAAATCTGAAGAACTTTAGCTAAGATTGAAGTTTGATTTAATTGTATATTTTTAACTAGCCATACGTTCACTAGGGTTTGTATTCCTAACAAAAGTAACCTAACTGCAACTACTAAAGTTCTTGCAACAAACCTGCACTGTCATTGATACTTTAATATATATGTATAACTGGTTATACATACTCCCAATCCTATACTTATTTAAACAAATTATGTTTTCAGAAGTTAATTACTGTACACAAAAACTTTACTTAATATTACTACTGTATAGCATGCATTGAAATTGATTGAACTGCAAGATAATAATAATGTGTAAGAATGCTAAAACACAGTAGGTCTTATTAAATCTACTTCTGTTGTTCAGAGATTGTAACTTATAATAAATTAAATACTACACAGACATTCTGAAGATAAACATAATCTGCAATCATTTATACTTAATAAACAAAACAGGAATGAGTGGCAGAACCTGTGTCAACTGTAGACAATAACAGCAATGGGAGGCTGTTCCTCCCTACCAACTCCTGGAGAGTGCCCAAACAGCACTTCTCAGGACCCCTGAGCTTGCTCTGGTCTCACTGGCTGGAACTAGGTGTAGCAAAATAATTCACTCAGCCAAATAGCTAAACTGGAACCAAGTTACTGCAGCATCTCAGATCAAACACTCCCTTATTGTACTTTCCCTCCTCCTCAATGGGACTCCTGAATAACATTCACCTGAATGTATTCTCCCTCCAGAACAATGTTGAACCCCCAGCTCAGTTCATTGAGTACTATTTAAAAGATTGCCTAGGTCTTAGTTGGGTTAACTGTCATTAATGAGCCACATGCTCAGATTCCACTTTCTTGGGGAATCATGACCCCAAAATATAGGGAAGTTGCCACCTGCAACTTAGGAAGTTGTTTGAGGATGCTGCCACTTGTCTTTTGCCTTTCCACCTAGTTCCATCCACCAGTTAGACCAGTAACCTCTTTTAACAGCTCTCCCAGGCTGTTGTCTCCATAATTTATTCATAATAATAAAATATTCAGAATTTACATTCCATTTCTGGTGACTCTGCTGAGTCATCAATCCCTACTTAGCATTAAATTTAACATAATGTCTCAGGAATATTAATAAAATAATTACATTATTTTTGCAATAATTGGGTATGTGACAGATACTCTCAAAATACTTCTACAACATTCATTTACAATCAGGGAAATATAGGGAAATTTGCTAGTCAAATCGAGGTTCAAAACCCCCAAGGGTAGGGGACAAAGATGGATTTCCAAATGTTGTATAACCTTCCCAAATTTCAAAAAAGAGACATGGTATTGTTAAAGTACTTCAATGGGCTCCCAAATGAATCATCAATCAATTTCTATAGGCTTCTACAACTCCCATAAATCAGAGGTTTTTGGACATGTCTTCACATAGGGGGAAATGATAGGAAACTTCACTATTTTCCATGAAAATCGAGATTTATGTTCCAAAGGCTTATGAAATATATATGAAAATTATTCAAGACATTAATGAAAATCCATACATCATAAAAATAATAGATATGAGCTGATACAAGTCGAAATAAAGCAACTTCAAGCTTTCATAACAAGATATGAGGAAGATGGCACCATTCACACATTGTTTGGTATTTTGACATAGTTTCAAGTGGTATTTCGACCTAAGGATATTCTGAGCAGAAAATACAAAGTAAATAAATCATATTACAAATAAATGGAGCCACAATATCTCCCCCAAATAGATCATCATATCACCAAGTGCGCCCTTCCTCCAAGAGCAAAAATATGAAGAGAAAAGTGAGAAAGGTGTGGAAACAAGTTGAAGAAGAAAATGTCACGAGCAGCCCTATAGTTTCAACTTGCAACAAATTACTCCATTGTAACTCCAAATGAAAGGTATGAATGGCCTCTCCAATTTCCAATTAGGATGGGAATCTTTTAGCCTCGAAATTGGTACTAAGGTAAGTAGAGTAAACACTCCACAAGCATGGACAAGCTATTGTCTCCAATATGCAAAATGAGAAATGATCAAAAGCCACTCTCCTTATTTGTTCTTGTATTTTATAAACTTCTCAATTCCTCCATGGGTCGAATTCCTTCAAAAGACTCATGCCAACTCAAGTTGGGAAGAGATTCCAATGTGTGCCACTTGTCCAACAATTCCTAGTCTCCATCTTCCCTCAATTCGAATGGGTGTCTCTTTGGATGCCCTAATTCCCTTGTGCCCCTTCTTGGAGTCTATTTTTAGCCCTGACATGTCATATATTTCAGATGTCAGCATTCAAGTCTGATTTGTGTCATAAGTGTCATAGCATCTTCATCATTGTTGTCATAGAAGCTAGGGAATCTAGCCCAAGTGTTCTCACTATCTCTCAAATGCCTCTTCCTCTTCCATGGGAGTTACTCTTCCACTCCAATTAGACCTTCATTGATTCATTCCAAGTATATTGACCTTCCAACTCCCAAGATCATTAGACTCCACCTTGAATTCGAGTGGGTGAGAGTAGAATGCCATGTGGCATGAGGAATCTAGCTTTGTGTGGATCCCACACCACCAATGTGTCTCCATGACCAAGTGCCACCTTATTTTCCTATCATAAATATTTATTTAACCCCTTTTAATATATTTATGTCAAGATAATGTCCATTTGGGGTTTTATAGTCTCCTTATTCCAAATCTAGTGTTTCCACCCCAAACTACGAAACTAGTAGATTGGTGGAATTTTCTCTTTTGAGATTTATTTGAATGGGGACATTACATTTTTGGTCATGCAATTTGGCCTCACTAATTCTCCTTCCACATTCTAGGCATTGATGAACAAAACATTTTGGTCTTCTTTGATGATATTCGTATATGCTTTGTAATTCGTCTCGTAGTATTATATGTTCCATGGTATTGATACATAATATTGGATGCATAGACTTAGTATATAAGTATGTGTTGATGTCAATTAAGGCATCCACGAGTTATTTGTATTGATCTTACTCAAAGGAGGTTTCCCCCTCGAAGTGGCTCGCGATCAATAAATCTCTTGTGTGTTATGTTATTTCTAATATATCGTGCATCTTCATCATTTAATTGTTGGAGGTTCCTCACAATTGGGTCCTTGTTGCAACCTCAAGGATTTCTCACACATGTCGGAGGAATACTCACCCTTGTGGTTATTTTTCCCACAACGGACATTAGTTGAAAAATGCTTCAATAATTAAAACCATCTGATGCCTAAGTAAATTTAATCACTTTCTTTTAATGCACAAGACAAAACCATTAATTTCGTGCTAATTTCTATTTTGAAATGCAACACAAAATACCAATTTTGTTGATGTGATATTTTCAACTTAATAAATTTGGAATTTTATCATTTGGTTGTGTAATGCAAACAAACTAAATAATTTGTATTGTTATCATGAAATGAAATTTTATTAAAAATTGTGCATATAAGAAAATTCAGATTGAAATATAGGGCATCTAAAATGCTAATGCCTAAAGGTAAAAATCATACTTATTTACTAGATGTTAGTAAACATAAAATAATAATAATAATTATAGTACATTTTATTTACATAATGTGTAGTGTATGAAAGGAAAAAAAATGTAAAAAATACAACAAATCTAAATGATAAAAGATGGAGGAAAGATCAGCCCAAATAATATTTTTTATTAAAACTTGAATGAAATTTTATAATCAACTAGTACAATAGCACATGGTTGATTCAACCCTTGAGAATAGGAGTTTTACGAGACCCTATGCTTCTCTCAATGATTCAATTTCATCTCGATGAAACCCAAACAATGGGATTACTTATCGCTCAGATTGTCACGAAGGTAACCTACACACATGGAGACATCGATAATCAAAAAAATAATCAGGAAAGTGCAAATGCATGCAAGAAAATAAAACGTACCTCCAACAGAAGGACACTCTACCTTCACCCTAATGGATGGACCTGAAACATAGTCTTACATACAATCGATTCCTATTAGGCTCATGGAAGGCTAAGTATGAAAGAGAAAAACATAGCAGTATAACTTAGAAGTACCCACCTCTTACCTCCAATGTGAGTTGTAATGTTGTGTTGCCTTCGTTTCAATTTCATAGGAATGTACAAGGTAAGCGAATATTTTCCTTGTCACGAGAAGCTCAAGAGTTGTTGTGTTGTTTTTTTTTTCAATTCTATATGAATGATGGTGAGCCACAAGTAACCAATGTTCACCCTCGGACACAAAGTGAAGCATGCATAAATTCTGAAAACACAAAGGTCGATACTTTATTTGTTGAGTGAGAGTGAATCCCTGTCAGTTTTAGTATTCCACTGGCAATATGCATTTTCCCTTGGTTGTTTCATTCGAGATGTTTGAATTTTTAATGTGCATCAAAATTCAAGCCTGCTTGGGAACCTACTATGACAAATTTCTTGTTGATTTAGAACCTCCATAGACCACTCCTTGATGGCTCATCTTGTTTCCTATGTTTTTATTGGTTTTCTTTTGCATACCATTCTCACTTGTGGAGTGCAGACTAAGCATCTACAAGATGATCCGTATGAATAATTCATGGCACCCTCTTTGTGCGTGTTTTGATTTCCATACTTGTTAGGGACTGTATGCTACCACTCAGACGATGCTTCAATTATATCCTAAACTAATGAGTTATTTTTTGTAATGAAATTATATCCTAAACTAATGAGTTATTTTTTGTAATGAAGCTCCTCTATAGTGTCCTTCCATGCATGATGGTTTCCACCCTCGATGTGCTTGCTAAGGATGTGTAGATTCCTCTGCACTTAATCATTGCATGCTAGCTCTTGTCTTCATTAGTCCCTATGTTTTATTTGACCCTCGCTATTGCTAGTTCACTCTTGACATTCCTCTTCCAAATATCTCCTATGCTCTGTGTTTCTTTCATCATATTTTTTATTGTCTTGGCAGGGCCCATGTGTATCGATGTGTCTCGTGGGTAGTTCCCTATGCTACCTTTGTGTGTGGGTCTGATATGTTGTACGTTCTACTCCCTTGACGTTCTCTGCGTGGTGATTCTATGCTTGGTGCATTTTCTTGCTCTATGTGTTAAATTCTTTTGTCCTTCTTATACACACCCTTATCCTTTCAAGTTCTACCCGCTTTGACATGTCATCCAACGCAACTAGGGTTTGGCTGATGTTGGAATGTATAGCCGTATGGATTTTTTATATATCTCCATTACCACGTGGAGCTATGATTTGTCAGGGATGTGACCTCCACCTCCTATAGTTTCCTTTTAATCACGGAAACAGTCTCAAAAAAATGATTTTAATCTCACATGATAAAATATAAGGTGCCCCATGAATTACCAAAAGGTTTTACCATTAGGGCATTTAATTATAAAAAACATTTGGTTCACACTTTTATGCACACTTAGTTTTAAGGAAAAGGGGCCTTCTAAATTATCTTTTAAATAATGGAATATACATATATATAAGAGAGGTAAGGCTTAAGGGGAAAAGGGGAGAACAAAGAAATTTTTGTTGGGAGACCTATGTTCAATTCGAAAAATTGCAAAAGGTATTTTTTGTTTTAAAAAAAGTCCGTTTAATACATGGAATAGTAAAGGATGGCATAGAAGGGTTTTTGTTTGGCGGGGGGGAGGGTGGAGATGGTGGAGATTGGTGCTTTTGAAAGGAGTTTCCTAGGTAATTAATTTGACTTTTTGGACTTAGGTGTGGCAATAAGAATGATGGATAGACACAATCAATGAATCAATGGAGGACGTGAAAATTGAAAATTTTGACTATCAAGACACAATGGACTCTTACTTCAATAAAGTGCAGAAGGGGTTAAATAGAAGCAGATTTTGTGAAACAAAATATTGACACGATCGTCGCTCTAACCAAGACATAATGGCGTATACATAAGGATATTATTATGCATATAACAAGTAATGAAAAATACCAACTCAACTTCACCATGACAACACTTGATGACGCTTCATGCAAAAGATGTAAAGACCAAATGGAAACACTAATGACCAAAGTGAGCACGAACATGAAGAGGACATCGCATTGTACTTGATAGTGAAGATGGAATTATGCATGGTAACAACAAAATAGATTTTGTTGGCAAGTTCCTTGACTATAGAAGGTATACCATTCTTTACTCAGTTTTCTTGCTCTTTTTCTATAAGTAAACTTTTGCAAGTTGAAGGGTCACAAGCCCCATCGCAACAATAAGGTAGGGAGGTTGAGTGAAAGTTGGTTTAGACTCATCCATACGTTTATGCTCTAATTAAATCACTTGATTTTTTAGTTCTTGCATCATTTGGAGCATGGCAGACATGTTGGTCTCAGAACTGGATTGATCTATAAAAGGCCTTGTCATTTGGTTCTACCCTTCAAATTCTAGGCATTCCTATAGAGAATAACCAAGAGAATTAACATTCCATCTCTCTTCTAATCGATGTCAGTGAGGAGGAGGAATACAGTCATAATACTGGACAAGGGAAGCTTGTTTGGAAGGTCAAATACCTTCAAGGATCTTATTATACAACTTTGTAAACCTAAGGTTGAAAGATTTAATGGATTCATTCTCTTTGAAATATATGCAATTGAAACTCAGATATTCGGTTGGGTTCTCAACGCTCCCAAATGTGGATTTAAACCAATAGACAAGCTCATGGCAGGTAGTAAATATTTTATTAGGTAATTCTAAAAAATCAATAGTAGCCCTCCCTTCTATTGAATTGACAAATAGGCTCATGCAAGTATCATTGTTTTGTTCACCAATATTTGTGTAGGCATTGAAAAAAGATAATAAATGCTCATTTATAAACATCATGTTGTTTCTTGAGCACTTAGGAACAAGGTGATATTTCAATTTCGACAAAGGATTATTTGCCAAGGATAGATTCAAAGGCAAAGGTACACACCAAGGTGTGGGATCCATATTGACCTCATATTGAAAAATTCCCACGCTCTTCATGACTTTATGTGTATTAGCAGGGTTAACAACATGATTGTATTGGACAAGCATGTTTCCTACTTTGAGGAACCAACACTACTAGAAAAATCCATGGTGAAAGAAGGAGGAGATGAACAAAGCTAATACCTAGAAAAAGGATTAGAAAATGAAAATGATGATTAACAAAGGTATAAAAATCGGTTTTGATTGGACGACGAAAAAAAAAGGATTCAATGGGACTAAATTCTAAGGAATTAGATTAGAAAATATTCAAAGAAAGATGGGAATATGTATCCCAAGTGGGCTCACCATTTTATGTTGATGCTCAAAATGATGCAAGAACATAGAAAACATCCTTAGATGGCTAAGGGGAAGATGAAGATGGAAGCCCAAGTTGTGTTTAGAGCCCTTCGATAGATAGGATTCACAAGGTTACTCAATAATACTAAAAGAATAAATAAAATATTCCATTATTAGATAGTCATAATTGAATGTGCAATTAATGAAAAATGTATGTGTCAGTACAAGACAAAGACAAAGAGAAATGAAAAACTATTTAGCCTATTAAGATTTGATTTCTAAGAGAGAATTAATTAATAATGTAAATAACTGAATGAAGTTAAACACATCATATCCAAAATGACAAAAAAGATTTATGCAATAAACTTATGAAAAAGTAAACTATAGTCGTCACCTGAAAAATGTTGCAATAATTTAAACTATATGATGCCTAAGTAAAGTCAATTAGTTTATTTTAATGCGCAAAATAAAATCATTAATTGCTTGCTAATTTGTATTTTTAAATGTAACGCAAAAGACCAGTTCTGTTGATGTGATAATTTCAACTTAATAAAGTAGGAATACTATCATTTGGTCATTAATGCAAACGAACTAAATAATTTGTATTCTTAGCATGAAATGAAAGTTTATTAAAAATTGTGAATAGGTAAATTCTGATTGAAATACAGAGCATATGAAATACTAATGCCTAAAGGTAAAAATCAAACTTATGTACAAGTTGTTAGTAAACATAAATAATAAAAGATAAAAAAATAAAAGAATATATTTACATATTTTACAGTGTACGAAAGGAAAAAGAATGTAAAAATGACAACAAAGCTTAATGATAAAGAGATGGAGGAAAGATACAAATATTCCTAAATGATACTCTGAGACCCTATGCTGCTATCAACGATTCAAGTTCACTCAGGTGAAACCCAGTTAATGGGATTACTCCTCGCTCAGATTGTCATGAAAGTAACATGTGCACATGGAGACATCATACATAAAAATAAAATAAACAAGAAAGTGCAAATGCATGCAATAAAATATAATGTACCTCTAGAGGAAGGACACTATGTTCAACCTAATATATGAACCTGAAATATAGTCTTACCTACAATCACCACCTATTAGGCTCATGGATGAATGAGTCTAAAAGAGATAACAAATAGTAGTAGAACCTAGCAGTACACGCCTCTTACCTTCAGTGCAAGATGTGATGTTGTGTTAGACTCCTTCATTTCAGTTTTAAATGCATGTACGAGGTAAGCAAAAAGTGTTTCTTGTCGTGCTAAGCTCAAGAGTTGTTGCAACGTTTGTTTTTTCAATTTCATCTAAATGAAGGGTAGCCACAAGTAACCGATTCTCACCCTCGAATACAAAGTGAAGCACCTAATATTTAATTATCGACCAGGATTGGTAATCTTAGAGTTGAGGCAAAATATATGCTAAGGTAGAATGGTACCTAATTTTTCTGGCTTGTCAGACCTTCAAAATATTTAATAAAGAAGAGATTGAAAAATCTTTCAAAATGAAAAACCGAGTCAAACTTCAGAAAAACAATAAGAGAATTAAATCAAATCTAACTAAACAACCGACTAGAATAATATCAAATTATACTACTCTACTGTATATTTAAATGATGGAAAGGGATAGAAAAAGAACTGATAACCAAATAAGGATTGCTAGGGAGAACTTGTAAATGTAAATAATTCTAAAACTGAACTGCCTAATTTCAGATAGAGAACAATTGAAAATAAACTATCTATGAGATAATTGAATTCGGTGATAAATTATATAAACAGAAACTATGCTAATCAAAGTAAATTACAAGCTAAATGATTTCAACAACAAATTCAAGAAGGAACATCTATTCCCATGTAACAGGAACCGGAGTTAATGTATCGTAATGACTTTCAAATGTAATAGTGAAACAAAACGGAAGTAAATATAATCTAACTTCAATAAAGTGATGTAAACTACAAAGAGAGAAATTACAGTTAACTTTAAACATTCTGATCTATCTACTATCCATGAGCAGAATAATCTATCTACTATCCATGAGCAGAATAATATAAAACTAATGAAAACTGGAAGCAAGTAGAAAACTTAATAAAGATATTCACTTCTAAATTTGATTTGGAAGCAAGTAGAAAACTTAATAAAGATATTCACTTCTAAATTTGATTTGGAAGCAAATAAAAAACTTGATAAAGATATGAATATAGAAGCAAGTAGAAAACTTGATAAAGTACTTATTTCTAATCCAAATCTCAAACCATGAATGTCTTCACTAATTGCATGAAATCAAAAATAATTCTTATAATTAACAAATTAAAACTACTTAAAGAATGAAATTGTTAACTATGATTTGGAAATAAACTATCTAGAAACAAATTGATGGATTTTGAAATAGTAACTAACTATCAAATCTGATACAAAAGCTTAACTTTGGAAGAAGGTTACAAGAAAGTGAAGGAAGGAAATGTAGGAGGAAATAATAAGAAAAACTCAATTAAAAACTATGTAACATAAAACTGGATTTAAATTACGCCTAGAACTGTAAATTAGAAGTGAGAAGCATTATATCTAATAGGTAAAAAAACGGGAATCTGAAAAACATAAAACTAATGCAAAAAGGGTAAAAGTCTAAATGACAATTCAAATGCCAGTCCGAATGACGATTCGAATGCCAGTCCAAACGACAGTCCAAATGATAGTTGGAATGGACGAAAAACGAACCAAACTAAGGAAAATGAGAGTTTTGATGATCTTGACGTGAGCTAGCGAATGCACATGAACCTATAATGCAGAGAAATTAGTTAGAAGACTTGTTGAGGAGTTACGTTAATAGACAACAACCGATTTTAATCATTGTCTAAAGGAGATAAACTATTTCTATGATATGTAAAAAAGAAGATTGAGATGAAGGAAAAGAGTTAACCTACAACTACATGAAGGAAGAAAACTAACAGAGAGGAAAGAAGGAAACTAATGCTAACTATGGATGAATTTTGAGGCAATATCTAACTATAGATGATGGAAGAAAGAAACGCTGAAAGCAACTACAAACTATTAAGCTTGGTCGACCATTTACTAATTCTGTAAGCACAAATTAAGTTAGCGGCATAAAATAAATTACAGAGGAGAAAGAAATATCATATACAAAAACGAAATTGATTATAAACACAGGAAAACAAACTAACTATTTGCAGAAAAGAAAATACAAAAAATAAAGACAAAACCTTCGGTTGATGAGGGGCCCTTCCCAGCAATTAGAGATGGAAAACTGGATTGACTTAGCTACTCATACTATCAACAAACTAGAACTTTCATTAACTTGAGAGAAATTACAGAACTGTCTCCAACTGCAAACTCTTAATGACTGCGAACTATCTCTAAACTGAAAGACTGAAAAAGCTAACCAGACTAACTCATCTCAATCATGGAGACAACTATTTATAAGTTACAATAGGTGAGAGGGTCGACAGAGTCGACCTCTCTAATAATAGAGGTGTTTAAATGACTGTAACTATTGATTGAATGGTGCATGCCAACGCAAGGAGCATCTACCTAGCTTACACGGGGTTGGTTTCTTCATGCAGGTGTTGTAGCATCGATCTTCCATTGACGTGGGCAGAGAGGTAGCAAGCTGTCGAAGTGAGCAAAGGGAGGAGAGGCTACTGGAGAACTGTCGTGGCAAGGCGTTGTGCTGGAAGGATGAACATGTGCGACCTAGACACCTTCCAGAACAATGGCTTAAACAAGCAGCACGATTCCAGGCTAAATGCGAGCCTGAATCAGCATGTTGGAGTGTTGACGTAGACACAGGAGTTATGTCGGCAGACTGAGCGTGGGCGAGTTGAACTCCTTCCAGAATGATGGCGTGCAAGTGCGTGAGCAGGCGTATGTGATTCCCAACTAAGCAAACAAGAGAATCGGCGTTTGGAGCATTGTCATGGGCGTGGTGATGCGTCAGCAGGCTCAGCGAGCTTGGGGATGGATCTTCTAGAGAAATAGCTCATTAATCATTAGCTCCACATGGCAAACAGAACCCACGTGCTCGTTTTTGCATTTAACAGTCTACGATATGCCAACCGTGGATTTTAGGGGTTGAACGCGGGGTTGAATGACAAGCTGAATGTGTTTAAGCTTTAACACATAGCACATAGTCTGAACGAAGGGTCATTCGAAAAACACAGTCTGTCAATAAAAACATAAATGTCAATAATGTCCAGAAATTGTCATTTGAACATAAACAAACCATAATATAACGAAATATAAACAATATTTGCGTAATAGATAAATATATGCACACTTGGGATGTTTGATGGGTTGAATGATAAGAAAAAAACCTAATATAGAAAAAAAATGATAGAAATAACACCATCTCGGGTAGATTTAATGATAAAAAATAGTGACAAAATGGACACCAACATTCCCCCAAACCGAGGACATGCCAGGTCCCACTGATCAAAAGAAATTAGGAAGAAGGCTGAGCTGCGGCAGCAGCTGCCTTCGACTTGGATGATGAAGACATAGATTTGGCCTCGAGCTTCCTGAATTGGTCCTTTAAATAATTATATCCCATCTTCAAGGCAGTATTGGATGTTGTTTGGGCATTAACCAAGCATTCAATGTCTTTTACTTGTGCACGCAGTGCCTTGTTTTCTTCATGAAGCTCAGAAATTGTTTCCACATAGCTTTGATTTTCATCTGTTAGTCGTCCTATCACTTGGGTCAACTTATCCCATTTCTGCTGACTCAAAATAGGTTGTTCTATATCATGCTCCAAGTCCAATTGAGGACTCGTCTCTTTTGGAGATGTCTCAACATTAATAGTCTATTCTTCAGAACTTTTGTCTTTGTTATATGCAGGAGAGCTTCTAGCAGCAGGGGTTTCACTCATCTGAGCGGATGCATTATCTAGTGTGAGGAGGGGTGACTCAAAGGTATGATCATCCGACTAGATATTTGAACATGATGTCTGAACAACCTTCTGACTGACAGACTGATCAACGGACTGGTCACCATTTATCTCTCTAAGTTCGGTAGGTATTAATGAGAAAAGTGGAGATTCGAGAGCAATCTCAGGAGAGTGTAATGAGTGGACAGAGTGCATATCATCTAAGGAACTCTCATCAAACCATACACGTTTAGCGTTTTGTTCTTCTTGGGTAGAAGAGTGCTTCTGAGAAGGGGAAGTTTTGACAGTAGGTAAATGAGGGTTCAGTATCTCAAAAACAAAGTGATCCCAAGTTTAACCTCTCTCCTCTAATTGATGAATGATCAGAAGCTTAATAAGACAATGGTGATACAAGCTGCCAGAAGGATTAATAGTATTTTTTCTAACTTGACTCAACATCTTTTCCAAACTCTTTAGGAAGTAAAATGGGAAATTTAAGGTCTGATTATTGACAAAATGAGCTAATAGTCTGACATGGCAAGATTTAAAAATAGTGAACTTACCTTCGCAGGTGATTAAGTGGATGATAATGGTCAAAAGATCCAAGTAATCTGGCTTGATCCATTCTCTATGGAATCCTTTGGTGCTAGTAATGTGTTGAAAATCGGGCTTAAGGGCGAACAGGTGAGCTTCGCATGGAGAAAACAAATGCTTGTGCCATCAGGCACCTTCTCTAGGGAGCTTCGTAGCTAACGCTATCGACTCTTCTTTCATGGAGAAAACAAGACAACCGACCTTGGCTGTCTTGCCATCAAAACCTTTGGAAAACAGTAACGAAATCTCATGGTCGTATCCATCAAGGCGGTGGAGAAACAGACTCCAACCTGCTTGAGAGAATAACTCATGGCATCTTTTAAACTCAGGGAAATGTAGAAGATCTTGATAACTACCAGGCTCACAACGGTTAGGCATTGTTGATGGAAGACGGGTGATACAATGAATAAGTGTGGAGGATACAAGGAATTGCAGAGAACATGGTTCACAGAGAAGAAATGAAGGGCGAACAGAGTGAAGCAGAAATTCATGCAACCATCAGTTAAATTAAAGTTCGTTTGGATGGCTGAATGGTCATAGGTGAGCACGCTTAAAAGGATGACGCTTGTACTTTGAAGATCTTGAGTCAAGTGCCAGTATTGAAGTGCATGAATTCAGTGGATGCGTGTTTGGTATAGTGTGTTCAGCCATGTCCAAAGCCAAGCTTTGGACAAGTTGAATGAAATTCACGTAACGGGATAGATTACACGTGGGAGATCATAGCGATTTGATCCAAATGCTAGCGATTCGTGTGATATCTAGGATCACGGCGGTCATGCAATAATTCGTAATGACACAAGATTCATTCGTTCAATGGAGGCGAGATGGGTAAAGGAATAAAACCAAGTGTGAGATTTGACGTTTGATTGATCCCTGTCATCATTGGTTAGTCAGAATTTTCAAAATATCTAGCATGCTATTTGATATATATTCAAGCCAAGATTTCATTCAGCAATTTTTATTCAAAACGTCACTCATCTGCTGCATTCGTCACTTCATTCGGATTAGTGTTCGACTCGTCATTCAGTCCTTCATACAGAATTTTGTCTGTACAAGATTTGCTTACTAATACTTGACTAAAACTGATTTTGCAAAGAATTTATGAAGCTGTTAGTGCACAAAAGATGTTGTAAACTTTGCTTTTCTGGATCTTTTAATTGCGTTCCTCTTTTTGTTCTTGATTAGATAAATTTTCTTCTGCTTTTTGCATTAACCTAAAAACACCTATCATTATATCAAAGATAAATGAAATTTCATAAATCCTCAACAAGTAAGAACAATTCTAATCTTCCCCCCCAAACCAAAGATATGGCGTGTACTCAAGCCATAAAAAAGAATGTTAACTATTCAATTATTTTCCCTTAGGAGGTTTACCAATAGCTGAAAGTGTTGTGATACTTTTCTCAAGAAAATGAAATATTAGCTAAACATGTAGATGATTCAGATATGTACATTCATCAAAAAGGACCATATGAAGAATGATAGTACAATTGATATGAAAGATGCCACAGGAAAACTAGCCATCCATGACTCATGTTAAAAATTTCTTGTCATCCCAAGATATAGATAAGGTGCACCATAAAGCTTGTGAGATTTTTATAATTATGGGTCCCCATTTCTAGGATAATCACATCCTAGGTATTGTTTTGAATTAGATGACAAGATCCAAGTTCAACTTATAGTTATTCTCTAATGACAATATAAATAATTGGCCTAAACATATGTTTGTATACTCAGGTTTCTTATATATGAATCATGTGCATAGAACTGCATTAACTGATCTTTTTTGCTCGATATTGATCCACTGCCAGCAGGCCTGTTTAGTACCTCGATGGGTTTATCTTGGTACCATGCAAGCATAGCTCCGCTGCCAACGAGCATGTTCAGTACCCGGCGGTTTTGCTTCATATATATATATATATATATATATATATATATAGTAAGGAATTCGGTTGGCACTAGAGTGTGCTAAGCCTGCTAAACACATAGTTCAAAATATTAGAACGAACCTTTATGAGAAACTTTATTAATAATGGCCAAAGTTCAAGATCATGTCAAAAGATAATAACCTAAAGCTGTTCTTTGATCTGTATCTATCTTTTTCATAAGAAATCAATAATGTTCCCCACAAAAATAAAAACATCATTCACTTCTAAGCTACCTTTAAAAGATGCTTTAAGAGACAAGTTTTGATAATGAATCTATGGATGATCTAGTGATCCATAGGTGTAGGATAAAGATTTCTAGAGATCATAATGATGAAAGTAGGTCTTTTAAGCAACTGTTCTAATGATAAATCAGAAATGTGCATGTCTGAATCAAATACTATATTCAAAATCATAAAAGAAATGGTTCGAAATAACATAAAGAACACTTTATCTTTTGCTTAAAAAAATGTCAATTTCAAATAATTGAAAGAGAAGGGGGTAGGATATATTGGAAAATTCTTTTAAGCACTTCCCTTCTTCGAATAATATCACATGAGCTGATTACAAAGATAGGGTTCTTGTGATTAAGCTGCAAAACCACTTATCAGATGATTCAAATTTTATTCAAAACAAAACATATGTACAAAACAAGTCATGTAAAAAAATTTAAATTAACAAAAGGAAAAGAGTCTTCCTGTTTTGATTGACAAACTTTTTATGGTATGATCATAATAATTTTCCCTATAAAAGTTCAATCAGTCGTTAGAAATGACTATTATTATTGAAAACAAAAACATATTTACATATATACAAAGGAATATAAACCAAAATAATTCAAGGACTAGAAGGAGGAGAAATGACTTCCTCTTCTACCAGTTCCATTTCCTCCTGTTGTAAGGCATTCTGTACAAAATCTTGTTTAGATATTGGTTGATGCTAAAGTCTAAGTCTATGTCCATTTACAACAAAGGAAGTTTGAGAATCATCAATTTTCTTAATTTTAATGGATCCATTATCAAAGGTTGTAACAATTTCATATGGACCCATCCAATGAGTAGTTAATTTACCTTTAAAGTTTTTATATCTTGAATCAAAGAGTAGTGCCGAGTCTCCAGTTTTGAATTGTTTTTGTTTAATGTATCTATCATGCCACTTTTTACGTTGATTTTGTATTAATATTGTGCGTTGAATAGAATATTGCCTAATCTCGTCTAATTCATTTATCTGCAGGATTCGTTGACTTTGTGCTTCTTCTAAGTTCATCCCTAATTGTGCAGCCATACGAAAGGTTTTGACTTGGAATTCAATGGGTAAAAGAACTTGTTTACTATAAACAAGTTCATAAGGCGTGTGGTCAGTGGTGTTTCTCCAAGTTATTCTATAATCCCATAAGGCTTATGGGAGCCTATCTTCCCAGTCCTTGTGGTGTAACTGGATAGTCTTGGTCAGGATAGGTTCTAAGACTTTGTTCGTGCTTTCAACCTGACCATTTGCTTGAGGATGATATGGCAATGATTTGCAGTGTCTAATACCATATTTATCAGTAAGCTCTGTCATTAATTTGGAGGTAAATTGAGATCCTTGATCGGTTACAATTTTCCTAGGTACACCAAATCGGGTAAATATTTCTTCATAAATGAATTCTACCACAGATTTCTCTGTGGCTCAGAATAAAGCTTTAGCTTCCACCCATTTGGTGACATAATCTATACAGACTAGGATGTACTTATTCTTGCGAGACATCGACGAAATTGGTCCAATGAAATCTAGAGCCCATTTTTCAAATGGCTCAATCATAACTTGGGGTTGCAAAGGCATCTCATCGGATGGTGTAGGTCTACCCATTCTTTGACAACTATCACATCCCTTAACATATTTGGCAGCATCTTTAAAGATGCTTGGCCAATAGTACCCGGAGTGCAATACTTTGTATGTTGTTCTTTTATCAGAAAAATGCCCACCGCAAGGTCCACCATGACATGCATGTAGGATCTTTGCCATCTCGTCCTCTCGTACACATCGTCTAATAATAAGATCAGGACCAGTACGAAAGAGATCATTATCTACCCAAGAATAATTGGAACTTTGAACTATGATGCTACGTTTCTTAGGTGGGGAGAGATGGTTAGGTAGCTTTCTAGTTGCTAAATAATTGGCTATATCTGCAAACCATGGGGTTCAAACAGATACAGCGAACAAATGTTCATCTGGGAAGCTATCATCGACAAGGTTGGCATTATCATCAATTTGAATTCGAGAGAGAAAATCAGCGACTACATTCTCTTGACCGGGACGATCAACAATAGTAATGTTAAATTCTTGCAACAAAAGAAGCCATCGAGTCACTCAACCATTGGTGATGGGTTTATTCATTAAAAACCTGATGGTGGAGTGGTCAGTGTGTATAAAAATTTCATATCCTGTGATATAATGACGAAACTTGTTGATGGAGTAGACTACTGCTAGAAACTCCTTTTCTGTATCAGCGTAATTCGATTCTGCAGGAGTCAAAGTTTTACTGGAAAAAAAATGGCATGTGATGTTTGTCCCTCTTTTTGACCTAAAACTGCCCCTATGGCTATGTCGGAAGCATTAGTGGATATATGGAACGGAAGGGACCAATTTGGGCCCCTAAGAATTGGTGCCACTGGTAGCTTGGCCTTCAAAGTTTTGAAGGCTTGTTGACATGGTTCAGTCCATTGAAATTATGTGTCTTTCATAAGTAGTTTGAACATCGTTGCGGCTATTTTAGTGAAATTTTCAATGAAATGTCTATAATAGCTGGCATGGCCAAGAAAACTTCTTACTTCCTTTGGAGTTTTCGAAGGAGGAAGATTAACAATGATCTCGATCTTGGCGGGGTCTACTTTGATACCTTGAAGAGAGACATGATGTCCCAGGACTATGCCTGCAGTTAGTAACATCTTACATTTTTCATGACTGAGAGCTAAGTTCGTTTCTTGGCATCGAATAAGAACTGTTTCAAGGTTATCAAGGTCTTCTTGGAATGTATTACCATAAAATGTAAAATCATCCATATAAACTTCTACACAGTCATGTATGAGGTCAGCAAATATTCCTAGAACTGCATGCTGGAAAGTAGCAGGTTCATTACATAGGAAAATTGGTAATACTCGATAGGCATATGTCCCCCAAGAACAAGTGAAGGTTGTCTTGTCCTGATCCTCAGGTGCTATTAGTATTTGATTGTATCCGCTATACCCATCAAGGAATGAGAAATATTGTTTCCCTGATAATGTGTCTAACACTTGATCGATGAAAGGCAAAGGGAAGTAGTCCTTAAGAGTGGCCTTGCTTAGTTATCGAAAGTCAACACAGATATGCCATTTCCCTGTGACTTTCTTTGGAACTACCACCAGAGGAGATACCCATTTACTGTTGGAAATTAGGTAAATGAATCCAGCATTAAGAATCTTTTGTAGTTCGTCTTTTACTATGTCCTTTAGTGCTGGGTTCATTATTCTCTGGGGCTGCCTAATAGGAGGTATGGTTGGGTCTGTGTAAATGTATATACCTTTTATATCGGTATACTCCCATGCAAATTCTCCAGTTTGACTCTTGAGAACTTTTAGTAATTGTTTTTGCTGGTTCTCATCTAAACCTGCATTTATATGCAGAAATTTGTCGGAACCAACCTCGCATGGTATGGTATAAGATCCTAGATGTTCTTTGATTGCAAAGATACAGAGTGTACTCGTGAATGTTGAGAGGCTCACATTTTCTTGGAATTCGTCTCCAAAGATATGGTCAAATTGGGAAAAATATTGAGGAAAGTCTACACAGGTTGTGGAAGAGAAAAATTGGTTCAACACGTTCTCGGTGTTTTGTTCTTGAAGTGCCCAGGAGAAATCACTAACAAGGGAAAGTTCTTCCAAGTTTTCATCTCCGAAAGGACAATCTAACCAAAATAGGTTTTCAGCTGTTGGTTGAGCTGGTGGATATAAGGCTAGTTTTCTTGTAGAAAACCCATCAGAGATAACCATCTCTCCATCCCTACATCCTATAAATGCATTGGCAGTAGCTAACCAAGGTCTTCCCAAAATAATGGGGTGACCTTTGGAAGGTCCTTTTGATTCAATAACCATGAAGTCCACGGGATATTCCCAAGAAGCTACTAATACAGTGATATCATCTAAGATCCCAGTAGGTTGCACCATCGTGCGATCTGCTAGTTCTAGAATTGTTGGAGTAGGGCGGAGGAATTGTCCTAGATTGAGAGTTTCGACAACTGTGGTGGTCATCAAATTGATAGTAGCTCCTAGATCAATAAGTGTATTTCTTATGGCGTTGTTAGTAATAATAATATTCACCACAGGATTCCCTGGGTTGGAATATTTTGGAATTCTAGGTTGGTTTGCTATACAATCTGATATCTCTCCTATTACATGAATTGTCGGAGGTCCTTTTGTTTTCTCCTTGTTCTCTTAATACAGAGCTCCTTTATAACCTTGCTATAGATTGGAATATCCTTAATGGCTTGTCACAAAGGGATCTTAATGCAAATATTTTTCAATTCATTAATGATATCGTACTCTGGATAAGTTACAGGTTTCTCTATTATTAGACGCTACGGATATGGGGGTGACTTTTATCCTGAAATTACTTCTTTACATTGATAGTTGTGCTGAAGGTTTAGAAACAACCACATCTTCAAGAATGGCATTATTCAAAACTTCACTAGGTATGTCTTTTTCATTCTCTTCTTGAATAACAACTGATGACTTGGGATTATCTTGCAAAACTCTTCCAGACCGTAGTTGTATCTCATGTATTGGCGCGGTCGAAATAACATATGATGGAAGAGGTAACAAACCAATGCTATTAATAGATTGGGTTGGTTTGTTGTTAGGATTCGGTATCAGTTATGCAGGTAATATTGTGGGTCTTGGAGGATTCATGTTTTGGAAATGATGAGGCTGATTCGGGATAGGGGGTAGTGAAGGAGGTACAAATCCAGACAGAAGTTATTGAATATTAGGAGGGTAAGGATAGTTAGGCATAGGAGGGAGTGTTTGAGCATAAGCTTTCCCTCTCCATCCATGTGGCCATTGCTGTTGTTGAGCATTCTGAGGAGGGTACTGCGGTGGCAAATTCTGCCAACCTGAAGTGTTCCATTGTTGAGAAGGTTGATAAGGATAGTAATAGGGTGGAATTTGGGATGAATTTTGATATGATGGTTGATCTCTAGGTTGCCAAGGCCTCCTAGATGGTTCACCAAAGTTTCCACTCTTGTATACAACTTGTAATCCGGGCAACGATGGACAATCATTGGTTGGATGTTCTTCGGTATAAAGGTGACAAACTGAAACATTATTTAATGGACATTCTTGTTGAGGATGTTTAGTTCTACACCTAGGACAGAAAACACCCATTGTTGCACGCTCTTCATCCTGTCTCTTTTTAGCTTGTAGTGCATCTAATTGAGAACCCATGGCTCCTAAAATATCTGTTTTGAAATTTTCCAATAGGTTTCCCAATTCTACCCTTGTAACTCCACCAGGACCAGATGTGTTTCCTTTGGGGTTCCTAGCATAAGACTCTCGAAAGTGTCTTCCACCTTTCCCTCTGCTCCTAGAGTAATTCCTACATAGTTCACAAATCTCTGCAAAAGATTTGTGAGAAATGTCCCCTGCTGCCATGAGATTAAGGTTATCTAAGAATTCTTCTGAGATTCCTTTGAGGAAGAGTGTTCTTATTGTATCTTCTCGAAGATCACTATATTTAAATTTGTGTAACACATAGTTAAATCTCTCGAGATAGTCTTCTAAGCTCTCGTGTTCAAGTTGTTGAAATTTAAAAATATCATTGCGAGATTCTTTGGGTCTACAGTAATCCTGATATTTCTGAAGAAATGCATTCTTCATGTCTTCCCAAGTTCTAATACTAGATTCTCCTAATCCCATGAACCATCGAAGAGAAGAATCTTTTAATGTGGCAGGAAAGAGTTTTATTTTTTGGCCGTCTTGTAGGTAATTATAACTCCTACACAAAATGTCAAACTCAAACAAGAATGTGTCCGGATCCTCACTACTCTTCCCATAGAAGGTTGGTAGTGAGGAGGGAGGGATGTTTTTCATAGTAACATCTTGCTCAGTGTCTAAGATAGGGAACCCGAAGGTACCTTCAATTTTAACTTCTCCATCTTATTCATCTTGTCGGACATGATATTCATTTTCATCCCCCATGAAGATTCTATTGCCAAAGAGAGAAATCTAGGTTGCTCCTTTCTTGGTGAATATGGGATGTCCTAACGTTCTGTTTCAGGAAGGGTATTCTTCTTTTTAGGAGGAGAATTATCAGCTACATGGGAATCCAGTTTTGGAGGTCCTACTATTGTTTTGTCAATCTGTGAGATAACGATGTTTGTAGAGCTCCCAAAAAGAGCATATAGTAGTGCAGGATTGACAAAATCTACCAAATTTGGACCACCTACTATTGAAAAAGTAGTGTCTTTAGGTTTTTGGACTAATGGAGGGTTAAGAGGTTCCGAATTCTTATCCTTTTGAGTTTTCTCTTGTCTAAGTTCAGTCTCAATATGAGCTTGAGGTTCTTCTCGTGGAATTTTTTTATGAATAGACTGTTCTGATGTCCCTATAATTTCCCTTAAAATGTTTCCAGAAAAGGTTTCTTTAGCCTTCCAAGTAGGACTATCCCCTTTAGGTGTCTTCCAATACCTTTCTGTTGAGTTAGTAGTTGGGGTGGCATGCCCCCGTATAAGTTAATAGGAATTTTAGTAGGGATTTTAGTAAGAGAATTAGTTTTAATAAATCTACCTTGTGAATCTCTAGACCTATTCATGAAAACAAATTGAAACTTAAAATAAATTCTGACTGCATAACTACTACTGCTGGGTTTTGGGGATGCATGTTATAACAAATGCACAGGTTCTTACCTCTCATCTTACCGCTCACCCTCCACCAGCCTAATCTAAGTTTCAAAGAAAAGAACTGAAATTTAAAAGGAAGTTCAACTTATCTATGACTGAATTCTACCTATTTATCTACAACTCCCCATCAATGGCGCCAAAATTTTGGGTGTGTGTGTGAAGAACCTACAATAATTAATTAATGAAAACACACGAGATAGTAGAAATAATAGAACTCAGAATCACTTTTATATTGATTGCAGGCCACTTTGAGGGGGCAACCTCCTTTGAGCAAGCTCAATACAAATAACTTCACTGTACCTTCATTGGTCTCAACACAAACTTATATACTAAGTTTAGGCACCAATACCATGGGTCAATACCATGTGTCAATACAAACCATGGGCCAATACAAAATATGGATCAAAAATTACTACGGGACGACTTACAAAGCATATGCCTCCAACAACAATAATACGAACTATGGATCAACAAATACTACAGGATGACTTACAAAGCATATGCGTCCAACAACAATATACTAACAAAGTAAATAGAAGGGTTGACATGGGTTCCTAACATCCCCTCTCCCTTAGAAAAAGCTTTGTCCTCAAAGATTTAGATGTGGAAATTGATGCAGAATCTGAAGGAGTGGTTCCCCTGTAGCATCCTCGGGTTGCATTCCGGTCCACTGATGCCTTTTAAGTTTCAGGGAGGATTGCTTAGAAGGCTGTAGACAAAGAAGGACCATATCAGCTGCGTGAAAAGTGTGCTCAGAACGGTGCTGATCGGCCTATTGTTTTAGTCTAATTCTTGCCATGTGAAGATTGTCCTGCAGAATGAGAAGAATCTGATCGAGGTTTCGAAGAACCGAGTCAGTTGCCTGAACTAGGGAGCTATTGAGCGTGTATGGAAGAAGAACTGGCGATGCTTGTCCATAAACGGCTTCATATGGTGTTCTTTTAGATGTGGTATTGTACCACTGGAGAGCTTCTAGGAAATCCATAGAAATAGCTGTCCACGTCTATGTAGGGATGGGAAAGTGTTCGAGCAGTCCCGAAAGGAGTGTCGTTTCACCCTTGTTGACCTGGTAAGTATCACAGTAAGCCACCATCTGTTGAATTTTCATTTTCAGTCCCTACCAAAAGAATTTACATTGTTCTCGGTCACACATTTTGAGGAACCTAGAGTGCCCTGCTGATGAAGAAGCATGGAGTTCATAGAAGAGATAGCCCTGTTGAGCAGACTGCAACCAATTTGGAACAAGCAGAGAAATAACTGTAAGAGAAACTGGGTCATCCAATAGGCAAGAAGGAGCATCTGCCACCATATTGTCCTTACCCTTCTTGTAAGTGATCGCATAGGCATAACCCATGAGTTGGATAACCCATTTCAAGTGTGCTGGGGAGGAGACCCATTGTTCCAGGAAATTTTCCAGACTCTAAAGTGCAGTCTTGATGCAGAAATAATTCCCTAATAGGTATGGCTGCCACTTCTGTACTATATGCAAAATAGCCATCATTTCCTGCTGAGATGTAAATGCAGCTAAATTCATACCGGAAAGGTCTCTTAAAGGCGACAAGCCCACTGGTTCAGCAAGAACACCTCCATATCTATCCCAAGAAGTAGGGGAGACCATTGATGGGTGCATTTGAATGGAATGGAGTTGAGCGATTACACCATGTGAATTCTTCTTAAGGATCTTTTCCAGGCGATGTGAACTGATGATGCGGAGAGACCCTTGTTGTAAGCCCTTAAATTTGTTGTGTTTCCCATTGACTGAAAACTGCATCCAAAGTTCACCAAAATCCCATAAGATGGGGCCAAGTGTGCGTAACCATTAAAGTCCCAAAACCACATCACATCCGCCTAGGGACAAGGAAAACATGTCAGAGTGCAGGTTATAATATTCCAAAGAGATACGCACATTGTGACACTTCCCCTTGCTAGGTAAGGTTCCCCCATTGGCAACCATGACTTCAAAGTTGGAGCAAGGATGGACAAAACAATCAGCATGTTTGGCAATCCAAGGATCAATGAAGTTATGAGTGCTACTAGGATCAATGAAGTTATGAGTGCTACTAGAATCAATGAGTATTATAAGAGGAAGCTTCTTGAAGTAACCCCTGACCCGCATTGTTTGGGGGGTGGTGACGCTGGATAAAACATGGAGAGATATCTCTGGTTGTTCATCCTGAGATGGGGGTCAATAGGAGGCTCCTGAATGTCGACCTGATCATCCAGTGTATCTGGAGTTTCTTGACCAATTGTAGAGGTAGGTGGAGAATCCATATCCAAGAGATAGAACTTTTGTTGAACACATCTATGTCCCCGAGTGAATTTCTCATCACAATTATAACAAATCCCTTTTTCTCTGCGTGCCTGCATCTCTGTTTCAGACAAATGCTTGATAGGAGTTGGTCGCGGAGCTGGCAGGATGGGAGATCGTTGAAAACCCATATTTCAGAAGGGAACAAAAGTGGGTTTGGAGCGTTGTTGGGTTGCAATCTTGTCTTCTGCCGACTTAGCCAACCTGAGGACTTCCATCATTGTGTTGGGATGGAACATTTTAACCTCTGACCAGATTTCATCCTTAAGACCACTGATAAAACAACTCCTGTAGAATTCATCAGACAATCCTTCTGTGTGATTAGCTAGTTTCTCAAATTCTATCTGATACTCTCTCACATTTCCACTTTGACAAAGTTTAGTGAGTGCTCCGGTGAAGTCATCAAAAGCACTATGACCAAATCGTTGCAAAATGAGTTGGAAAAAATCTATCCATTTTGTCTCGTCATGAGCCTTGATGTACCAATGGTACCATTGAAGGGCTTCATGTTCTTTTTTC
Source organism: Larix kaempferi (assembly GCA_027924585.1). NCBI lineage: Eukaryota > Viridiplantae > Streptophyta > Pinopsida > Pinales > Pinaceae > Larix > Larix kaempferi. The sequence continues at coordinate 5,108,777 of BSBM01000976.1, read as the reverse complement.
TTCTTTATTTTTTTATATTTTTTTTCCAGGAATGGATCTGCAACAGCGTGGAAGGGATTTGAAACAGATAGATCTGCAATGACGTGGAAGTGATCAGAAACAGATGGATCTGAAGCGGCATCGACTGGATCGAAAACGGCTGGATCTGAAATAGATCTGAAACGGCTGGATCTGGAACGGCTTTCAGAATGGATCTAAAATGGTGTGGCAGTGATCAACAACAGTTCAGTTGAAAATAGATATGGACCCCAGGTATGTGTGGCTTTGTAACAGTTCAGGGGTTTCACTCGGCCACCAATGTTGTCTAACGGCTTGTGTATTGGAGCAGTACTCCACACTCCACGGCTCAGGTAAAACTGATAACTGCTTTTCCACAAACGATAGCTCTTGGTTTACATCACGGGTGGGAACTAGTCAATCAGGTAGGGGTCGTTGCCCTTTTCGCTGGCAAATCCTCTCAATGGGCCAGCTACTTTGGGGTTCTTGTGGTACTCCTCACAATGAGTTTTAGGGCTTATTCCTAAGTACTTCCCATAGTTAAGTGGATAGGGATTATTCCCAGATCCGAAGCTACAATAGATGCGAAAATTTTTTTTTGCAGAAATTTCACCCAACGAGCCCAAGAAAGTGCTTTGATACCAGATGTGAAGAACCTGCAATAATTAATTAATGAAAACAAATGAGATAGTAGAAATAATAGAACTCATAATCACTTTTATATTGATCGCGAGCCACTTCGAGGGGGAAACCTCCTTTGAGCAAGCTCAATACAAATAACTTCACTATACCTTCATTGGTCTCAACACAAACTTATATATTAAGTCTAGGCGCCAATACCATGGGTCAATACCATGTGTCAATACAAACAACCATGGTCCAATACAAAATATGGATCAACAATTAATACGAGACAACATACAAAGCATATGCATCCAACAACAATAATACGAACTATGGGTCAATAAATACTACGGGACAACTTACAAAGCATATGCATCCAACAACAATATACTAACAAAGTAAATAGAAGGGTTGACATGGGTTCCTAACAGTGTGAGCTATCTCAAATAAAACACCTAATATTTAATTATCGACCAGGATTGGTGATCTTAGAGTTGAGGCAAAATATATGCTAAGGTAGAATGGTACCTAATTTTTCCAGCTTGTCAGACCTTCAAAATATTTAATAAAGAAGAGATCGAAAAATCTTTCAAAATGAAAAACCGAGTCAAACTTTAGAAAAACAATAAGAGAATTAAATCAAATCTAACTAAACAACTGACTAGAATAGTATCAAATTATACTACTCTACTGTATATTTAAATGATGGAAAGGGATAAAAAAAGAACTGATAACCAAATAAGGATTGCTAGGGAGAACTTGTAAATGTAAATAATTTAAAATTAAACTGCCTAATTTCAGATAGAGAACAATTGTAAATAAACTATCTATGAGATAATTGAATTTGGTGATAAATTATATAAACAGAAACTATGCTAATCAAATTAAATTACAAGCTAAATGATTTCAACAACAAATTCAAGAAGGAACATCTATTCCCATGTAACAGGAACCAAAGTGAATGTATCGTAATGACTTTCAAATGTAATAGCGAAACAAAACGGAAGTAAATCTAATCTAACTTCAATAAAGAGATGTAAACTACAAAGAGAGAAATTATAGTTAACTTTAAACATTCTAATCTATCTACTATCCATGAGCAGAATAATATAAAACTAATGAAAACTAGAAGCAAGTAGAAAACTTAATAAAGATATTCGCTTCTAAACTTGATTTGGAAGCAAGTAGAAAACTTGATAAATATATGAATATAGAAGCAAGTAGAAAACTTGATAAAGATGCTTATTTCTTATCCAAATCTCAAATCATGAATGTCTTCACTAAATGCATGAAATGGAAAATAATTCTTATGATTAACAAATTAAAACTATTTAAAGAATGAAATTGTTAACTATGATTTGGAAATAAACTATCTAGAAACAAATTAATGGATTCTGAAACAGTAACTAACTATCAAATCTGATACAAAAGCTTAACTTTGGAAGAAGGTTAGAAGAATGTCAAGGAAGGAAATGTAGAAGGAGGAAATAATAAGAAAAACTCAATTAAAAACTATGTAACATAAAACCAAATTTAAATTATGTCTAGAACTGTAAATTAGAAGTGAGAAGCATTATATCTAATAGGCAGAAAAACGGGAATCTAAAAAACATAAAACTAATGCAGAAAGGGTAAAAGTCCGAATGACAATCCGAATGCTAGTCTGAATGACAATCCGAATGGAGGAAAAACGAACTAAACTAAGGAAAAGGAGAGTTTTGATGATCTTGACGTCAGCTGGCGAATGCACATGAACCTATAATGCAGACTTGTTGAGGAGTTAAATTAATAGATAGCAACCTATTTTAATGATTGTCTAAAGAAGATAAACTATTTCTATGATATGTAAAAAAGAATATTGAGATGAAGGAAAAGAGTTAACCTACAGCTACAGGAAGGAAGAAAACTAACAGAGAGGAAAGAAGGAAACTAATGCTAACTATGGAAGAATTCTGAGGCAATATCTAACTATAGATGATGGAAGAAAGAAAGGCTGAAAGCAACTACAAACTATTAAGCCCGGTCGACCATTTACTAATTCTGTAAGCACAAATTAAGTTAGCAACATAACATAAATTAAAGAGAAGAAAGAAATATCATATACAGAAACGAAATTGATTATAAACACAGGAAAACAAACTAACTATTTGCAGAAAATAAAATACAGAAAATAAAGACAAAACCTTTGGTTGATGAGGGGCCCTTCCCAACAATCAGAGATGGAAAACTGGATTGAATTAGCTACTCAGACTATCAACAAATTGGAACTTCCATTAACTTGAGAGAAATTACAGAACTGTCTCCAACTGCAAACTCTTAATGACTGCAAACTATCTCTAAACTGAAAGACTGAAAAATCTAACCTAACTAACTTGTCTCAATCATGGAGATAACTATTTATAAGTTACAATAGGTGAGAGGGTCGACATAGTCGACCTCTCTAATAATAGAGGTGTTTAAATGGCTGTAACTGTTGATTGAATGGTGCATGCCAACGCAGGGAGCATCTACCTAGCTTACACGGGGTTGGTTTCTTCATGCAGGTGTTGTAGCGTTGATCTACCCTTGACGTGGGCAGAGAGGTAGCAAGCTGTCGAACTGAGCGAACGAAGGAGAGGCTACTAGAGAAATGTCATGGCAAGGTGTTGTGCTGGCAGGATAAACGTGTGCGACCTAGACTCCTTCCAGAATAATGGTGTAAACAGGAAGCACGATTCCGGGTTGAATCAGCGTGTTGGAGTGTTGACGCAGACGCAGGAGTTATGTCGGCAGATCGAGCATGGGCGAGTTGGACTCCTTCCAGAATGATGGCGTGCAAGTGCGTGAGCAGACGTACGTGATTCCCAGCTGAGCAAACAAGAGAATCGGCGTTTGGAGCATTGTAATGGGCGTGGTGATGCGTCAGCAGGCTCAGCGAGCTTGGGCTCGGATCTTCTAGAGAAACAGCTCATTAATCATCAACTCCACATGGAAAACAGAACCCACGTGCTCGTTTTTGCATTTAACAGTCTAGGATATGCCAACCGTGGATTTCGGGGGATGAATGCGGTACTGAATGAGAAGCTGAATGTGTTTAAGCGTTAACACATAGCACATAGTCTGAATGAAGGGTCATTCGAAAAACGCAGTCTGTCAATAAAAACATAAATTTCAATAATGTCCAGAAATTGTCATTTGAACATAAACAAACCATAATATAACGAAATATAAACAAGATTTGCGTAATAGGTAAATATATGCATATCTGGGTTGTTTGATGGGATGAATGATAAGAAAACAACCTAATATAGCAAAAAAATGATGGAAATAACACCATCTCGGGTAGATTGAATGATCAAAAATAGTGACAAAATGGACACCCACAGCATTAGAGCTTAAGAGAGCTGAGATTCATGGACAACATCCTCTAGGATATTTATATCATTTTGATCATAGTATGTTGGTGATAAGGAAAATGATTTTGCATCTCTGAGGAAACCTATCATTGGGAGAAGTTTTTTCTTATTCTTTTGATGTGCATATGAGGTTCCCCTCCTTTGTTGCATTACACTGGGTTCATATGCGCCATAAAATGCCTACCTCAATGTTTTTATTACTGCCATTTCAATGTTGTCTCATGTGTTTTGCTTGTGGTGCTTTTGTTATTGAGTTTCTAAGTATTATTCCCATCTCTGCTCATCCTCTATGTATCTTTCTCACCTTTGGAGTGCAAACTATGTTTCTACAAGATGATCCCTATGCATAAGTCATGGCACCATCTCTCCATGTGTTTTTATTTGCATGCTTGTTAGGGACTGTGTGTTTCCACCAAGACGATGCTTCATATACCTTATGCAATAATGAGTATTTTTTTATAATGAAGCTCGTCCATAATGGCCTTCCATGCATATAACATGTCTTGACGCGTTAGGGTTTGTTACCACTCCTTGATTGGTTGTCTCCCTCCACATGCTTGCCAACGTTGTGTGGATGTCTCTACACATAATTATTGCTTGCTAACTCATTTCTTCAGTATTCCTTGTGTTTTATCTACCCCTAGCTATTCTTAGTTCGTTGTTGACGTTCCTCTGCCAAATCTTTCATGCATTTTGTATTTCTTTCATCATATTTTTTATTGGTTTGGTAGGGTCCTACATGTATGGATGTGGATCGTGGGTAGTTCCCTGCGCTCCCTTTGTATATGACATAGTAGCATAATTCGAGTATGAATGCCTATATGAATACGATTCAATACAAAAAAACAAAAAAAAAATATGTAATGAAAAAATCTAGTACGAATAAAATATAGAAGTAGAATGCTTACATAAATATTTTTAATCAAATATTCACAAATACATAAATATACATTAAAAATTAATCATTTATTTTAAAAACAAAAATAATCTCTTCGGACAAACACATTTCCTTACTTGCCGTAACATGTTATCCAATGCAACCAGAATTTGGTTGTGGTTGTTGTTGGCATGTATATCATATGCACTTTTTATATATCTCCCTTGCCACGAGGAGAAAAGGTTCGTGAGGGATGCGCATTCCTCTAAGTTTCCTTTTAGTTATGGCAAAAAAAACAATTTTAATCTCCCACGATAAAATATAAGGTGCACCACGAATTACCAAAAGCTTTATCATTACTCCATTTAATTACAAAAAAACTTTTGGTTCGCACTTTTATGCACACTTGGTCTTAAGGAAAAGGCGCCTTTTAAATTCTCTTTTAAAGAATAGAATAAATATCAAAAAGGTAAGGCTTAAGGGGAAAAGGGGAGAACAAAGCACTTTTTGCTCGGAGACCTATCTTCAATTCAATGAATGGAAAAAGTTTTTTCTTCTTTTTAAAAAAAGCCCTTTAAAGGATGGCATAGAAGGTTAGTATTTTTTGGGAGGGGTGATGGTGGATATTGGCATTTTTGAAAGGAGGTGTTTAGGGAAATAATTTTGACTTTTCGAACTCAGGCGTAGTAATAAGAATGATGGATGGGAGCAACCAGTGAATCAATAGAGGATGTGAAAATGGAAAAATTACACTGTTAAGACGCAAAAGACTCTTACTTCAACAAAGTGTTGAAGAGGTCAAATAGAAGTGGATTTTGCAAAACAAAATAATGAGATGATCAAAGCTCTAATCAAGACACAATGGTGTAGACATAATGCTATGACAATGCACATAGCAAGTAATGACAAAGCTCGACCCAACTTCACCATGACAACACTTGATGACACTTAATGTGGAAGACATAAAGACAAAATGACAATGCTAATGACCAAAGTGAGCATGGACAGGAAGATGACATAGCACTAGACCTGACGGTCAAGAAACAATGACTGTGCGATAAAGTTTAATATGTGTATCCTACTCATCATGTTCTAATGCTTTAGAATAATGTCTATGTTTGGAATCAACAATTTCTACTATGTTGTGGAGTTCATAGTCATTGTAATGTGAATAATGGTGTTTATCCTTATTGTCCATAGTAGCCCTCCTACTCCGATTCATTTCTCAGGAGGGGCTACTACTCCCACTGCCCATATGTTTTTTTAAGAGCAATGGATTTCAAGTGTGTACGACACCTTCACAAACCTTCAAATGAGCTTGCTCTTGTTTGCATGGGCCCAATGCTTCACCCTATAACACTACTTGCTCAAAAGTACCATTGGCTAGTTATGTCATATGGTATGTTGTATAAGTATACCATCACTAAAGATCCTTGACCAACATATTGGCACCCACAACTATTGCCTCAAGTTTCTTAGACTTAGACTTAGAAAACATGAAAAACGAACAATTCATTGAATTTACCCTACATATTCAAAAGCCAAGTAATATTCAAGTGCGCCTATTGTTAAATCTCTAAGTGTGCCAAATATATGATATACTTGTAACTTGGTAGAAGTGGTTTTGGATCGAAGATATACATATTAAATGAGTAACTTGGTAGAATCAAATAAAATCTCCTAACTATGTCAATAACATAATACATATAGATTTCTTGAAAATATGGAAATATTCTTCCTATTTATAAATGCCTTTAAGGTTGCAATATATATATATATAATGAGTGTAAAAACCACTCTCCCATATTAATATTCACATAATTGTTAGGACTATACAAACTATATCATACAGCAAGATTGTATTCCTTCCTTGGGTTTTTAGGTTAGCTCCAAGCAAGGAAATTCTTGAATCTACCACAAGCACACAAATAAAACTATGTCTCCAACCCATTGTAGAAATATAAGCTAAAAAATTTAGAGTAGACCCCAAATATAAGTACATCTAATAGTGTGAAACTACACCTTTAACCGCTTATAATAATGCACCATGCCAGACCAATGAGCATATTTATCCTGATGGGCATGTAGATGGCCATAGCTAGCTGTGGCCGATTTCTCCTTTCCAAAATATTTCTTAATTGATGCCTGATTGCATTGGCGAATTCACTTGCAAGTTGCGTTCACCGTATCTTTGTACTCTGCTTCTACAATTTTTTTTGGGTGCCCTCGATCCTCAGGACTGGCACATTCTATCAGACTGTCTGGTATCTTACGAAGGAACATCCCTCCAGTGGTTATCAAAAGTGCACGAACTGTAACCAAACCCAGAGTAAGAGAGAGACGCCATTCCTAAGGTTTTATTCTCTAACCATATTTGCTGCAACATTATATTAAGTCTTCCATCTGTTTGAAACAAAAAAAAACTTAATCATCATTAAGGAGACACCAATTTTGTGTATAAAACCCCTTGTTTATAAGACGAAGAATCTCTGTGTCCAGCTATTTAACTACTAAAAAGTATAAACTCAAGTCATTCTATTCCAGACTCAAGACCCTATAAACCACTGTACAGTGAAATTCAACTCTAAATTAATTTAAATGTTCACTTACACCGATAGATGTTCAGGTTTGAATTTCAGACTCCAGCTTCTCAAGCAATGCCTCAACCTCCCTTAGGGTGGGCCGATTGTGTGGAGCTTCTTTGCTGCACCTCAGACCTATCTCTGCCAACAAAACAGCAATCGCATAATTCCCCATTTTACTTAACACATGTTCATCTTCTTTCTCTCGAATTTCCTCCATCAAATCTCTATCAATCACCTCCAATAATCTTTCCGGAATCGCATTGCCTACCCAACTCTGCAACGTCGAATCTGATTGCACTTCTTCTGAGAACAGTGGGTCTGTTGGCCTCTTTCCCGTTATCATTTCCAACATCAAGATGCCGTAGCTGTATACGTCCCCTTTGGTAGACACCCGCCCCCCTAAACCATATTCTACAATGAAAAAATTTATAAAACCCTAATTATCAGTCACTCATATATTCTATAAACAATATGGCTCAGTCAATCAAGCAAGTGTATCAGTATTTACCTGGTGCAGTGTAACCAATAGATCCAATGACAAGACTTGAGGTATCTCCTGAAACTTCTGTTGAATCGTCATGCCCTGCTGCAGGTATCATCAAATGTGAAATACCGAAATCTCCAACATGGACCGTCATAGTCTCATCCAATAAAACATTGGAAGGTTTCAGATCACAATGAACTATGGCCGGAGAGCAGTGATGGTGAAGATAAGCCATTCCATGGGCCACCTCCTTGAGAATTCTCAGCCGTCTTTTCAGACCCAATTTGGAATTATTCTCAGTGTAATGCAAATGCTTATCAAGGCTTCCCTGAGACATGAACTCCATAACCAAAGATTTGACCTGCAAAGTTGAGCATACTCCCATTATTCTCACCAGATTCCGATGTTTGACTCTGCCCAACGTCTTGCATTCTCTTACAAGCTTCCTGTACGCACCTCCTGATCTCGTGGACTGGAAAACTTTGACAGCAATGACAGCACCATCGTCTAATATGCCCTTATAAACAGACCCATGGCCTCCACGTCCCAGTAGGCTATCTGGGCTAAAGCCTTGAGTTGCTCTGTTGACTTCTTCCCAGCTAAAACTTTTTGTCTTCCGCAACGGCCATGATCTGGCAGTTGAAATAGCTTCCAATGAAGCAGACTTTCTTCTACGAAGACATAATATCAAAACAGTTCCAACGAGAACACAAAGTATAAATAGCGAAACCGAGGCAATCGAAGTCGCCAGAATAACCATCTTTCTCTTTGAATCATGATGACCATTATTTATCAATTTACAGGGGGGCAACTCAATCCACCTGCCGCAGAGACCAGCGTTTCCTAAGAATGATGTAAAATTCAGGTCTCTGAAAGCTCCAGAATTTGGTATCTCTCCGGTAAAGTTATTGTATGACAAGTTTAAATACCTAAGCATTCTTAATTTCTCCATGGAGATAGGCAGTGAACCAGACAGCAGATTGAAAGAGAAATCCATATCTTCAAGTCCCACAAGCTGACCAATTGATGCAGGAATAGTCCCTTCCAATGAATTGTGAGAAAGATTAAGGTACTCAAGTCCGGCACAATCGATGATTTGATCTGGTATATTCCCTGAAATATTATTGGCCGAGAGATCAATTGCTTGAACCATTTGCATTCCTCCTATCTGGGCAGGCAAACGTCCCGTGAGTGCATTATGTGAGACATTGATGTAGAACAGTAGTTCTCGAAGGCTGGCTACTGGCAATGGCATCATCCCGGTTAGCTGGTTGTAACTGAGATCCAGAAGCTCCAGACTCGAACTTTGCCCAATGCTGTCCGGTATATTTCCACTGAATTTGTTATAGCTGAGATCTAATTTTCTCAGCTGCTGCAAACTTCCAAAAACCTGAGGAATGTTACCAGAAAACATGTTCTTAGAAAGGTACAATTCATTCAGAGCATTCAATTGGCTGAGCTCATACGGAATAGTATCTTCCAGGTTATTCTGTGACAGATCCAGCATCTGAAGAGTATGAAGCGCTCCGAGTGCAGAAGGAAAACTCCCAGTGAGGAGGTTGTCGTTTAAAGTTAGCAGTACCAATCCAGTGAGGTTGCTTATCTGTTGGGGGATCTTACCAGTAAATCGATTCTGATGCAAATAAAGATAAAACAGCTTTTGCGAAAGCTGGCCTATGCTTCCAGGTAAGTCGCCCTTAAGATCATTTATAGAAAGCGCGAGCTTTTGCAGATTGGTGCAGTTAGAAAGCGATTCAAATATGGAAATGGAATCGGCACTAACCAACTGATTCCCATCAAGCATAAGTGACTGTAGCTGTCGCAGCTTGCCAAATTCCTGAGGCATGCCTCCTGTTAATAAATTTTGAGAGAGTTCGAGCTTTAAAAGCTGAGAGCAATTTCCTAGAGATTTCGGAACAGTTGTGTTCAATTCGTTTCCCCAAAGTAGTAGAGTCTCTAAATTCCAAAGCTTGGTGCCTATCTCCGATGGGATTTCTCCAACAAGCCTATTGTCGTACAAGTATAAGGACCGTAAGTCCGAGCAATTTAGTAGTGAAGGTGGGATTCCTCCACTCATCTGGTTTTCTCCAACAGACAGGCCTTGTATTCTGGTGAGCATGCCAAGCTGAGAAGGGATAGTGCCACTAAGGAAGTTACTTCCAAGATCCAGAATCACCATGGCAGAACAATTTCCCAAGGAGTCGGGCAATTTTCCGCTGAGTCTGTTCCCATACAGTCTAAGCTTTTGTAACTTTTGCAATTGCCCGAGATCACTTGGAATACTCCCAGTTAAATTATTATAGGACAGAAGAAGCTCCGTGAGGGCCGTGCAACCTTTCAAAGACTCTGGAATAGACGATGTCAAGTTATTATTTTTCAGCAACAGGAGTTTTATGCGACGCAGCCTGCCCAATTCTGGCGGGATTGCACCAAAAAAAAGGTTAAAAGTGAGATTCAACACACCAAGGAACGACATATTACCCAAGTGTGGAGGAATTGTCCCTTGCAGGCTCATGTTGTATAGATTAAGGCTAATTACGCGCAGTTTCTTGGAGTGGCAGGTGACACCCGTCCAATTGCAGACATAATTGCCAACCTCCCAGTTGGCCAGGGCGTTGGAAGCATCATATGTAATGGACCTTTTGAATGTTTGCAGGGCTTCTATATCGACTTCTGCTGGTTGGAATAGCTGCAGATTTTGACGGCTGCCATGTCTATAGTCATGGATTATATGGCTGTTTGCCGAGACAAATGCAAGTATTATTATGATGAGGACAACATCCCGGCCTGAAGCTGCCATTCCAGTCTTGTTCTTGTTCGTCTCTCTGTACAAATCGAGAAACACAGACATTCGAAAATATAACTTGCATCTCCGTTGCTTAAATTTCGAACGATTATCGTTTGTAGTTGACTTCATGATCTGTTTGCGTGTCGGGTAAGTATAGCCATATATCATGCCATTTGACCCCAAACCGCTGTGATCTCCATCTAGGTTGGTGTTATCTGCATACCTTGCTGTCAAGGTTATTTTAAAATCCATAATATATTATTTTAACTTATATTTATTATTTATTATACATTTTTTCCATTCATGAAAACGAAATTTCTGGATTAATATATTATTTTAACTTATATTTATTATTTATTATATATTTTTTCCATTGATGAAAACGAAATTTCTGGATTTTTCGGATGAGAAAGTCAAAAATATATATTAATAATAATATTTTGACCGATTAAAATTAAGAGTAATCGCTTCTTCTGAGTTGTAAAATGCTCATCACTTTCTCCTTATATTAAAAAGAAATTAAAAAAATATATATTTATTTTTCAAATTAGTTCTTTACATTATAGTGTCATAAAATTTACTTTCTCCTTATATAAAAAAGAAATTAAAAATATATATATTTGTTTTTCAAATTATACTAGGCTGTAGAGTGTCTTTCAATTCAACTAGGTACCTTATGTACAAGCACAAGATAAATAACACCAACATAGATCCAAATCTTAGACTCTATCAAGTGCCGAGAGAGATCAAACCTCTCCTTGAATAGCTCCTTGAGGGAAATACCTCAGCCACCTAATCCTAAGCTCTAAAGTCTCTAATTTAAGTCTCATATTTATTTTTTAATTTGTATTATTCTTTTTTGTTTATGGCGGACAGAATATTTATTATTTTTTACTTTGTATTATTCTTTTTTGTTTACTTTGTATTATTTTGTTACTCGACAAACTCACACATGTTACAAGATCTCCCTCATACTAAGCTGTAGGCCTCTCGACGCAATGAAAAACTAGAGACTTCCTAAAATTGCTTTAAATTCAAGTCAAAACCAATTATGCCTCAAGCAAAGTTGGTGTAAAGATACGATGGCTTGGTTAGACCATGAGTTGGTGTAAAGATACAATGGCTTGGTTAGACCATTAAGACATTGATGAAAATGACACTTTGCAGAATATCGATAATGTATAAATAACTTCATAAAAATCGAAATTTCTGGATTTTTCGGATGAGAAAGTCAAAAAAATATATTAATAATACTATTTTGACCGCTTAAAATTAAGAGAAATCACTTTTTCTATTAATAATAATATTTTGACCAATTAAAATGAAGAGAAATGGCTTCTTCTGAGTTGTAAAATGCTCATCACTTTCTCCTCCTATAAAAGAAAAAAAGAAAAAAAAATTAATTAGTTCTTTGGTGTCATCTATTATATGGATAAAAAATATTTAATAAAAAAATATAGTATATATAAAATATAGAAGTACACTATTTATATATAATACTTTTAATGAAATATTCACAAATGGAGTATGAATGTACATGAACATTTATATAATAAAATAAAATAAAATATAATTCAAAAACAAAAATATAAAAACTGAACAATTTGGAATATGACAAACAACTAGTTATTAATAATTATTTGAATAAGAAAGTGTGAAATTGAATGGCATTTTTATTTTATAGTGTTTAAATAATTAAAGTTTTGGTTTTGTTAATTGGTTTTCAAAATTTAATTATTTATTAGTAAAAGTGAGTATAACACCTACTCCGATATTCGAGGAATTCGAATTTGTTCCAAATTTCCGTATTCGAACTATCAAGACAGCGAAATTATGTTACAATAGTATGTATAGAAAAAGTCTGCTTTGAGCTTTCAAAACTCAGAAGTTGCTCATAGCTTGAATCAAGAAAAACTATCTCTGTATTGTTGAAGTCGTCTAAGAGGGAGAAACCATGTCAAACCCAAAAAACTTGAAGAGACACCACTATAGACATTTAAATGCCCATTCACCTCATATGCCATCTCCAGATCAATCTTTGTCCTTTATATTCAGACTGCCGCCTCTGCCTTTATATCAAGCCATCCAAAAATAAATAAAAATAAATAATAAAAAACACAATATTTGTTTTAACTAAATAGAAATAATGTGGTTTCTCAAAGTATCAAAGTATAAAGGTATGTTTATACATCTATATAAACTAAAGTAATCAATCCAATCTTGATATGTTAAAAATCATTTATTCCGCAATTGGTTAATTTAACTTGTCGGATATTAACGAAACTGCAGCAACCTTGATCGTGAGGCTTCCATAGCATAGTGGTAGTGCGTTCGCTTCGTAAGCGAAAGGTCGCGAGTTCAATCCTCGCTGGGAGCTGTGATTGTTTGTAAGTATATTGATTGATTTTGTGGATAATAAGAATAAATCTATGCACAACTTAAAATTTTGATTGAAACACTTAATATATTAATTTCTTTTATGGATAATAAGAATATGATTTATTTTACACATATGTATTCCACATTATGAAACATAAGTTGTTCTTAAATATTAACGTTGTGTAGAGCTATTGTTTTTGAGTTATTCTTTGAACTATAGAAGAGATTTAGTGCTCACTGTTTCTCTAAAAGTTGTTCGTATACATGTGTGTTTTCTTCTTTGCATGAATATTAACGTAGCAAGACAAGAGGTTGAAACAAAACTAGATGTATCTAAGAGTTTTTGGGAATAAAATAAATTTTTTAATAAATATGTTAATATATGTTTAAACTTTTAATGAGTCCAAGATTTTATAGGAAGAGATTCTCCACTAAAATATTACTTCCTACTATGGACATTTTAATGATTCTAAGATTTCAAAATATAAAGAGATTCTCTAATAAAATATTAATTCCTACCATTCAAAAATGAATATTCTTTCATTTCAAACCCCTTATTACATAACTTATATATACATTGATCATAAAAATATGTAATCGATCTCCATGCTTAATATTAATTCCTACCATTCAAAAATGAATATTCTTTCATTTAAACCCCTTATTACATAACTTATGTATACATTGATCATAAAAATATGTGATCGATCTCCATGCTTTATTGGTAAAATCAAACCTTTAATTATTCAAATTGAAAATGAAAATGATAACGTTAATCTTAATGTAAAGATCAATATAATTATATATCTTAATCAAATATTAATCAATTTAAACAAATATAAAATATATTAATAACCATTACATAAAATATTATTAAGCATTTTTATTCAATTAAATAAAAAAATTAATAATAATTAAAAACCATTATCAAAATCAAATTAATATATATATATATATATATAATATGATAAGAAAGTCATGGTGTCCTTTATATAATTCAAAAATGGTTTTCCTATTCCACATGGTGATCTAATCCTTATATGACTACTTTGACATTATAAATTCCTCTTCATCTTCTATGTAATGGAAGCCACATATTTCTTTCATTTTACGTTTGTTTTTCTTTGTTTGTTATATATATATATATATTAAACAAAGTAGTTTTAAATGTATCAATAATTAAAAAATTCCCACTTACATTGTTATCAGTTTCATCACCATTCTGCATCATTATTGGTAGTATCACCCCCAATCGGTTCCACATGACCCAAGGAAATGACAAAACTAACCAAAAAACTAAAAGTCAAACTCCAAAATTGAGCATAACTAAAAGGTTGTTCTTTTTCCTTTGAAAAGCATGATTGGGTCACACCTTTTGTCCAAAAACCAATGACCTAGTTAAAAAAATGTATTTTCGGTTAGCATTCATCATCTCGCACTACACCAATGATGTAGTGGCTAAAAATGAACACATACAATTGACATGGTCGAAATTAAAAACTAATTTGATCCTCCAAATCCCTAGCCTCTAAGCAATCGATGGATTGGAGAGTATAAACATTGGATTTAAATCTTATCTTTCATCGCTTTTGTTCTTATAAAAAGAGGCCTCATGATCACCCTTTCACAATCCATTACTCCATATGCTAAAAAATCGTTATGTTACCAAAAATTCATTAGAGAGAGAGAAATAAGCCACATCTTCCTTTCAATTTTCATCATCAAGGAAATTCCCATTTAGAACTTATATGGAGATTGGGACTGCAAAGGATACAAAAAATCCTCCCATTGGATTAGCTATGGAGGCCCTTTGCCTTTAATAGACGATACCAAGGTGTGTTTGTATCACACTATTCTTTGTATAGTAATAAAATCACTTCCTTTTATGGTGCACCTTCTTTTAATGGATAGCTTTTTAATTTGTCTTTGCATGCATGTTTGAGAGTGAATTTTTTTTCATTTCTAGATTTAATTTAATTTTTTGGTAGGTGTTTTTTGCACTTGTGTGGGAGAAATCATACACAACAAATTTGGAAGCTCCCATAGGGAGGGATCCATTATCCATGCTTGGTTATGTTTATACCATTGTTTCCAACCTCATTTTTAGGTGTTTACCATATCATTTAGTTGTGTTTTATTACTAGTTTCTAGTAAGCATCATGGGTGAAAACCCGTAGCCCTTTTCTATAGTTGTGTGTGTTTTCTGTCATTTTTCTTTGCTTTGGGACCAAGTCATGGATTTTATTAAGAAATTAGTGACCTAAGGTTGCATATTTTCCCTCGAAAAGTGTGACATTTTAAAAAAACTAGTTTTTTCAACAAATTCGGCTAGTTCTAGTTTCTCCTTTTTATTGTTTGGTTCAATTTCCCATTTTGGGTTTGCATTTAGTTTCATTTTTCATGTATTTAGCCTATTTATTGGTGTGTTACTTAATTTGTGTTTCCTTGTAGATGATGCAGGTGGAGAAAGGATTGAAAAATCTAAGTATCTATTTCCTTTAGGGATATGCTTTGGATTACTTCTCAACTTTCATTTCAGTCTCAACAAGTTGATTTTTTAATCAAGTTTTAGTCAAATTCTTGGATTTGCTTAAAACATTTTTCATTGTTGGATGAGAAGCATTTTTCTCTACTTTGAAAATTCATTTCTAGTTATATCTCCATGTTACATGTGCATTTGATATTTTTTTTTGCTTTTTGGTAGTCGTCCATAACTTCATCGAGTAAGCATAGAATTTAAGATGATTCGGGATTTTGCAGTTATCTAGATTCCTCATGATCCTTTTGGATTTTTATTGCATTAGGAATTTGAAACCTAACGCAGTAAAAATACAAAAAGATCATGGAGAAACATAGATTTTTTTCAAGAAAGAGCATCATTAGTTTTTAACATTCAATATTATCTTCTCTTTCTTTACACGACATTTATTTACAAGAATTTACAATTTCTTGTAGTTTCATTTACTTGTTGTACACAACACTTGTATACACAATCTAACACCATAAATAAAACATCACTTCATTCATGACCCCAAGTGGAGGCTTAAAAGTAACCCTTAATCTAACACATGAAAATACCTTACTCATGGGCCAAAACAATATTGTATTTATGTTAAAAATTGGGGATAAGCATCCAAATAATTTCCCATAGCCATTATACATCTAAGAAATATTGGTTAAATTTTAGGGAGCTAAAATCCTCTTGCAATGAACACAGTCAATGCCAATCTATCAACATCCCATCCTTTTGGGTGGTATGTGTCAAGGCCAGAATCAAAGGGATGATTGGGGCACATTTCTCTTTCAGTATTGAAGATCATCCAAATCATGGTTGTTATCACAAGGAAAAATTTCCAGTTGCAAAAGCATGAAAGCTACCATGAAGGGATAAATTCATCTGAAGGACTGTACCAAAATACTAGATCTACCATTAACAAGAAGGTAAAATGAGCCTAGTGCCAATGCACTAAAGCACGAGTTAGAAAAATCAAGGAAGGTAAGCACTTGAGCGCCTAAACATGTTGTCAGTCGAAGGATGGAAGCACAGAGGGGCCAAAGGTTTGAGGTCGAGTGACTAGGATCCAAGGAACATAGGCTATGATTAGGGAAGCACCCAAGTGCACAACCCAAATAGTCGAAGAACCAAAGAATAGGGATCAATCACTAAAGAAAAAGGTGCTAAAAGGCACATCAAGCACAACTCCCACTAAGCACTCTTAATCAATGGATCCCCGCCACAATGCTCCCACATCATGCGTGATGGTTAATGATGTGAGGATGATGCATTAGGATAAAATAAAATTTCCACATGGAAATTTTGATTGGAAATGCCTCAAAAAAGAGCCCCTCTAAAACCACTTTTGGCGAAGGTGATACCCCAAACCCATTGACAACATGAATCCATGTAAGACTTCATTTAGTTAACACCTAAATTTTGCTTAGGGATCGCTAGGGATAAGGCATGTATGCCCCACTGACTAAGACCTGGAAGTTCCACATCAACACCCAAGGACATGCAGATTCCATATGCACCAAATCAAGGGTCACACGTGGCCATTTGGGCCCTAACGATGTCATGTTGATGTCACCGAAAAAATTTCCAAATAAGAGTTCACCATGTGTCTCATTTAAATTTGAAATTATTATTTATGGATAAGAAGAATGCTTATGTCCCACTACACCAGTGACTGAGCTACCTTGAACTCATCTTGACCACAATAATCTATAGCTTAAAATGGGCTCAATCCAGAGTGAACAATCTAATAACATAAATTGATTTCTTTAAAGGCTTGTTTAGGGATGCATTGGCAAGAGGGATTCCCTCCCCTTGGGATGGGAATGGAAACCATTATAATCAAGGGGCATACCAAGAATTATTGAATGATAAAATAAATAATGATGGCAAATTTGAGAAGAACATGACATCCTAAAAGGGACAACCATAGTTCAATTATTGTCTAAAGAAATTGAGTTGTTAGCGAACCTAAATCTCACATTCAAGAGCTTTCCACCCATATCATATGAACACTTCACAAATGTATAAATGGCAGTAAATTCCATGAAATTTCACAAGTACCCTATGGGGAAGAATTGGAAACAATTTGCTAAAATTCTACCATCTCAAGTGGAGACGTTAACATCGGGGCAAGTCTCAAGAAAACTAAGTTGAAAAAGGGGGCAGGGAAGTTAGTCTATTTTAAAAGAAACCAAATTTAAGGAGGTAGTTGGAAGTATTCAACATAAATGAAAATCCGTTTTGGGAATAACATATAAGGATAAGGATAAATCAAGAAGCAGTAACTCAAATGAAGTTTTGGGGAAACTACTAAACCAAGAGCAATTTCAAGAAAGAGGGAGCAACTATAAAAGAGGAATTCGTATCCTAACATCATTTTCAGGCATTTTTGGGAGAGGGACTTTCTCAATACTTCAAGGTCATAGATAATCAGGATTGAATAGAAATCTCCATGAGATTCAGATCTCATGTCTATATCATCTAGCAAAAATTTTATTCTATTATTGTAATCTTCTTCCGTAAATTCGAAGCTTTCTCAGACTCTATACTACATCTTGATATTAATAAATATTTTAGAAGCATGTTATTTCATCATGTACATGGAATGGATGTGGTGAGTATCAAATGTGGAATGATGGTTTCATTTGTTTGACTGTAATTCCTCATGAATATTTTTGTTATTGAATAGTTAATGAAGGTTTCATTGTTGTTTAACATATGAATGTTCTAACATCCATTGTTGTGATCTTCACCAAGATTTAAATTACATTTTTAAGAACTACTAACTGGTTAATTTGTCAATACATTTTTCTGTCACCATGAATTGAAATATTTATCCCCAAGGATACCTTGCACTCTTCATAATCTCCTCCATTCACCTCATATTATATCGATTACTGAATATAAACCTAACAAAATTGACTAAAGCAAAAAGTCTAATAATCATCCCATCTTTTGTCCTCTATATTTGCAAATATTAAAATAAAATCAATAAAATCATGTTTCTAAAAAAGATTGAGCTCTAAATATGAATAAATTGAGTTGTATCAATCCCTAGCATAGTTCTGTAACAACCTGGAACATCTTAGGGGACAACATGAAAACTAGCATCATTGTCAGGGATGGAGATTCGAAGCAATTTCATCATGCACATAAAGATAAGTACTTGTTCTTAATGGTGAAGAAGAATCAAGCACTCAAGTTGTTGTAGAATTCACATGGTGACTCTATTGGTGTTGATATGGAATCCAGGAAGAGGCATACTAGATCCAACCCAAAATATTAATATGTATGGGTTCTCCCTAACCCTGAAGAGCTAGTTACTTGGTGAATACCCATGAGAGGGAAGCATATTCAAGCATGTGTAATCCTAATATTGAGTCATTCCCTTTCGTAGATCTAGAAGTGCAAGATTCATCATATAGATTTGAAACCTATAAAAATAAAGATTCTTCAAAAAGAAATCCCAATCCACCTTTAATTGACTTGCAAAAATCCCCTCTCATATTCCCTTAGAGTGATGATCCTTCATTCAATCCTATTCTAAAGAGCCCTCACATTCCTCTCTTTCCTCAAGTAAAGAACCTAATTTTACAACATCTAATGGATGGAATTGAAGGAGGAGGTGTTAATCCTCCACCCCCCCCGCCATTGAATCCATGGGTAGTATCTAGCTATGGCCTCCTAAACCTTCCTCAACACCTTTATAACCTTCTTTAAAAGCATCTAAAGCTTCTACCCAAATATGATGGTGAAAGAGTTACCATTGTTGAAGAACACATGGTTGCATTCTAGGAATTTATAGACAACCTTTTCATTGAACATGATGTTGTGTCAATGAGACTATTTGTCCAAAATTTAGAAGGGGATGTTAGAAAATGGTTCAGGTGACTTCCTACAGATTCTATCTACTCTTGGAAGGTGTTAGAGATTACATTCATGAGATAGTTGAGGGAAAAGAGGGACCATCTCTACAACTTACTAGAACTTGCTTCCCTAAAGAAAAGTAGTGCATGTCCTATAGTTGATTTCAACAAAAGATTTAATAAATTGTATAACAACATACCTAATAAAATCAAACCTTCCCTAGCAACAACAAAGGTCACCTTTGTTGGGTTCTTTGAGCCTGATTTTTCTATGATGTTGAGGGAAACATGGTCAACAATGCTACTGATCATGCCAGATGATGTAGTAGACATTAGGGGAAACATAACAGATCCATGGAAATTGAAATTTAGGCTAGACTTGGGTGAAAAGGGTCAAAGGAAACCGAAAGATGAGGCTGGTTTCTCTAGTTTAAAAAATGATTCACAAGAGGCTAAAATTGATGAAATGTCCAATATAAGTAAAAGTGCGTCCAATAAACTAAAGAAGATATCATTTGAAGGATATAATTCAAATATATCCCCTCAAGGGGTATCAATAATATGTAATGTCCCTTTTTAATAATTTTATTAAAATGACCAATTTTTCACTTTTTTCCCTAATTCAACCTTTGACTAGTTTTGATGTCTAGGTCTCCAAATTGCTCCAAATGCTCCCAAATATTCTAAGGAGGTGTATGAATGATATTAAGACTTGATTTTGATGTTCAGGGATGATTTAATACCATTAAAACACTTCTGCAAACTCCTTTAAGATTCTAGTCAATGTATGGGATTTTACTAGCAATTTGGGGTTCAAATCCCCCGAGTGTAAATGCTGAATATGGCTCTCCAAATTCCTCCAAACCCACTCGAATTTCTGAACAGAGGTAGGGGATATCTAAGGTAAAATATTAAGGTCTCATGTGCATCATTATTCAGTTCATTAATTCTGTTATAACCCTCTCCCAAACAACTACAAAATCACTAGTTCGACCTTGGGGGAAATGGCATCAAATCTTCTCCAAATGCAATGAAACTTCACAAAATGACTTCAAGTGATTAGATACTGAACATGAAACTATTATAATGCATAATTAACATTCCAAACATCATTTTAATATCCTTGTCTCACTCATTCATTCAAATATAATAACATTTCATTGTCATACATCAAGATAGTGGGGAAATGGCACTATTTTCTCATTAACAATCAAATTTACATGAATCCACTTGTGCTCTCAACCTGAGACTCTTCATGAAAGTAAATATAGATAATTTATATCATATTACAAAATAATGGGGCAGTGAAATCTCCCCCAAAGAGGTCAATAGCTCACAAAGTGCGTCTCAATCCATAGAGCAAGAATATGATGAGAAAACTTGGAATAGATGAAAGAACAAGCTGATCTTGAAGTATCCACGAGCTTCCCTATATCTGCACCTATAACTTATGAATCCATTAAATCTCTATGAAACACCTGAATGGCCTTTCCACACACCAACTTGGATGTGAATCTTTCACCCTCGAAATTGGCTAAGGCAAGAAGACTAGTTTTCCACTAGCTCTCTCTCTTCACAAATGCAAATTATCAAATGATAAAAAGCCCTTCTCATGCTTGATTCATGTATTTTATAACCAAACTTAGCCTCATATGGTTCGAATTCCTCACATTAGCTTCTAGGGGTTTCCAATTAGGAAAGATTCCACATTATGCCACTTGTCTCCCAAGTTCCAACCTTCCACCTTCTCCCAATTCGAGTAGGAGTCTCTTTGGCTTCTTCAACTCCCATGAGCGCCATGTTGGAGCCTATTTTTGGGCCTGGCATGTCATGTTGGTCATATGTCAGCAATCAGATATGAAATATGTCATAGATGTCATAGATTCTTCATCATTGTTGTCATAGGAGCTAGGGAATCTAGCCCAAGTGTCCACAAACTTCTAATTTGACTCTTCCTCTTCCATGGAGGTTACCATTCCATCCAAATTCAACCTATGATGTTAAATTCCATATGTATGAGCCTACCAACTCATCCAATAATGTTTTCCTTTCCATGAATTCGAAATGGCAAGAGAGGGATGCCATGTGGCATTGAAAAATCAAGCTAGTGTGGGTCCCACATCCTCCATATGTCTTCAAAACCAATTGCCACCTATAATTTCTCTTGAATTTCTTTATTCAACCTCTTTATTAAATACTTGAACTATTCTAATGTATAAACATCATTTATTATCTCCCTTAATACAATTCCAAATGTATCCATTCAACCTAGGGAACCAGTAGGATTGATGGGATTATCTTGATATGCAATTATTTGAATGGGGACATTACAGTCCTCCCCGCCCAAGATTTCTTGTCCTCAAGCAATTTCATATTTGGATGCTGCAAAATTTTCTCCTCTTCCCATGTGGCATCTTCACTTGGTAGATATTTCCATTGTACGAAGTATTCTTTGATAGTTATGCTCCTCAATCTCCTTTCCCTTGTCTTCAAAATATTTTCTGGAACAAGTATGAGCTAACCTTCATCATCCAAGGGAGGAAGTATTTCTGAAGTGAAAATTTGCTGACCAAGAGATTTCTTGAGACAAGAAACATGAAATACATTGTGGATTTTATTTCCTTCCGGAAGTTCTAATTCATATGCTACCTCCCCAATCTTTAGAACCACCTTGTATGGGCCATAGTATCTTGGCTTTATCTTTTCTGCTCCATTCTTTTTTAGAGATGTTTGTTTATATGGATGCAACCTCAAATATACTAAATCATTAACCTAAAAGGTCCTTTCTTCTCTTTGTCTATCTGTATATTGTTTTTGTTGATCTTGGACAACCTGCAAATTGTCTTTCAAAAGCTTTAAAATTTCTTGGCTCTCTTCCACCCAATCTTTATCTTTTGGGGCTCTACTATCACCAAATATCATTTCAACAAAGGTAAGTGCATCATAACCATATAAATATTTGAAAGGAGACATCCCTATTGACATATGAAAAGTGGTGTTGTAGCAAAACTCACCCAAGTGTAGCCATTTTGCCCATGCTTTTTGCTGCTCTCCCACATAGTTTCTTAGGTACCCTTCCAACCATTGATTCTCCCTCTCTATTTTTCCATCTGTTTGTGGATGATAGCTTGTACTTGGAGTCAACTGAGTTCCCACCAATCTAAAAATGTCTTTCCAAAAATCACTCATAAATCTACTATCTCTATCACTTACAATGCTCTTGGGGAGCCCATGCAATCTAAAGATTTCTTTGAAAACAATATCAGCTACTTGTGCAGTACTAAAAGATGATGTAACAACAAAGAAATGAGCAAATGTTTTCAACCTATCCACTACCACATGTATGCAATCCTTACCCAAATATTTTGGAAAACCAATGATGAAGTCCATTGAGATACTGTCCCATTTTTGCTCCGGAATGGGCACTGGTTGCAATACGCCAGCTGGGCATGTAAGTTCTGATTTGTTTTGCTAACATACCTTACATTCATTCACATATTTCTGAACATCTTCATTCAGCCCCTTCCAAAAAAATATTTTCCTTAATTTCCTATAAGTTTTGAAGATCCCCGGATGGCCAGCTAGTGGGGAATCATGTGCTTCTTGCAAAATTTTGTACTTGAGTTTTGAATCTTGAACCAAATAAATTATACCCTTATAATATATCATCCCATTCAAAATCCTGTAGTTATCATCCCCTTTGATTCCATCTAATACATCACAAGTAACTGGAACTTCAACATTGGAATAAGGATCTTCAATCATACCTTTTTCTATTATCTTTTATTCTGTGTCATTGGGGGTATCTGGGGAAGATGCATCTTCATCTCGGGACACACAAGGTTCTTCTTCTTGTTGATTCTCTTAAATTAGTTATAGAACTGGTTCATCCTTTGAATTGAACCCTTCTTCTGTTGAATTTACTTCATGTTACACCCTTCTCCTTTGCCTTCTGGAAGTACCTTGTTCTCCTTGAATCTTTCATCTGATATGAGGAATTTTCTGTTTACTAACAAAAGTATATGTATCTTCTTTATTGATTTGATTTTTTTTTATCATCTTGAGCCTCAATTTTTTCTGGTTCAAATCCTGACCAAAATAGAAAATGCTACCAAGAACAATTCTACTTTCTAAGCTCGGTTAACACCACCAACTTAACTAACCCATGATGGAAGATTGACTAGCTTGTGTGATCAATATGACTTTTGACTCTAGTATCCATTTTGATAAGCCTATTTAACAAATAATAGGGTAATTTTAATTTGGATTTCCCACTCACATGAAGGAGGAATATGAAATGATACCTGTAGATTGTAGAAAATATACCTTCACAAGTAACATAGCATTGTATTATCCCCCGAACATCTCTCCACTCCTTCTTTACATTGTTCAAATGTATACCTTTACTCTAATCCAAGGACTCATACCCGAGAATCAAATACAAACTTAAATCAACTTCAAATAGATGTTTTTTGAACCACCGATCCCCTTCAACGATAATAGGGTAATTTTAATTTGGATTGCCCACTCATATGAAGGAGGAATCTGAAATGATACCTATAGATTGTAGAAAATATACCTTCATAGGTAACATAACATTGTATTATCCCCGGAACATCTCTCCACTCCTACTTTGCATTGTTCAAATGTATATCTTTACTCCAATCCAAGGAATCATACTCGAGAATCAAATACAAACTTAAATCAACTTCAAATAGATGGTTTTTGAACCACCGAACCCCTTCAATGGACAATCTTGTTTCCTCTGCAATTAAGCTCTTGGTCAATTCAAAATTCAATGTCTAGAATTTAATGGATGGACCTACTTAATTATGAGAAAATGACCATGTGAATTCAACATTGTAACCTGTAATTATTTCAGAGAAAGAATACCAACCTGTATCCTTGAAGAGCTTAGTGGATTTAGGAAATTCCTCTTCCCGTTTCGTGTTAACCGACTCGAGCCTATAGATTTTACCACTTTTCTTCATACTGTTAGTTGTTAGACACCTGCTAAACCAAAATCCTCTAGAATGATCTCAAACCCAACTAAGAACAGATGTATCGAATTGTCAAAGCCAACGAGATCATAAAACTAGGGGAAATTAACAATAACCCATCATATATTAAATTCATTCTATCTAAATTAATCATTATGTTGACAGATGTACAATCACTTTTTATAGAAATAGAGGGAAAATTATTTCATTAAAAGCTATATATTATTTCGAGACAAGCGTTGAGCCACCAATTTTCATGATTCAGTGTTCCGGCAGCGCCAGTCTGTATAGCCTCTATCATTACGCTGCTAGAATGTGTCAAAACACAAAAGCTAGGGAAAGATTAATAAGTCTCCATAATATGAGTTAGCAAATGATGTGAAATCACGTATTTGAAGACTTAAAGGAATACTTTACTAAAAATGAGCCAAATTTAATTCATTAACTAGAAAATGCATTATGTAAATAAGAAATATAAACCAGACAAAAAAATGTCCAAATACTATGGTTAAACTTCTACGGAGAAAGTGAAAAAATAAGAGAAAAAAAAACAAGACATGGAAAAACTAAGGTACAACTCAAGTACTAACATCTGGCTCCAGTTGGGGGATGGAGTCCTCCTTGTGAGGCTCCAAGAACATGTATACTAATTGCCTCCTGGAATTGAAACTGAAATTCTTTTGACATCAACTGGAAGTAAAATTATATACAAATCCATTGGGATGGAGTCTTATTCAATAAAAAAAAAATTCACCGATATGTACAATGAACGAGGACACCAATATCCTCAGTAAGTGTAAAAATGTTTTAAGAAACACTCATTGACTGGGCCAACAAGTTTCTCACCTTCCAAGTTTTGTAGCACAAAAGAATGGTTTCCTAGAATTTTTCAATTTTAAAAGGTCCCAACCATAGATTATCAAATTTCCCATGTTTACCTTTTTCATCTTTGCGTGCATCCCACTTGAGTACCATATCACCGAGAAGGAAAGTATCTTATTTAACTCTTCTGTCAAACCTTTCCTTTACCTTTTTTCTGTATGCATGTGCATTTTATGCCAATGCTTCCCTTTCCTACTGTAATTCAATTAGTAGAAAAAATCTTCTTTGAATTTCATTTGGGTCCTCCTCACTATCTTATATAAACTTCATCACTGGAATACCCAAAGGAACAGGGAAAATTGTATCAGTTCCATAAACAAGTTGGAAGGGAGACATACCAATTGCTTTTTTAGTAGTTATATGATCTTCCCAAAGAGCATATTTCAGCATGGTGTCCCAAGACCTCTTGTTCTGAAATAACATCTTATTAATACTATTAATGATATTTTTATTTGTGGATTCTTCCAACCCATTTCCCTATGGATAATAGGGTGTAGAATGTTTGAGTATGATGCCATTTATTTCATAGAAATCAGTCATAGCTGTAGATTTTGAAGCCTGAGCATTATCGGCCAATAATTTTCTTGGATGGCCAAATCTACTCAAAATATTTTCTTGAAGGAAATTTTACCTCTTGATCTTTTTTCAACATTGTTCTTATTTGCTTGATAATCTATACAAAATTAGGAATGAACCACCTTAAAAAATTAATCTTCCCAACAAATGATTGAACGTACTTCTTATTTCTAGGAATATTGATCTTTAGGATTGTTTTGACACGTTTAGGATCTATCTTAATTCCATTAGCTGAAACTATATGGCCCAGAATCTTTCCTTCTTGCATAGTAAAATGAGATTTTTTAGGATTCAAAGAAAATCCAAATTTTCTCCATTTGAGAAATTTTTTCTTAAGGTGTTTGAGATGTGCTTCATCAGAGTTAGAAAAAACATTAATATCATCTAAATAAATTACCATGAATTTCTCCTTTTCTCCAACAAAATCTATATTCATATCCCTCTGAAGGTTGCACCTCCATTCATAAGACCGAATGGCATTTTATCATACATGAGCATTCCCAAAGGAGTAGTAAAGGTTGTTTTTTCTCTATCATCTAGGCGCACAACAATATGATTGTACCCTGAGAATCCATCAATCATATATATCCTTTCAACACTGACCACTTTCTGTAAAATATGGTCAATCTTAGGAAATGAATAGTTGTCTTTAAGGAAATATCTATTTAGATTCTGAAAATCTACACAAAGCCTTATTTCACCATTTTTATTACGCATCGGCACTAGATTTTCCACCCAAGAAGAAAAGCTAAGAGGTATAATAATCTTTTCATCTAACAAATTTTTAACCTCTTTTTCAATAACTAGTAGCAATGCTGAATTGATTCTTCTAAGTTTTTGTCTGAAAGGTTCAGTATTAGGCTTCAATGGAACCTTATGCTGAATTATGTTGGTATCATAGGTTTTTCAGATCTTCGTATGACCAAGAAAAAATATCAACAAATTCTTTCAAAAGTTTGACATACATGTTCCTTTCTAAATATGAAAGTGCCTTGGATACTTTAACCATCTTATGTTCATCAGCAGTACCAATATTACAACTCAAAACATTCTCTTCAGAAGACTGCATAGTGGGCTTCAATAAAGTATCATATTTTGAAAACAATCTTTCCAGAGGAACAAGGCCTTTGGGAATGAAAATTTCCCTTTAATTCGATTATTTTATGATTTCCAATTGAATTTTTTGAACAAGAAGGACTTTCATCAACTTCAACATCTTGGTATTGATCAATTAATGAAGTGGAAAAATCACCTGTCAATTCTAGAAACTTTTTAATCTCTTGATCATCATGAAACACTCTCCATTGCTTAATATTATATGGGACTGAAGGTCTATATCTAATCTCAATTGGATATCTGAGCTGAGTTTGTTGTGGAATTTTAAAATAAGTGGCTGCCAAATCCAAAGAGTCTATTGTCTGATTATGATCTCTAGGAATGAAGGATATGTTAAAAGCTAAAAATAAATTATCCACAAGATCCCATACCTCATTCCTATAAAATTTTAACAGCTATTGTTTTACTTGATAAACAATCTTTACTTGTTGAACCACTAATTCAGAGTCACCAAAAACATCTAACAGTTGAAGATTTAAATATTTTGCAGCCCTTAAACCAATAATTAATAATTCATACTCATCGGTACTATTGGTTGTCTAAAATTCCTGTTTATACATCAAAGATACTATCTCACCTCCTGGAGAAATGAGTACAATTCCTTCCCCTTCTCCTTCTTTTGATGACGATCCATCAAAATGCATCTACCATAAACGATCCTGAATCACAATACTGTGTTGAACCAATATTTCATTTTCAACTTGCAAAACACCACGAATAGCATCATCATTCAAGTGCAGCATACAATATCCAATATCCTCTTCAATAGCACAAATTGGGTGATTTGTTGGATCATAATTGTCACTTACCACATAAGGAAGCTGCATCTCTCTTTATAACCTTTTGTGTTGATCTGTGTCGTGTCCAGGAAGCACGAGGGGGACAATAGTTTGACTGAATGAGTCAGATTTGTTATGGTAGAAGCAATTAAGAATAAGCAGAATGAGCAAAGCAGGATTACACTACACAGATAAACACAAATACGCACAGACAATATGCAGGAATGAAAAATGATTCTATTACTGGGTGAATTCCCGATCAGATTGATGTATGTTACAATACTATACATCCTTATATAGAATTCTTAGATGCTTGGGTGCCTGTCCATTACATTCAGTTACAAAGAAGAAGTTAGCATGATTCAACCGTTACAGTCAACTGGAAGACAGAGAGACAGTTTGTCGAAGTTTGACAATCTCCGGTCACATATCGACGCTACTTGTCGATGTCACGAACTATGAGGTTCTTGAACATGTCGAAGGTGCAGAATGTGTCCCAGTATGTCGAAGTCGAGACTCGTCGGAGTGGTGTCGACGTCGATGACTTGTCGCAGTAGAAAGTTAGCATTCAACACAAATGCCAACTATGATGCGGATTAGACCTCTTTCCTTAAGAAACAATGGACCCCATTGTTTGCTCGCGAAGGTCAAGAAACTTGTCGGTCAATTTAGTAACAGAGTACCACTTTACTTGAGATGGGATCTGGCCAGCCTTGGAAACCTAAAACAAGGGAATTGTGTTCGTCCTTGTATGCCGTACTCGTCGTCCCACAATGGTGTCGCAAGGAAGAGGCTCCTGAACATCTAGATGGATTTCTTCGGGTTCTGCTATCAGTAACTCATTATGTTCCAACAAGGGTGCATGGTATGGTTGAAGTAAACCCACATTAAATACTGGATGCAGACCCAGGCATGCAGGAATGTCGAGATGGAAAGCGTTCTCTCCAATCTGTCAAAGAATAGTGTACAGAACACATCGCAAAGTTTTGAGCTTCTTGAATGGACGTCTAGTGAAGCGCTCCTTCTTGAGATGTAACCAGACCTTATCCCCAATTTGGAATGAATGAGGAATACGATGCTTGTCGTGTCGGGCCTTAGCTTTCTCTCTTGCTCGTTTAAAAATTTCCTATGCTTGCTTATGGATGTCGCATATCTGATCTCTGAACTTAATTGCTTTATCAACTTATTGCTGACTATATTTGGTGTCACTTCTCGTTGACTGTAGTCGGTGTCACTCGGCTGTGTCAAGGAGTTGATCAAGTCAATAGGCACTGAGGGATGAAATCTGTAACAGATCTCAAATGGACTCTTTCCTGTAAAGTTGTGCTGAGCTTGATTGTAGCTATGATGGATGTATAGAATATTTTCATCCCATGTGCATCGATGCTGGTGATTGTACATGCGAAGCAATTGTACTACCAAGCGATTCAAAACTTTCATTTGTTCGTCAGTCTGAGGATGGAAGGCTATCGACAATGAGAGTCGTGTGTCTAGAAATTTCTAGAGGGTCTTCCAAAAGATGCTAACTAATCTGGCATCTCAGTCAAAAATAATGGTCATTGGTAAACCATAGTGTTTCCAAACATGTGTGAAGAAGAGCTAAGCAGTCTGCTGCACTGTCGTGGTCTTCTTACATGGTATGAGAATGGCCATCTTGGAAAATCGGTCGACTACTACTAAGATCACGTCATGTTGATGTTTGGTAGTAGGATAACCCATCACGTAGTCCATAGAAATATATTCCCATGGTCGACTAGGAACTGGCAGAGGTGTGTACAATCCCTGTCGTCGATTAGGAGGTTTAGCAATGGCACAAACCACGCATGATCGAATGTACTTGCACTACAAGATTTGAACCCAAAATCCAATGAGAAAATCTGACAACCTCTGACGAAAAGGACTTTGTCGTCGGATTTCACCTTAAAAATTACAAAATTTGTTAATTTTTTTTAAATTGATAGAAGGAGCCGTCAGATATCCAACGTCTCTGTGGATATCCGACGAGGCACCTGAAATACTTACCAACGTTGTCAGATATCTGACCTAATATTAAGCCCGAGGATGTCTGATATTTGACTTCATATTAAACCAGAGGATGTCGGATATCCGACCTCATATTAAGCCCCAGGATGTCGAATATCCGACTCCAAGCGATACCCAAGGATGTCGGATATCCAACTAATTATGATGCACTAGCTCGTCTATGATCCGACATCAACTCTCCAACGATAACTAAGTTCAAGGCGTCAGATATTAGATGGAGGGATGACTTTTAAAACCTATAAATATCGAAACATTCCGACATGTTTGCTATACAAGTGACGGTTTGCAGAATTGTTTTTATTCGATGGACTGTTTTTCAGCGGACTGTTTTTCGGCGGACTATTTTTCATTATTTCCATTGTTTTTGTGATTCAAGCTAGCGAAGTGTGGAGCTTCATTTTCTAAGATTGATAATCTTCATTCAAGCTCTTTATGAGAAAATGTCAACTAGCAATATTCCTGATCCAAACGAACAAAATTGGAAATTACTTGCTAGATTGTGGGAAGGAGTTGAAAGAAGGGGTGATGGGAAATGCTATCATCAACCAGAAAACATTGCGGGGAGCATGGGCACGCTGAGGGGGGACATGAATACCATCCATTTGTAATTTTTGCATTATATATGTTTTTATTTTGATTGCTTTGTAAATGTATGTATTATTTTAATATCTCTTTTATTAACTTATATCTATTGATCGTGGTTTCAATAGATGGGGACTAACGTGGACAATAAATATTATTTTAATATTTAATATTTATTATAATTATTTTTTCTTTTGTGCATGTTGAATCTAGGGTATAGTAGAATAACTCATTTAGTTGTTCATTAGTGAGACTAACCCACTCAATGAGGAAAGCACTTAACTCTCTAGATTTGTGACACTTTCCATCATGATAATAGAAATAACGACTATATTGGCATGTTGTAATTTCTCTTATATTTTCTCTATAGAAACCATAGCATTGTTTATCTTACCTTAGTGGACAGTATGAGAAATTTTGAGTTATATTTGAGTAGATTTGCTCAGTAATTGGGTCAATTATTATGTCTCTTTGATAGTTTGGATGCACCTATTTGACCAACAGTACAATTGGTTGTCGTTCTTTTCATCCCAACAGTACAAAATTTGTTACATTTTAAATGCATCACATAAATGTTTACATTTTGCGTTTGAATTTCTTATATAACTTTTATCTATTGTTGGTTTCATGTAATTATAAAGGAAATACATCCTACGGCATATCGTCCGGAGGAAGTGCTTACAGAACAAGTACTGGAGGAACATGGAGCTATGAATATTAATGGAGAACAAGTTAATGATCACATTGAAGAAGATGATCATATTGATAACATAGTTGAAGATGATGTTACAAATACTTTGATCCATGATTCATTTAATGTTAGAATGGATGGTCATCATCATCATCATCATCATGAAAATGATGAACATTTTGATGATATTCATGATATACCTCTTCTTGATAAGGCATATGAACCCCTTTATGAGGACTCCAAGACAAATCTTCTCTCTGCTATATTGTTGATAATGAACTTAAAGGTTATGAATGGTCTTTCAAACATATTAGTCACACGGATGTTAAGGTATGTAATATATTCGATCACAAAAGATATATGATCGTGTATTTTATTGTTAATTCATATATAAGTCAAATTATTACGGATGAAATGTGTTCCATTAATATTATTTCTATATTATATTAACTAGATTTTTATTTTAATTTGTTGTAGCATGATAGGTGAATATTTGTTACCACCGTCAAATATTTTACCTCGCACATATTGAGATTTATCTATCATCATGAAAGAAATTGGAATGCAGTATGAAGCAATTCATGCATGCCTCAATGACCATGTTCTATATTACAATCAACATGAATTTGCAAGAGAATGTCCTGAATGTCATATTAGTATATATCGCAGAGATCAAGTATGATCCACATCGCAGTTGGCATTTGTTGTCGGATGTTAACTTCGACACATTCTTGACTAGTCTTCGCAGTTGATACAACTTCGACAAGTTTTTGACGCAGCGGGACTTCGACAACTTCGCACCTTCGACATGTTCATCAACCCCATAGTTCGTGACATCGGTATACAACGTCGACATGCGCCCGCGACTATCGAACCTCGACAGACTGTCTTTCTGTCTTCCAGTCGACTGTAATGGTTGAACAGTTGAACTGCTCTAACTTCTTCTTTGTAACTGAACGTAACGGGCAGGCACCCAAGCATCTCAGATTTCTTTATAAGCATGTAAAATATTGTAATATACAACTAATCAGATTTTATCAGATCTCCATCTTGATCAATCTAGAACAGTTCACATTCCTGCATATTGTCTGTGTGTACTTGTGTTATCTGTATTGCGTAACCCTGTTTTTCTCTTTCTGTTTATTAAGCTTCCGCCATAATAGAGCCAACTCATTCAGTCGAATTGTTGTCCCCCTCGTGCTTCTTAGACATGATACGGATCATTGGTATCAGAGCGCACTCAGTTTTCTTGGTTAAGTTCTGTGTATACACTTCTCTCGAAGTTACCTGACTTATGTCGGTTTAAACTCGCTCGCAATCTTAGCAATCCAAGCAGACGCGATCTCCAGATATGACAGAAGAAACAGATGATAGACATGCAGCTGATGAGACAGCACAGCTTATTGAGCAAGCTCTGGCTTGACAACGAACTGAAATGGTTTCCCAGTTCAATGAGATTCTCTTGCGATTCACCTCGACATCCGGAGGATTGTCGACGAAAACTCACTCTGATAAAATAAGCCCCTTCAAAGTACAAATGAATCTCGATATACCGAATCTTGAAGGAAAGATTGACGTGGAATCCGTCGATAATTGGGTGCAACAATTGGAATCCTATTACGCCGTAAATCAACTCTCCAAAGCTGAAAAAGTCACCATTGCGTCCTTAAAAATGTCAACCTCCGTGCACTGCTGGTGGGAGAACCTCTCGACAAAAATGGAGAAAAACGGAGACCCCATTAACACATGGGATAAATTCATCGAACACATCCAGAAGGAATTTTACCTGCCAAAATACCTCGAGCAGCAATATAAGAAGTGGCAGCAGCTAAGGCAATGGAAAGACCAATCAGTACAGAGTTACACTGACGAGTTCTACCGACTCATGGCAAGACTTGGCGTCCAAGAGGAAGAGAAATTGCTTGTTCTGAAATACACCAGTGGATTGTCTCGGTACATCCAGCAAGAGATGGAATTTTTGACTGTCAATATGCTTGTGGATGCTTTCCACTACGCCAGTAAACTAGAAACCAAGTAGAAAGGAAAAGCATGTTTCGTGACAAAGCTGACATCAGTAAGACCACCCGATAAAAGGACACCCACCGACTACAACAAGTCAAGATCTTCTCAGCCGACACCGCCAAAACCTACGACGGTAAGAAGCCTTTTCATAAAAAAGAACGTAGCAAACAATCGCCAACCGAAAAATGGTGTGATTACCACCACTCATCTTGGCATGATACGTCTGAATGGAAAGATTGGAAGACATTTTTGGTGAAAGTGTCAACCTCCGACGCGTTCATCAAGACGGTGGAAGAATATGATCCAGACACAATGACCCTTTTGACCTCGACAACTCAAGCAGCCTCGACTATTGTCGATGAGGAGGAACGAGAGCGCCTGTTCCATACACGGATATGGGTCCAGAGCAACCCATTGCATCTGATTGTCGAAAACGAGAGCCAAAAGAACTTCATTTCTGAAGAACTGGTGAAGAAATTAGGTCTTGTCACCACTCCACATCCTCAACCTTACAACATCAGTTGGATGAAGGATGCACAAGAACTACGGATCACGAACAAGAACTACGGATCACTCAACAATGCAAACTCGCCTACTTCATAAAACCTTTTGAAGATGAAGTACTCTGTGATGTGGCACCACTCTCCTTAGCCGATGCCCTGTTTGGGAAACCTTACCTCTGGGATAGACATGGAAGTTATCAGTCACGGCCTCAGAAGGTGATTATCAGAATCCGAAATTGATGGTTTAGCGTACCAAAGCGTCAACCTACACCGATGGTTACACTAATATCTGCCAAACAGACAAAGAAGCTCATCAATCATGCTCAGAAATTTGCATTAATCATGATCAAGCCGCAACATTCTAAGAATACTGCAGCAACGAGTCGAGTCACCGACCAATGCAGCTCTCGACAGAAGCAGCAAGTCGATCATATTCTCGATGAGTACCAGAACCTCTTTCAAGCTCCAGACAGAATACCTTAGCATTGCCAAGTAAAACACTCCATTGAACTTGTTCCTAGTTCTTCTTTTCCTAACGCATCTGTTTACAGAAGATCCATTCTCGAAAATGAAGAGATTCACAGACAAATCCAAGAGTTAATAGATAAAGGTCATATCCGACCCAGCTCCTCTCCTTGTGGAAGTCCAGTCATCCTAGTTCCGAAGAAAGACGAGACTTGGCGCATGTGCATTGACTACAGAGCTCTCAACAAAATATCGGTGAAGAATTGGTACCCTCTGCCGCGGATAGACGAGCTTATCGACTGTCTGAAAGGTGCTAAATTCTTTACTAAACTCGACCTCAAGTCAGGATACCATCAGATTCCAATCGAGCCGTCAGATGTGTGGAAAAATTCTTTCAAGACCAAGGAAGGATTGTTTGAATGGTTAGTTATGCCTTTCGGCTTAACCAACGCACCTGCAACCTTCATGCGACATATGGATAACCTTCTCCGACCTTTCATTGGAAAATGGGTTATCGTATATCTCGATGACATATTGATTTTTAGTCGATCATGGGAAGAACATGTCAGACATCTTCGACAAGTCCTCGACACTCTCCAGCAACATCAGCTCTATTTGAACATGGACAAGTGCTCTTTTGCGATGACCAGCATCAAATATTTGGGGTATGTAATTGACTCTGCAGGCATTCACATTGATCTAGAGAAAGTACAGATCCTCAAAGATTGGCCCATTCCTAGAAGCATTCAAGAACTACGAAGTTTTCTTGTTTTGGAAAATTTCTATCGATGATTCATACTCGGCTTTAGTCACATAGCCTAGCCCTTGAATCAGTTGACGAAAGGAAATGGGAAAACTGTCTTTCAATGGACAAAAACACAACAAGCAGCTTTTGAACAGCTCAAACACAGGCTCTGCACTGCACCAGTACTTGTGTTACCTGATTTGCATCAGCCCTTTGAGATTGAGACGGACGCATCAGACTATGCCTTGGGCGCAATGATCACTCAGTCTGGTCACCCAATCGCTTTTCATTCCAATACTTTTAATGACACAGTTAAAAGATACTCGATGTACGAAAAATAATTGTATGCCATTGTGCAAGCTCTCAAGCAATGGAGGCATTACATCCTTGGAAAGGAAACGGTCATTCTTACTGATCACAAGCCTCTACAGTTCACTCTGACACAATCAAAGTTGCAAACAAACCAACAACTCAAGTGGATTAATTACCTACAACAATTTCAGTTGGTGTTAAGTATCAAAAAGGAAAGGCTAACGCCTCTGCAGATTGCCTCAGTCGACCACCCATTACTCTCCTCTTGACAGTGATGAGTATGCAGGGTTACGACACGACCACTTGGCAACAGCTGTATGAGGATGACAACGACTTCTCAGTAGTCTACCACCAGTTATAGACTAACAAGCCGTCGACCTCAGACTTCGAATACTTCCTCAAAGACACCTTGCTATACAAGCTTGGACAGCTTTGTGTACCGACCGGTGAGCAACGATAGTAGCTCATTTGGGACGCACACTACAGCAAGACTGCAGGACACTTTGGAGTAGCAAAGACACTTGCTATTCTGCAGAAGTATTTCTTTTGGCCTACACTTAAATATGACTTCAACAAGTACATTCGATCATGTGTGGTTTGTGCCATTGCTAAGCCACCTAATTGACGACAGGGATTGTACACACCTCTGCCAGTTCCTAGTCAACCATGGGAATCTATTTCTATGGACTACTTGACGGGTTATCCTACTACCAAACATCAACATGACGCGATATTTGTAGTAGTCGATCGATTTTCCAAGATGGCCATTCTCATACCATGTAAGAAGACCATGACAGCGCAGCAAACTGCTCAGCTCTTCTTTACACATGTTTGGAAACACTTTGGTTTACCCACAACCATCATTTCCGACCAAGATGCTAGATTCGTCAGCATCTTTTGGAAGACCCTTTGGCAACAGCTAGAAACACGACTCTCATTGTCTACAGCTTTCCACCCTCAGACCAACGGACAGACGGAAGTTGTGAATCGCCTGGTAGTACAACTACTTTGCATGTACAATCACTAGCATCAACGCACATGGGATGATAGTCTTCCATACATTCAGCATTGCTACAATCGTGCTCAACACATCTCTACAGGAAAGAGTCCCTTTGACATCTGTTACAGATTTCAACCCTCAGCGCCTATTGACTTGATCAGCTCCTCGACATAGCCAAACTCTGACACAGATCGCAGTCAGCGAGAAGTTGATAAAGCAGTCAATTTTTGAGAACAGATTTGCGACATTCAGTGACAAGCACAGGATATGTTGCATAAATCAAACGAGAAAGTTAAGGCCTGACACGACAAGCATCGCATTCCTCATACATTTAGCATTGGGGATAAGGTTTGGCTACATCTTAAGAAGGAGCGCTTCACAGGTCCTTTCAAGAAGTTAAAACCTTTACGATATGGTCCTTATAGTATTCTTCAACAAATTGGCGAGAACACTTTCTAGCTCGACATTCCTGCTTGCCTGGGTCTGCATCCAATCTTTAATGTGGATTTACTTCGACCATACCATGCACCCTTGTTGGAACAAAATGATTTCTCAACAGCAGATCCCACAGATATCAATCCAGATATTCAGGAGCCTCTTCCTTGCGACACCATTGTGGGACGACGGGTATGCCTTATGAGGACGAACACAATTCCCTTGTTTCAGGTTGCTAAAGCTGGCCAGATCCCATCTCAAGGAAAGTGGTACTCTGCTACTGAAATGATCAACAAGTTTTCTCACCTTCACGAGCAAACAATGGGGTCCATTGTTTCTTAAGGAAGGAGGTCTGATCCACATCGCAGTTGGCATTTGTTGTTGGATGTTAACTTCGACACATTCTTGACTAGTCGTCACAGTTGATACAACTTCGACAAGTTTTTGACGCAGCAGGACTTCGACAACTTTACACCTTCGACATGTTCAGCAACCCCATAGTTCGCGACATCGACATACAATGTCGACATGCGCCCGTGACTGTCGAACCTTGACAAACTGTCTTTCTGTCTTCCAGTCGACTGTAACGGTTGAACAGTTGAACTGCTCTAACTTCTTCTTTGTAACTGAACGTAACAGCCAGGCACCCAAGCATCTCAGATTTCTTTATAAGCATGTAAACTATTGTAATATACAGCTAATCAGATTTTATCGGATCTTCATCTTGATCAATCTAGAACAGTTCACATTCCTACATATTGTCTGTGTGTACTTGTGTTATCTGTATTGCGTAACCCTATTTTGCTCTTTCTGTTTATTAAGCTTCCGCCATAACAGAAACAACTCATTCATTCGAATTGTTGTCCCCCTCGTGCTTCCTAGACACAATACGGATCAAGGTAGCTAAAAAGGTGCCTCGCAAGGTTCTACGTTATATTCCCATTATTCCACGTTTGCAACAACTGTTTAGGTGCAAAAACATAGTGCAGTTTATGGATTACCATGCACGGAACAAAAGTCAAGATGACATTATTCGGATGCCTGTAGATGGGTCTGCATTTAGAGATATGGAGGAAAAATGGCCTCACTTTAAAGAAGAACCTCGTAATCTTAGGATTTCTTTGGCAGCAGATGGTGTCAATCCATTTGCAGAGATGAGATCCATTTCTCGGTGTGGCCTATTTTTGTTATCAACAACAACGTTCCTCCATGGTTGACAATAAAGAGGGAGCACATAATGTTGTCGATGATTGCTCTAGGTACGAACCCTACAGTTTTTTTTTTAATGTAGTGGTATCTCATTTGTCATATTTTTGTCACATAATGTCATATATATATATATATAATGTTTTTCTATTGTGCAATATGGTTTAATATATATCTAAATGGTACGTCTCATAATTATATTTTTTATATGTTCAAATCAATCAGGTAAGTACCAAGTCAAACATATGAATGTATATATATAACCTCTTATTAACGAGATGCTGAAGTTAGGAATGGAATCACTATGTATGACATATCTAGACCAATACGACAAAGGAAATTTCAATTCCATGCAATGCTTGTATGGACAATACATGACGCCCCAGGGTTAACCCATTTTTGTGGTATGTAATTATAAGTTCCACTTTATTTGCATTTAATTTTATGAACTACTAGTTAATATACTATGCACGCATGTTTTTTTAAATAATCCATTCATTTTGTATATAATTATAATTGACATAGATATTCCATCTCTTTATGTAGTTCTTCAGACAAAGGGGAAATTTTCATGTCCAGTTTGTGGTCCTAAGATCAAATCTCATTGTTCAAAAAGATTAGGAAAGGAGGTGTTTGATGAGTATAGGAACTTCCTCTCTAAGAATCACAGGTATCGAACTACCGAAAAACATATGTTCAATGGCAAGCAAGAGACTGCATTAAAACCGCAGAGAATGACACCTCACCTATCGAAGTTGCAATATAATAGAAATCGTCAAGGTACGTATAATGAATCATCGTATATGATATGTTATATTGTATTTTATTATATTGTGTGTTGTTTACTGTAATTGACATTGAATTATGTAATTTCATGATTGTCGTTCATGTGATCATGAAGGCATTAATGGGCTTCCACGAGGAATGAAAAGTTATCCTAGACAATTTAGTAGGTTTCCCTACTATGAGCACCTACAAATTGCTCATCTATTTGATACAATGCATATCCGAAATAATGTGATTGAAACATTATGGCGAATATTGGATGGAAGGAGTGACAAAGAAAAAATTGTCAAAATTTGCAAAGCCATTCAAGATAGCAACCATGCAATGAAAGACATCATTCAATTTCATATCAACGGAGAGCAAATTAATATAAACTCACTTCCATGGATGTTAACGGACCATCAAAGTAATGTTGTAAAAGAAGTCATTCGAAAAATTAAATTTCCCACCGGATTTTGTGCGAACATGAAGAATATCATAACAAAGAAAGGTGATTTCGCAGGGGTAAAAACGCACAATTGGCATGTCTTCATGAAGGTAATTATTATGGTATGCATTTAATTATTATTTTTTTCTTATTCCAGTGAATATGGTTGGTATTTTTGTTTGTCTACTCTTTGTTGACAAAATGAAACGATTTGTATATTATTGTTACAGTATGTTCTACCTCTCTCTATCCCGAGCAACTTCGACAACAATGTAAAGCAAATAATAAATAGTCTCGAGAAATACTTGAGGTAAGTGGTGATTTTTTCCATGCACTTAGTGTTTGTTTAATTCAACATAGAACTTATATTTGATTTTCGTTCTCTAATTCATGTTACGTAAAATAATGTTTTTTTCTTTAATCTCTTGATTGGGTTGTCATGTCACTTGTAGATGGTTTCCATCTAAGGAATTCCATAAAGAAGGCATAAAGTATTGGAGGAGAGAAATTCCCCGTCTCATGTGTAAAATGCAGAAGCATCTACCTTCGGAATTTTTCAATGCACAGGAACACTACCTCATACACCAAGTTGAGGAGACTGAATGGTGTGGACCTGCGCACTCAAGGTCCATGTGGATGGTTGAGAGGAACTTGAAATTTATGAAGGGTTTGGTCAAACAACGAGCATATGCTAAGGGTTCTATGATGGAGGGATATATGGTATACCAAAACATGTTGTATATTAGTGAATATCTTCCTGTATTAGCATCAAAGCTCAATTTACGTCGCATTTGTGATTCGGACTCCAATAAATATTTTGAAGGGGAAAGGTAGATCAAGGAAGGTGAAAGTTAATATAACACATTTGACTGTTGATTTTTATGTATATATATCATACATATTCTATTTTTATATTCAGTATTTTGCATAAATTTAGAGTGTAATTATATACTTTGTTAAGTGACTATACATTTGTATTGAATTTTAATTTTATTGTCATCAAACACATGGTCGAGAGTGGGATGCAATTCATTTATACATCGCAAACAATCTTGACTGGATGAAGGTATGGATCGAACGATGTGAACAATCTGGTCATGGAATATCATGGGAAGGTGTGGCTTCATTGGTTAAAGCTTCACATCACAATGGAGACACCAATCTAACACAAAGGGAAATCGATTTAGCAAGAGGTTTATAAGATAAGTAGGTAAGCATATTAATCAACCACACTATTTTTTTTTTTTTAAACTATTGTCATTGTACGTCACGCTGATTTTTTTCCTTGTATGGCATTATAAACATGCACTAGTTAATCATAAATATTGGATCATTATGTAATATTTTCCTTTATGGATTCTATGTAGGTAAAACACCATAAGGCTATGTGGTGCAATAGATGTAGATATCGCATCAAAAATTTAGATGAAACAAAGAAAACATCTGATTGTGGGATATTTGTAGTCTTTGAGGTGACCAATGTTTCTTCTAGAAGTGACAAACATCTAGAACTCTCTGAAAATCAATACTATGGGTATCTAGAAGACATTCTTGAGTATAACTTTAACTACTTCAAGGTATTTCTGTTCGTTGTCAAATGGTACAGGTGTCGACTGAATAATCATGATCCCGATAAAACAATTATTGAACATGATAATGGATTTACCATGGTAAATACAAGGTTGTTTGAGCTAGGAACGGAGCCCTATGTTCTTCCAACCTAATGTGAACAGGTATTTTACTCTGAGGTTCTAGGTAGAGCAAGTTGTTCATTTGCTGTGAGACACGATCCAAGGGGAAGGCCGGTAAAGTATAACGTAGATGAAGGTAATGAAGACATTCTCGAAGAAGAAGACACCGTTGAAGATGATCATGATCAACATGAGTTAGATGATCATGTTCTAGAAGAAGATGTCGAAGAACTTCTTGAATCAGATGATGTATCAGATAATGTCCATGAAGATGATACCAATGATGACATGATGATCGTAACCGACATCGATGACGGCGATGATATGGCCAATCCTTACAATGTTGAATCTGGATCATTGGATGATAGTACAGACGATGACTCAGATTAAGAAGATGATGAAGACCATTGAAGTTTATGAGGTATGCAGTAATAATAAATTAACTATTTCTTAGTGAGTTTCCATTTTCCTGTAAGTTATAATTAGAAACATTGCTTGTTATAGAGTATGACAAAAAACACATTTAAATTTTTTGTACATAGATATTTTTGTCGGGTTATGGGGAATTGAGAGTGATGTGAGGAGGGGAGGGGCCATAAGAGCTTCCACCTTCACGTGGTTGGCCCTTCTTAGTAGAGAATATTAAATTATTCTCGAAACAGAGAGAAGCTTAGTAAGGAAATGCACAATTATGAAGACTCAAACATCATCATCATCACCATCATCATCATCATCATCGTCATCATCATCACCATCATCTTCATCATCATCATCTTTTTCTTTTTCATTGACATCTTCATCATCTTCATCATCGTCATCGTCACCATCATCATCATCGTCTTCGTCGTCGTCGTCGTCTTCATCATCGTCATCGTCACGACCACCATCATCATCATCATTGTCGTCATCATCGTCATCATCCTCACCATCATCATCATCATCGTCACCATCTTCATCATCATCATCGTCATCATCATCATCATCATCGTCATCTTCATCATCATCGTTGTCACCATTCTTCATCATCATAATCATCATTGTCACCACCACCACCACCACCACCACCACCACCATCATCATCGTCGTCGTCGTCGTCGTCATCTTAATCATCATCATCATCATCATCATCATCATCATCATCATCATCATCATCATCTCTTCATCATCACCATCATCTTCATCATCATAATCATCATCGTCATCGCCATCATCATCATCATATTCATCATCATCGACGTTGTTGTCATCTTCATCATCATCATCATCGTCGTCGTCGTCGTCATCAGCATCTTCATCATCATCATCATCATCGTCATCATCATCGTCTTCATCATCATCATCATTATTCATCATCATCATCATCATTGTCTTCAACATCATCATAGTCATCATCTTCACCATCATCATCATCATCGTCGTCGTCGTCGTCGTCTTCATCATCATAATCATATTCATCATCATCATCATCTTAGATAGACATTCTTCATCATCGTCTTCATCATCACCATCATCATCATCGTCGTCACCATCTTCATCATCATCATCGTCACCATCTTCATCATCATCATCATATTCATCATCATCGTCTTCATCATCATCATTGTCTTCATCATCACCATCATCTTCAGCATCATAATCATCATCGTCGGTGCCATCATCATTGACGTTGTCGTCATCTTCATCATCATCATGGGGCCAACGTTGCATTTTGTTAAATACATGTTGGCTTGTACTGAAATTTGGCATGGTTAGACTAGACGCATGCATTGACGTTGTGGGAGGGTTTCCGGACTCAAACATGACTGACACTAACCATTGGAGCATCAAAAACCATACCTATAGATTAAATAATGTGCTACATGGGGCCAACGTTGAAATTTCTTAAATATGTGTTGGCTTGGACTGAAATTTCGCATGGTTAGTCAAGACGTGTGCATTGACGGTGTGGGAGGGTTTCCGAACTCAAACATGACTAACACTAACCATTGGAGCATCAAAAACCATACCTATAGATTAATTAATGTGATACAATATGGGGCCAACGTTGAAATTTTTTAAATATGTGTTGGCTTGGATTGAAATTTGGCATGGTTAGTCTAGACGCATGCATTGACGGTGTGGGAGGGTTTTCAAACTCAAACTTGGCTGACACTAACCATTGCAACATCAAAAACCATACCTATAGATTAAATAATGTGATACATGGGGCCAACGTTGAATTGTTTTTAAATATGTGTTGTCTTGGACTGAAATTTGGCATGGTTAAACCAAATGCATGCATTGACGGTGTGGGAGGGTTTCTAGACTCAAACATGACTGACACTAATCATTGGAACAAGAGATATAAGAACTAGAGATATGTGAACCAATTTCCCTCTCCTCACCTCCTCACATTGACCATTTGTTTAAGAATGGAATCAATTTCTACAAATTGAAGGATTACTGCTGCCAAAAATGACTTAATTACACCCCGATGATCATAATTTCACTTTCCTAGCAATGATACTAGTTATGTGACCATTATTTTCTTCTACAAATGGCCATATGATTGTAGAATGCAACAAGATGGTTGTATGATGCTTGCTGAGCTTCCATATCATCCATTTTGTCCATACAATGCTTTTCAAGATTCTATCTTAGCCTAAGAAGACAATAGAGTTTGCTAATTGAGCCAATTTATTCCATGGTGATATGAATTTAGTGCCTCAATGAATTTCTCATCAGTTCTTGGGCCTCACAGTATCAGTTGATATCATGAGAAATAATTTGATCAATTGCTGGTCTATTCACCATCTTGTTGTGTTGAATTGGCATATTTGAGGATGAATTTCTTGTTTGATGGGTGAATTTTCCTTAGAAGAATTGTTTGAAGTCCTTGTTATGCCATATAGGTCAAGAGCATCTATATGTCAATTCACTTCTATTGTATGCATTAACATCTTGTTGGTATGGTAGGAAACCTATTGGTAGCATCATCATCATCATCATCTTCATCATCATCACCATCTTCATCATCATCATCATCATCATCTTCATTCATCATCATCCTCATCATCATCGTCGTCATCTTCATCATCATCATCGACGTTGTCATCATCATCAATATCATTTATGTTTAAAGACTAGCCAATTTATGATTTTGATACGAATCTCTCAAAGAAGGCTAAGACACTAATTATTTAGAAGCATCAATGTCAAAGACTAATTACCATATTTATTTGACCATAACATTTCTAAAATATTTAAATACTATCCAATTTATGATTTTCATTTGAATCTTTCAAAGAAGGCTAAGAATCACCAATTATTTTGAACTCAATTTATTTCTTGAAGTGTTTCCTTTAAGCTCAAAGAAAAATTGGCTTGAAGATGTAAGGCATCATAAGCGACCCACTTGTGTTGGAAAAATGACTTTCCAAGGGAAAAGAACTAAATGTTCACACTTCCATTTGGCTAAGCTTTTCTACTACCTTCAAAGAGAAGCATTACAATTGGTTCGAATAGGTCGGGAACCACAAGTAGCATGCTTACATAGGTGAAATGAACCTTTATGGATGAACACGTTAAACATAAACACTTTCATTTTGCTAAGTTATGATATGGAGCTACTCTTTCGTTAAAACAACCTAGGACTTACACCTTGCCTTATCTTCTAATGCATACCCTCAAGGGAATTGAACCTTGGTGGTTGTGCTAACATGTTGGCATCTCTAGCACT
This sequence comes from Larix kaempferi, assembly GCA_027924585.1. Taxonomy (NCBI): domain Eukaryota; kingdom Viridiplantae; phylum Streptophyta; class Pinopsida; order Pinales; family Pinaceae; genus Larix; species Larix kaempferi. Next base: position 5,064,288 of record BSBM01000976.1, on the reverse strand, counting down.
AAACCACGATCCCATCAAAAAATATACTCAAAGTCTTATTGGGTTTCTAAATGAATTCATCCAATATTTAACATATAGGGTTTATCATTTGTTATTTCTCTTGTATATTTTTTGCACTATCTTCGTTTAAATCTCAATTGCTATCAAATTAGATAACAAACATTGTGGTCTCTTCATTAAGAAATATGGTAACATCATTGATGGAACTTATTTATTTGCTTCTCCATTCATGTTTACATTGTTTTTCAAGTTACCTATAAATGTAACTTAAGTAGTGTGATATTTATGGTGTTAACATATAAACACGTGGAAATGGAATCAACCCTAAGTCAAGTGGAGCCTTGCAACTTGCTACATGTTTCAGTCTTGACAATCTTCCTTTGAAATTTAATAAGAACACCAAAGAAGTTTGTTAATGGTTGGATTTGAGAATTTTCTAGGTGTGATTAATTAAGATATCAGGGCTCTAAAACAATTAATGTATCTACCTCTATGTTGTAATCGTTTTCCATGCTGATGTAGTCCACCACCTTCCTTATTGTCTTACCAAAAGGCATGAGAATGAGGAAGGAGGAGTAAAATAATGTAATTCACCTTCAAAGAGTACCTTGCAATCACATTGGTAAGGAATCATAAGAAGATCGCAAAAATCCAATGTGTCAAGTCCCTATTTAGTGTCAATTAAAGACTTATATGGTAAATTTAATATGGGACTTACTTATAGTTGTCTCTTACTCTTTGTGTATTGAAACATTTTATATTTTATGGTTGTATCTGTGCCTTGACCCAATTGATATTATAAGGTGAAGAGGTGCATGCATAATAATCCTTAGTTATGAATATGAGATGAGGATTTAAAGAGAAGAGTATGTAAAGACAAGTAATTTTTATATGTATTTTCATGGTAACTGCAGAGGACAAATGTGGTGAGAAACCACAAGCGTTTGGAAGTACGAAGGGAGATTACATCATGATCATGCCACTTATAAAATTGAAGACTCTTCATGAGACAAAAATTGTTTTTTTAATTTATTAATAACCACTGTGGTGCTTTGGTCCAAATGATTTTCTAACTCATTGTTTCTCTATATAGTGTGCCAAGTGCCACCTCTCTATATCAATGCATAGTAAAAAAACTTAATATAAAACAATATATAATATAAAACACTATATAATATAAAACAATACAAAATATAAAACAATACAAAATAAAATATTATATAATAAAAAAATAAGAAAAAAAAACAAATTAAAAAAAAACTATATATAATACAAAAAAAAATCACTTACCATTTCACTTTCAATTCGACATGCCCCCATTTCACTTTCAATTCGACACCAGGAGAAGCTCTGCAACTCTATGAAACCTACAGCGGAGAGCTAGAGGAGAGCATGATTTGATACCCCATTTCAATTCGATGCGTGCAATCAGAAGAGGTGCTCTGCAATATCAATTTTCAAACCCTAAACAATTTCAATCTAACACAGCGTAGTTCGAGAAGGCAGATATGTCCTTGGTATGTCTATGAATTATATGTTTAATGCATACATGTGCTTGTCATATACAATGATATCTTTTATAGGATTGCTTTCCTGTCCCGCATGCTTGCAACCTATTAGGGTTTCTGGACATATGATTCCCTGGATTCGACTTGGGTGGTTGAATGAATATCACACAAAGCCAAAAACTTATCCATATTTTTATCCAGTTTTCTAGAACCATCTCCATTGAAAATGGGAAGGCATCTAGCCAATAAAGATGGCAATGAATGCTTCTCACCCTATTTGGCCAAAGGGATCATCCTTGGTATTTGACTATGGGTTACTGGCCTTTTCATTTCAAGTTATTTTCACCTTTTCATTTATGGAGATTGTCTCAATGATTTCCAAGGTTGTGAATAAAACTCCCATTTGAGTCTTTCTCGAGGTACATGAAGTCGCCTTATCTCAATTTTCTCAAAGGAAAATCACTGGTCCACTTTAACCACCACTTTTGTTCTTCACAATGCACTTCTTGAAAAACAAGTCTCCCACTTATCCACTATGCTATATCTTCATGAAGTCTCTTCTTCCTCCAAGGAGGTTAGACCCTCCAATGTGGTGCAAAGAGTCATGGATGTAAAACACATTCATTTTTAAGTTATTTTTTAGTTTTAAGTTACCAAGGTTTCCAATTACATCATTTTGTTTTCAATGATGATTGTTTAGGCAGAGAGGGTGGAAGGAAAATGAGGGGAATAGAATGAAGCAGAGGGTGGTTAATAAATGATTAGTGAGCATGTTATAAGCCCATAATTACATACAGTGCCCCTTTAGTAGAGATCTTATTTATGCAAACAAAGGTTCCCCTAATCTCAACAGGATATAAGAGAAATCATGACAACAATTATCCTGTGTCATTGAAAGCTAATATTTACTGTTGTTTATGCTCAGAATTGGGTTTTGATACTACTTATACCTTCAAACTCAACCAAGAATTTACTATAGCATGCTAGTCATCGATTTTCAATGGCTGTGATATGACTTTTGACCACCATTTGTTCTCAAAACTACCTAAAAGGTGCCCAAGTTTGAGTACTAAGGAATTTTTTATGTTGGAATTAAACTCAGAACCCAAGAAGAAGGTTGTTTACATCATGAATTATGTCAAGAATTGCTACAGGTCTCTTTTCCTTCAATGTGCATATCTTCCTTTGACATTGACCACTATTGGGGCAAAAATATAACAAACCAATTTTCTTATAGGTGGCGTTAATATTCAGCTTAAATTATGGATAAAAAAGGAAACTCCCGAGTGCAATTAACCAATAAAATGAATGAATGGCTAACAATTGTCTTTGTGGACATTGTTTCGAAAGTCTGCAATAAATGCACTTGTCACAGTGCCTTCACTCCAAAAACATGTGCTATAGGGATGGTATACTTATTAGGCATGTTGGGAATATGCCCATATCTCACTATCACCACTACTTCAGTAAGATATGCCCATAATTTCTGTTGTTTGCATGCCTGCAATTAATGTAGAACTACCTTTTCTAAAGTCATGGTATGTTTAATCAACAAACCAGGCTTTAGTATCATTTCCAGAATTGCATAATTTGTCAAACTACCTTTCACAATCTTCCAAAGGAAGAAATTCCTTTAGATATATCATCATTGGATCCTATCTTTCCATCTAATATCTAAATTGAGGAAACTAATCTAATTCCCTCTCTTGCATCCCACATTCTAGGAACTTGGTGGAACATTGCTACACAAGCCACCACGTATTGTAAGTGTGGGATATAAAAGTAAGAGGGATGGGTTTTCATGAAAGTAAATCTATCCAATATCTGGCGGAAGTCCAACCATAGTTCTAGAAGCACTTTACCTTCTGAAAAAAAGGCATAGGTTCCACATCCAAAAGTGTTGTTATTCTAATTAGTCATAGTATCTAGAAACCCTATGTTTTGGTTGAAAACAGTCCACTAGATAGAGCTTGATATGTGTTATACAAAAGACACTCTTTTGGTTAACACTCATCAAATTTGACAAAATGAATTCTCATCATTTCAATCAATTGAAAGTATCTACACTAGTGAACCTGCATAATAGTTATATGCCACCTATCCTTGTGAGCGCTAGATGCCTCTTTGTTCGTACTAGTACCTTATTTCTAATAAATTAGTAATTGATATCAATATGATTGGATAGATCATGAAATGCCTGATTCTCAGAGATTTTGATACAAGCTTGATTGTCATAGTAAATCATGGTAGTGCTCAAATTAGAAGTTGCAGCAAAACCTAGACAACAATAGGGTTTTTCCCTTGTAGAATGTGTAGCACTTCTCTCCTCAACATCCAAGTCACCATCTATGTCGCTTCTACTATTTGCACAAATCGTAGGGCATAGAATTCACCTCTATTAGTTTTCCCCTAGTTTGTTGAATACTTAAATAAAAATAATGTTTGCTTGTTTTTCGAAGACTATATCTCTAAAAATATTTATAGAACAATTAGCCTTATCAAATTGTCATTAGCCTATCCCTCTCCTATTTAAGTGTGCCAATGGCTCCAATACCCATCATGTTCAAGCCATCAACTTCATGCCACATCTAATGTCTTTGTCTCATGTTCTTTTTCCATCAAGTTCAAGCCATCAACTTCATGGTAAGTCACCAAGCTGCTTCATTTCATTAACCTTGTCCACTTCATCTTTGTCACCAAGATGCTTCATGTCATTAACCTTGTCCACTTCATGCTAAGTCACCAAGCTGCTTCATATCATTATATGTGTGTTAATATCATCTTATAATCATTGTAGCCAACATTAGGTGTTTACCAAATCAAAATCAGAACACATTTCTAAATACTTGCAAACCCTGGACTCAACTCAGGATGCTTCAACACTTCTTCTTCATACCCGCATGCAAGAGAAGAAATGGAATCACAACTTCTAGCTGCTGCTATATCATATGATCCATTTTCTATGGATGCTTGAGAGATCCTTTCACTTGTGGGTCTTATTGATGTTGTAGCTTTTATTGCTTACATGACCAAAATCATCAATTGTCACAACCATATGTACTGAAGCTTTCTGTGGTGTCATTCTGATTACATCTTCACTATGCCAATGTTCTTCAACAAATTTATTGTAGCCACAAATGTCATCAAAAGTACTATGGATTCCTTAAAGAATACACCATAAAACTAACACAGTTTTTATGCCATCATCCAACATTTTTACTCTTTCTTCTTACCATCGGATGTTATTGAAAACTTTGCTTTTCTTTTTCTTCATTTTCTTCAGCTACTCAATCTTCAACTTCATGCCTGGGATATGTACCCAATTATCACTTATTCTGTACTTACTCTTATTGACAACATGTATGGAGAGATATCAAACTTCATTTTAACTTGAGGAATTTATGGGTCAAAGGCACTATGGTTGAATGTTTACATGAGTTATTTTCTTGACGTGATCTTAGAGGCCACATATTGACCCCCTATTTGATTTGTTGGGGAGTTTGGTTGCTTCAAAATGCTTGCATTCTATAAAAAAATTGAATCCCCACATTCAATTTTTCAACTCCAGTGGTAGCTCCATTTATATTGTATTCCCTGATTGTGGTTTTGAATGTTGGGTGTGTTATTAGTGAAGTAGCAGTGAATCTAGATATGACTTGGAGTTTTTTTCATGGGGCCTGTCAAGGCCCCATAGAGTAGTGAAAGATCAAGTTTTCTCTATATATCTCCGATAGCCATTTCTTCATAGATCCAATCTAGAATGTAGGGCAATGTAGAATGTGAGGAATGAGAAATATCCAATCTGATAGCTCGATTAACATTATATCATCCCATTTTGCAAGGTACAGGGCATTGCCTAAAAAATCGGAGCATTACATAAAAATTATGATCTCTACTCTCATAAGGACCATAGAAATTGAAGAGTTTGAGAGACCTCCCCAGCTCATTACTAAATTACTCAATGCAAATTCCTAAGAAAACCACATAAGATTTAATTAGAGGAATGGAAGGGTTTCTAGACTATCACCATCTCTCCTAATAGCAAAATTTGTTTACCTTGCCATCAATCCTCTGTATTGTGTCCATATGTACAAGATGTATCAATCCTTGCCACCATATGAGTTTTGACAATAAGATTAATGGCCCCATCCCATTATGAAGTAGAACCATGTGAGATAGATCCTATAACACCATTAGCATCATGATATAAGCAAAATCGAAGTTCTGTTTTCTGTCGAGGTGGCTTGAAGATGATAATTTCCAGAAAGTGGCCCCAGGGTGCAAAGTAACGAAACATTTGATGGATTTGAAGTGTATATATATAAAAGGAACATAATTATACAGGCCTAAAATTACGGTTGGTGCCATTGCGGTCAAAGTTAAATCAATTTGTAAGCCACCTCGACGGAAAACAGAACTTCGATTTTGCTTACCCATTTTTGTTTTTCTGGTTTAGGAAATATTTCAGGGTATTATGGTTTGTTTTAAAGTCTTCATCTTCTTAAAATTGGCTTTCATTGTGTCATTCATCAGGGTTAGTAAATTCATAAAAGGTAATCATGCATCATCATACTTCAGACTTCAATCAAACCATCATATCTTGGATTGTGGCAATTTTAGTCTTCGACTGGGGTAGTACTGTAGCAGCTTTAACACTTAGAATATAGTAGCTTCAAATTTGGACTGTGGTGGCGGAAGAGTCCAATCACAGCTATACCAGATTCATCTTTTTAGGGTGGTAGATGTGCACCAAATTTACATTGAGCACAAGAGGGGGAATTTACAATCAATTTGGGTTAAATTGGAAAACAACCCGTCCTATGAAGGTATGTGAGTTTGCACCTGCTGAAAACATACCAAACCTGTCATATCACAAGTTGGTTGTGTTTACAGCTCAGGTAAACAAACCCACATGGATATTAATGTCCAACAAAAAACCACAATAAGTAGGTCAATGGGGCTCAAAAGTACATCAACTGTAAGCACATTCTATGAGTGTGAAAACAATGCCTAATCTATCAAAGCAGAAAGAGGAAAGTACCCAGCTTAAAAAAGTACAAAGTAGGTGCAGAAATAAAACCATGACAACAATAAAGAGAGGATTCCAAGGTGAGTTGATGACAAAAATGAATCTCTATTTAGGAAAATTAAATATATAAAGTGATTTCTATAGTATGATGACTCCCTAATATGTACAAATCTCCATTTGCATATCCAAGTGTAGGAACAACATGTAGAGATGGAAATGTTGCATTTGTGTCAATTGCATTGGAGTTTTGAGGTGGTTCTCTTGGCATCATAAGTAGGGAACCACATGCAAATTATCCTTCTCCCTTAGCATGTTATTGCTAGTCCCTATAGTCTAGAGGATACAATTTCCATCATATGGGTTGAGCTATTCAAGAACACTAAGAGAGATGCCATAGTTGGCCTCTCTTGCACTAGCACTAGAAGGACAAATTTCCACAGTGCACTTTAGTCATCTCAAAGATTGAAAAGTCTCTCAAAATCTTGAGTAAGTCAATGATAGGTGGGATTCCATTATCACTTATCCAAAAATTGTGGTAGATTGATCGGTGCTTCCCATAGGATACAAGTGACCATTGCATGATACAAGCATGCTTCTTGTTGTTGCTTAAGTTATATGTGGTTTATTATGCGCTCTGTAGGCCAATTGACCTACACTCACTACTACAATACAATATTTTGGCATCATATTTGGCGTCATTTTCTATAGCATTTTTGGGGAAAATTTTCAAGTTGGGACAATGCAAAACATGATGCTACAAAGGTCATGATTTGAGTCAACTTTGGATTGATGGATTGTTGTCTTTTTTTATGTAGTCTCTATAAGGGATCATCTTAGCGATAAAAAAATACAATGTAAAGAGTTTGTCTACATCAATTTAGCATCAATTTCAATGCGGCAATGCTATTGATGGTAATGGTGCTAGAGGTGCCTCCTTCAATCTACAATCTAGGAGTCCCAAATCTACAAGGTGCTCATGTATGAGTTGTAGTATTTCCCTGGAAATACAGAAGGCATTTCACCAATATATAATGAGTGGTAGATAAGAAAAACAAGCTACGATACAAAGGCTGCTAAAATTCTACCATAATGTTCTATTGAAAAAATAATAAAGTACTTTGAATGATAAGCTAGGGCACACAGAAATATGAACAAGCTATAATTGAAATTTGAGCAATGACAATAGATAATAACAGTTAGAGTGTTGCAACCCAGTGCATACAAGGTGATTTCCACAAACAAAATGACAAAAGAGTTTGCTAAGTTGTAATTGAAATTTGAGGAATGACATTAGCTACTAACAGTTATAGTGCTGCAACCCAGTGCATACAAAATTGGGTACTAAGAAAGAAATAACAACAACCAATCATTATCATCTGTATGCTTGTATGAGGGAAGTTTCAATTTCCATAGGCAAGATCTTGGGGGCATTGATGCCAAGGTACTCAATGCAAGCTAAAGGGGAAATTATTAGTATTGCTCATGATGTAAAAGTAAATGATGTATTGCTCATGATTAGGATACTCTTGTATTTATAGTCATAAAAAAACAAGTTGTGGTATAGCTTCCCCAGTTGTGGTTACTATTTTTTATTAAGCTCATGAAAATTTATATGCAGTTTATTGTTGATGTATATGTAACTTCGGAATGTATTTCATCTATGTATTTCATATATATTTATTGTACCCTTATAAGAGATGTGTTATTCCTCTATAAGGAAGTGTCGTCATGTGTATTGACAAGTGTCGCAAGTGTGTGTACTTTTCAATGGGTTATTAGACCACCATGTGTGGGGTTGGCCCTGAAATATATATTATATGGTTGATATACCTAGCTAGACAAGTCGGCCCCATAAGGTCACTGGGCAAACAAACTAGTATAAATAGAGATCAGGAGATCTCTATTTGGATCACTCGAAAAATCATACTTCTCTCACTCAAAAAGTGGCGCACTAGTGAGGAGGAGGATCATCTGCTACTAGGAGACTATCTTAGTGTATTTTGGTTGTACTTTGGTTGAGCCATTGCTCTCTCTATCTCTAAGGAAGTTGTGGGGTTTTTCACCTTAGGGTTTTCCCCACGGAAACTCTGTGTCTCTTATCTCTCATGCTTTTGATTCTTGTGATGCTTGACATGCTTGATATGATTGTTATGCATTGATATACTGTACATGTTATTCCCTCAGTAAGACCCTAGAGCATATTGAATTAATGCTCAAAATTTAACATGGTATCAGAGCTAACCTGAGAAGAAGACATTTTGCAGTGATGGAAACTTGAGTTTCTTGTTTATTGGGTGTCTCTCCACAGATTTTGGAAACGTAGTATATTAGGTTGACTCTACTCATTAAGGAGAATCTATTTGTCCAATCAGAATTCAATTCTGAGCATTTTCAGATTTGGCCCTAAAAATTAGGGTTTCCACAAAAATAGGAATTTCTGAAATCTGAAGACATAGCTGGAAGCTCCTTGCAAAAATCGAAGTTTAGAGCTTTGGATCGAGATTTTTGGCTAGGTAGATCTCTAGGAAACTCAAACCCTAATTCAGGGCTCTCTCGAGTGAACCCGGGAGGACAAAAAGGAAAATCTGAAGGGTAAAGCTCTGCTGATCTCAAATTCTGAAGACACCAGGCTGATCATCTCATCAAGGCGCATCTTTCTATCCTTTCAAAAAGTTGAAATTCACATTTTGAATTTTTAGGGTTTTTTCGACAAACCCTAATCCGGGACCAGATCCATTTTTTCAACATTTCAAGTGGTAAGACCTAAATCTTTTCTATTTCCATTTGAAGTACTCTTTAAAATGTCTCACCACACCAAGCTTGAGGATAAGCTTGAAGGGGCTGACAACTTCTGAGCTTGGAAGTATAAGATTGGGTTAATCCTGGAAGAGAATGAGTTGGGGTCATACATAAAAGAAGACATCCCTATCCCAGAGGATGAAGAGGCTAAGGTATTGCATAAGAAGAACTTGGTCAAGGCAAAGAGAATCATTGATGATTCCATCAAAGACCATCTCATACCCCATGTGTCTTCTCTAAAGACACCCAAGGAGATGTTTGACTCTTTGACCAAGTTATTTGAAGGGAAGAACATAAATCGAAAGATGACTCTGGGGAATCAATTGAAAAGGGTCAAGATGTTGAATGGAGAAACCATTCAATCTTACTTCTCCAAGGTATCTCAGATCAAGGAACAACTTGAAGCTATGGATGAAGTAGTAGATAATGGTGAAGTTGTTATGACCACTCTGAATGGCCTTCCTAGGTCATGGGACTCCTTTATTCAAGGAATCTGTGCAAGAAAGAAATTGATCTCTTTCAGTAAACTGTGCGAGGAATGCTCTCAAGAAGAAGCTAGGCTTGTAGCTCGTGAAGAAAAGATGGGAGGTGAATATCAAGCTCTCGCAGCTCACACCAAAAGAAGCAAGCCCAAGAAGGAGCACTCTCACCACAGGAGATCCTATCACAACCAACAAAAGAATAAGAAAGATATGAGATGTTTCACATGCAATGAGAAGGGTCACTTTGCTTCAGAATGTCCCAAGAACAAAAGGGATTACATCAACTCCAACAAGAAGAAGAAGGGCAACAAAAGAAAGTTCCATGCTCATGCTGACGAAGATGATGAACCTCCAAAGAAGAAGGCTAGGGCAGAAAGTGATGATAGTGATGATGACTCATCAAGTGAAGAAGAGTATGTTCTAATCTCTGCTCTCACAGGTACTATCTCCCATGGTTGTAATGATTGGTTAATTAACAGTGGGGCTTCCAAACACATGACTGGGTTTAAGGAATCTTTTGTAAACCTATCTAAACATGAATCACCCCATAAGGTGAAACTTGGGGATGATTATCAATACCCAATCAAAGGAAGTGGTGAAGCCTCCTACAACCTAGATTCTGGAAAATCTTTGAAGGTGAAAGAAGTCCTTTATGTACCTGGGCTCAAGAAGAACTTACTCTCCATCTCTACATTGGATGGAAAAGGTATGAGGGTTGCATTTGTGGATGGCCAAGTCCTAATGTGGCCAAAGGGAGAGACCATAGATGATGCAGTAGTGATTGGAGAGCAAGAGGGAGGTTTGTATAAATTGAAAGGACAACCTGAACATGCCATGCTTCATAAATCCATGGAGCCAAGTGAACTTTGGCATAGAAGACTTGCTCATATGCACTATAGAGCACTTCAAATTGCAAGCAAGGCTGTAAAGGTTCTTCCTGAAATCAAGACCAAACATGAAGGTGTTTGCAAAGGATGTGCAAAAGTAAGAACATTAAGAAGGCTTTCCCAAGCAGTGAAAGCAAGGAAAAAGGTATCCTGGAAATCATCCACTCAGATGTATGTGGTCCTATGTCATCTAGGTCTCTGAGTGGGTATGTTTACTATGTCTCATTTATTGATGACTTCTCCAGGAAGACTTGGGTATACTTCTTGAAGAACAAAGATGAGGTGCTTGATAAGTTCAAGGAATTCAAAACCTTGATGGAAAATCAAACTGACAAGAAGATCAAAACATTCAGATCCGACAATGGTGGAGAATTCACCTCAGGTGACTTCAAGAAGCTTTGCAGTGATTCAGGGATTAAGAGGGAGTTGACTGCTCCTTATAATCCTCAACAGAATGGAGTTGCAGAAAGGAAGAACAGAACAATCATGGAAGCATCAAGGGAAATGCTGCATGACCAGGATCTACCTATGCATCTATGGGCAGAAACAACTAGAATAGTTGTATATGTGCAGAACAAAACACCCCACAAGATACTGGACAACAAGACACCATAAGAGGTCTTTTCTGTTAAGAAACCTGAAGTCATCCATCTCAGAATATTTGGTTGTCTAGTATACACTCATGTCCCAAAGGAAAAGAGGACCAAACTAGATCCTTCAGGAAAGAAGGGTATCTTTGTGGGTTACAGTGAAATCTAGAAGGCTTACAGAATATACTTTCTAGGGTTCAAGAAGATTGATGTCAGCAGGGATGTAACATTTGATGAAAACTCAACATTCATCAAATCAAGGAAGGCACCTATCGAAGTTTATGAAGAACCTAAGGAAACTAGATTTCAAGACACTACCATGACTAAAGCAATTCCAGAAGTTGTTCGTGAGTTTGAAGATCCACAAGAACCTGTAGATCCACCCCGTGAGGATAACTCTCACAAGAGGAAACCTGCATGGGCTAGAGAGCTCATTCAAGATGCAGAAAGATTTGGCATTCCAGAAGAAGAACACGGAGTAAAGAAGAGAACCAGATCACATACCAACTATGATGCTTTACTCTGTGACATTATGAACAAAGAACCTTCCAGTTATGAAGAAGCAGTGGAAAAGAAAGAATGGAAGGATGCCATGGTTGAGATATACCAATCAATAATGAAGAATGATGTTTGGGTTGTTGTCCCAAGACCTAAAGAGAAGTCTATTGTGACTTCCAAATGGATCTACAAAATCAAGCATGCTGCATATGGTAGTGTAGAGAAATACAAGGCAAGATTCGTATCTCGTGGCTTCTTTCAAAAGGAGGGAATAGATTATGAAGAAAATTTTGCACCTGTAGCTAGGTATACTTCCATCAGAACAGTACTTTCCCTGGCTACGGCAATGAAATGGAAAATACACTAGATGGATGTCAAGACTGCTTTCCTGAATGGTGTAGTTGAAGAGGAATTATATGTGGAGCAGCCACTCGGTTTCGAAATTCATGACAAGGAGTCATATGTGTGCAAATTGAAGAAAGCCTTATATGGCTTGAAGCAAGCTCCCAGAACTTGGTATGGTAGGATAGACAGCTTTCTATCCAGTTTGGGCTTTACCAAGAGTAAAGCGGATTCCAACCTTTACTACAAGGTTGAGGAAGGCAATCCAGTGATACTACTTTTGTATATGGATGACCTGTTTATTACAGGTGAAGATAGATTGATTGTTGACACGCGGCAGAAGCTTGCTTCCAAGTTCGAGATGAAGAACTTGGGGATGATACACTATTTTTTTTTGGCATGGAGGTGTGGCAGAGTACAGATGGAATCTTCCTTGGACAAGGGAAGTATACAATAGAGATCCTGAAGAGGTTCGAGATGATGGACTGCAAGGACATGGCCACACCTATGGCATTGAACCTGAAGCTTCTGTGTGATGCTTCATCTAAGCCGGTTGATGTCACTGTGTTTCGTCAGATGATTGGGTCCTTGATGTACCTGACGAACACAAGACTAGATATTTGCTTTGCGGTGAACACATTAAGTCAGTTCCTGACGGATCTAGGGAGTGTTCACCTGGTTGCTGTAAAGCATATTCTGAGGTACCTAAAGGGTACAGTTGATTATGGGCTCAAGTATGAAGTGAATCAAAAGTTTAACCTGCAGGGTTATGTTGATTCGGATTGGGCAGGAAATGTTGCAGATAGGAAGAGCACATCTGGGTGCTACTTCAGTATGGATCAAGTGTGATCTCTTGGTTTAGCAGGTAACAGTCCTGCGTAGCACTAACTACAGCCGAGGCAGAGTATGTTGCAGCCTATTCGGCTAGTTGTGAGGCAGTATGGCTTCAAAAGCTACTGTCTAAGTTATTTGATCTCCCATTAGATGCTACTGGTATCTTTTGTGATAACCAGAATTGTGTGAAGCTATCCGAGAACCAAGTGTTTCATGACAGGTTGAAACACATAGAGATCAAATATCACTATATCAAGGATATGGTGCAGAGAGGAGCTGTGAAGCTCCTGTACATTGCAACGGACGAGCAGATTGCAGATGTGCTGACGAAGCCACTAGCCAGGGTGAAGTTCGAGTACTTCGGGGAGAGGCTTGGTGTTCTTCAGATTGATGACACTTCGAGGAAGAAGTGATGGACACATTTGCAGAAGCCATTCCAAGCATGTTGGAAGGAGGATCCTTCACATGGCTGTGGATGTAAGCGCTGGATGATGAGCATCAGGACGATGCTCCAGTTACTGCTCTGTATATGCATGAGGAGGATGTTGGATATGATCAATTGGATCATTTATATGTATATGTATGAACGCATCATGTTGGATGTTGGATATGATCAGTTGGATCATTTATATGTATATGTATGTACGCATCATGTTGGATGCTGGATATGATCAGTTGGATCATTTATATGTATATGTATGTACGCTTCATGTTGGATGTTGGATATGATCAGTAGGATCATTTGTATATGTTTTGTATATGCATCATGTTGGATGCTTGGACCATGTATCTGTATTTGTATCAGGTGGATACATTGTATGATTAGGTGGATCATGTATGATGATATGTATCAGGTAGATACTTGGTATGCATCAGGTAGATGCATGGATGACGAGCTTTAGGATGTTGCTCCAGATGACATGCAGCAAGATGTTGCAGTGATGAGGATCAGGATGATCATGTATACATCAAGATGATGTATGGTGAGTATCAGGTTGATACTCTGTGGCCATGGATAGGTTGTGCAAATGAGCATATAATAGCACCCTGGGATATTTGCAGATAGTCTTGCAAGGTTTTTCCTATGGCATATAATTTCGCCCTAGGATATCTAGCAAATGCTCTTTCGAGGTTTTGCTCTGGGAGGACATATAATAGTGCCCTAGGAGATATGCAAATAGTCTTGCAAGGTTTTTCCGCTAGCATATAATAGCTCCCTGGGATATCTGGCAGATGCTCTTTCGAGGTTTTATCCTATGGCATACAATAGCGCCCTGGGAGATCCGATAGGTTGAGATGTGTTCTTGTAATAAGTCCTAGGATGCTCTTGCAAGTTTTTTCCATGACCACATGTAATATCGCCCTGGGAGATCCGATAGGTTGGGATGTGTTCCCGTAATAAGTCCCGGGATGCTCTTGCAAGTTTTTGTGTTCTCCACATATAATAGCGCCCTGGGAGATCCGATAGGTTGAGCTGTGTGCTCGTAATCAGTCCTGGGATTCTCTTTCGAGGTTTTGTGGTAGGGTCACATGTAATAGCTCCCTAGGAGATCCGATAGGTTGGGATGTGTGCCCGTAATAAGTCCTGGGATTCTCTTGCAAGGTTTTGTGACGCACGTAATAAGTCCTGAGGATTCCACAGTATGGCCAGTGATGACGAAGACCTACAGGTGGTGGGCCTACATCTAGTATGAAAAAGGACTGGCTCTGTAGAACTTCCTATGACGAGTAGATTCAGAGATTGGTTGAGATAGCAGCAGTAGTGACGATGATGATGACAATGCATCAATGACAATGATCCCGAGAAGAAGACTTGTCTAGCAGAACTGTGTCGAGAAATACCTTCCTAGTTAAGAGGGATTGTTGATGTATATGTAACTTCAGAATGTATTTCATATATATTTATTGTACCCTTATAAGAGATGTGTTATTACTCTATAAGGAAGTGTCGTCATATGTATTGACAAGTGTCTCAAGTGTGTGTACTTGCTAATGGGTTATTAGACCACCATGTGTGGGGTCGGCCCTGAAATATATATTATATGGTTGACATACCTAGCTAGACAAGTCGGCCCCATAAGGTCACTGGGAAAACAGACTAGTATAAATAGAGATCGGGATATCTCTATTTGGATCACTCAAAAACTCATACTTCTCTCACTCAGA
The DNA here is from genome assembly GCA_027924585.1 of Larix kaempferi. Classification (NCBI taxonomy): domain Eukaryota; kingdom Viridiplantae; phylum Streptophyta; class Pinopsida; order Pinales; family Pinaceae; genus Larix; species Larix kaempferi. Next base: position 5,049,153 of record BSBM01000976.1, on the reverse strand, counting down.
AAGTGGCGCACTAGTGAGGAGGAGGATCATCTGCTACTAGGAGACTATCTCAATGTATTTTGGTTGTACTTTGGTTGATCCATTGCTCTCTCTATCTCTGAGGAAGTTGTGGGGTTTTTCACCTTAGGGTTTTCCCCACGGAAACTCTGTGTCTCTTGTCTCTCATGCTTTTGATTCTTATGATGCTTGACATGCTTGATATGATTGTTATGCATTGATATACTGTACATGTTATTCTCTCAGTAAAGATCCTAGAGCATATTGAATTAATGCTCAAAATTTAACATTTATTGTTTCTACTATCACTGTGTTTTTGTGATGAATGATTGAAGAATGTTATAAGTGTGCCTAAAGAATTATGAACATAGATATATATAATTCCTTATATTTATTATCACTTTGTTTTATGTGATGAATTCATTTGCATGACTTGAGTATATCTGAAGCTCTACTTGGGGTCCCATGAATGAACTTGAACACTTGCTGCATTCATTTAATTTGAAAGAGTAGTTATAGTTTGAAAGAACTCTCTCCTTACCTTGGCTAGCATTCATTGAAAGGAAAGGCTTATTTTATTCATATGCATTTGCATGGTTTGATTCAGTCATCACATCACGAGTTTCACTTCCATCACTCGACTGAATAATACAACCATTAAAATTTAACTCGCTAACTCAACACACTTTAACCTCGCTTGAGGATAAAAAGAATTTGGTAGTTAGGTGGGACACCAGGGATAGGAATCCAAATAATTCCCCCTTGTCATTTTCATCTGAGACATAGTTGTTTTCCTCTAGGGTACTAAAATCCTCTAGTATTTATTGACACGGTCATCAACCAATTTGTGGAGGGGCCTCCCATTTTTTCGGGGGTTAAGCCGCGAGGATTGATTCTGGATGGACTTTGTGGAATGTTGCACTCCACTTAGCACCTAAGGCATATCGATCCATTGTCTTCCTTGTACCCTATCGTGATGGTGATACAGGGGCGATAAGACAGAAGTGTTGAAAACCTTTTCCGACGTGTCATGAATGAGGTAGCTTAGTGACTTTTCTTCTAGGGCTCTTTTACCCAGGATCCCTTTCGGTAGAGGGATATCCTTCCATTATTGGTCTCTCATTTTGTATTGTTCGACTTGGATTTCATCACCTTGCGCAGGATACGATTTATCGAGGTCTCCAGCTCCTAGTTAGGAAGTTTGCTTGCTATTTCACCTTTTTAGAGGGTCTTTTTCTTTTTAGTGCTGCTTGCTGGCATTCTGGCCACCTTTGTTTCAGCTCGCTTACTATGACACTGGTCCCAATACATTTTTTTGAGCTTGCTTTTTTGGCCTACGAGCCTTTTCTTTTCCCAGCTCCCCTTCTGCACGCTCGGTTCCTTTAGGGTTTTTGAGTTCTTACACGGTCAATTAACAATTATCTAATGATGTGTGATGTCCTCTCCTCCTAGGTCTTCGAGATGGTTGAGTTAGATGGTCTTCTCAAGGGACTGAACACCCCTTGATGGAGCCACTAACGCTTGACCTTAGGAGTAGTCTAGAGGACCACATGATCACATCATCAGTGTGGACTTTTCCGTTTACTGTGATGATGGTCTTTCAGGTTATATGGAACAATGGTACATTTGAGAGAGAGATGATTGGTTGTACCCCACCTTGGTTGATTGTCTTATGGTCCTTCCATTTTGTCGATAATATTTGTGTGGTACCTTTCCTTCTACCTTTTGGGTCTTTTACTCACCATGGTATATCTTTTGATTTGTACCACCTTTTAATTTTTTGGTCTTGTGGGTACTACGGTAGTTTGTCCACATTTGAGGTACACCCCCTTTGTCCAAGTTGTTATGAGTCTTTATACCCACTTCATACCACCCTCTAGACCTTATTTAGGAAGTTTTCTTGCTATCATACATTTTGGTGGTCCTATTTGATTTACAAGAGGTAGTTACAAGGAACTATTGCATATAAGAGGTAGTTACAAGGAGCTATTGCATGTATTTGACATTATTTGACCTTCCATCTCTCTGGCATGTCAAATAATAGGTAGTTACAAGGAGCTATTGCAATATATATTTGACCTTATTTGTACCTTCCCCACAATGGTTGATTTACTTTTGGTCCTTACACCCTGTTGTTTATTGGTCTTGTGGTAGCTTATCCTTTAATTTTGGTACTTTCATTTTTTTGTGGTACCTTGCCTCTCACCTTTTGGGTCTTTTACTGATTTTGAGTTATCTTTTGATTTGTACTGCCTTTTATGTTTTTGGTCTTGTGGGTATAACTATGGTATTGTTTCCACATTTGAGGTAGTACGCCCCCTTAGTCCCAAGGGTTATCAGTCTAATTTATACCCACTCTTTTCTTTTTTACTTGTACCTTACTGGTTGGTTTTTTTACCCTTTGGTTGGTCCTTGTACCTTACTGGGGGCCATGAGTCTCTTTGGCCTCAGTCTGCTGGCTGTCATCTCATCTTTATTGTGATTGTACTGAGCCTTTTGACGGTCATTGACTTTCTTTGATTGACCGTACCATATCCCAGTCATCTCTCTCTCTCTTTGGTTTGTACTAACCCTATAATAGGGTCACTTGGTTCCTAGATTTGAATGGCCTCTAAGAGGCACAGTTATTTCTGAAAGTAACTCTTATGAGTATATTACAGGAAACATCTACACCCAAGTAATCAAATATGTGTTGGTTATAAGACTTAAGTAATCAAATTGTTGGTAATCAAATATATGGTAAATAATTTGAATTAAATAGTTAAGACTTCTCCTGTCAGACAAAATTGTTGGTAATGAAATTATATTTGTTGGTAAAGAATTTTAAGAGTGGTGGAACTCCTCGATTGAACTTGTGAGGAAAATTATCTTGGAGAATAAGTGTCCTGACAGAAAACTGAGCAAAACTATGCCACTGTTGATAAAGAAATCTGTGTAGCACTGATATGCATAGAGAAGTTCCAGATTCATTTGTTGAACCATGACTTTATCATAAGAACAGATTGCTCCAGTCTTCCATTTGTGCTAAACAACACAATAAAATTTGCAACAACAAAAGGAAAGTTAGCAAGATGGAAAGCATTGTTTTGATGTTATAACTGTACTTTTCATGAGCACATTTATGAGAAAGCAAAAAGCATTCCTGACTTTTTAACAAGAGAATATTGGACACAGAAGTATGCTATTAATTTTTAACAAGTGAGCTTGAAGCAAGCGAGCCTAAAACAAGCAAGCCTGGTGCAAGCGAGCCCGAGGCAATCCAGCATAGAAGGTCATAGCGGAATCCAGTGGGACCATAACCCACAAGTAAACATGGAAATCTTTGCTTGGACTGGAGGAAAACATCATATCTATACTATTAATGATAATATGAGTTGGTTGGATTATATGCAAGACTAGAAACCTAGGTGGGAGTTGAGACATGCTCAAGTATTAGATGCTAACTTACATGGATCTAATGCTTTTATTAGACTAGTGCTAGAACTCAGAAGAATGCCTATGGGATCCAGTATTGTACCAGAGATGATTTACAACAACTCCTGAGAAAAGCAGTTGATGCAAGCAATTGGTTAACACACCTCTACCATGATCTTAACTTAATCTCGACAGAGGTCTCTACACATCACCCCGGGCTACAACTAGACCAACAATACTACTGTATTAACCGGATACATTCTTTGGAAGCATGGCCACATCAAGATGCTAGTCTCTAGTTTCCAAGTACTACACACACTTATGAAAAATATAAAAAATTATGGTGGAAATTCTCGAGAAAAGAAAATACAGATAGAACATATTATACCATGCTAAAGTTTGGACTTCAAATTACACATATCCATGAGGATCCTGCATTCTACGTCCCTAATTGGATGAGAGACTAGTGGCGATCATTCGGCATCAACCTGATAGCATTAGAACTAGCTGTTATTTATAATCTAAAATGGGAAGCTGGAGAATATCTTGAACAGGTCAAAGATATTTTGCAGACAAAGATTATTGAGGATCAAATCCTTGGGTACTACATTAAACACAAAGAACAGTGGCTTGTCAAAACCCACATAGATGTCCACGTGCATCATAATATATGCGTGGTCTTGAGGTCTATTTATTCAAAGGCATGGAGGACTGAATCCAACGTCTTTCGAGAAATATATGGTCCCCCATACTCCAATGATTTGTAAATATCTCAAAAGTATTTGGCATGATTGGGGCCTATCCATTCAAATTGTCATAAAGATTGAAAAGAAAGTCTTTGTAACTATGTCATGATAATATAAAGAAAGCCCTGCTTTTCTCTGTGTCAATATGATTGAAAATCTATGTTATGCAATAAAAACCCTAAGTCAAGATTACAAGTAATTGTCCAAAGGCAGCGTTAGTTGGGAGTATGACTGAAAGATAACAATTTTCAAAACAACTTACATGTTTACGGTTCCGTTTTTGCTCGATTCAATTACTTTCAGTCATATAAGAAGACCATGCTTGAATAAGATTATACAAGTTCCACAACATTATATAAAATATTGTTTTTGAGGATTTGTGAACACTTATTAACCACCTAAAATATCTTACTTTTAAAAGTCATAAAAACTTTTAGAAGTTTTCCATAATGGTTAGTTATTTTTATTTTATATTATTATTGTTGAATATAAATATCTTACTAAATGTGACAGAACTTCAATTACCGAGGTGATGAACCCAAACTGATGGGATGAGAGAGACTTTAAGACCATGACGACAAAGCTGATAGTTGGATGGTTTGATATGGGACTCAAGACCCAAAGTATCAATAGAAGACAACTCATAATTGCATGAATTTCTACTCATAAGAAAGATAAAGTGATCGTCTTCCTCATCACTCGAATGCCTACATGTTGAGAAAGGGAATGAGGATCAAGTAACATTATAAAAGGCGCTACACGTCACCTTTTAAGAGGTGCTATGCCTTGCGATTGTATCTAAACTTTTTTCCCATGGTGCAGGTAGAACCAAACAAGTATTTGTCAGATTTGTCTTCCTCGAGCGATGGTATTTTAGGAAGGCTAGAAGAAAGTGAGACATCCATTAGGTGTAGAAGAGTTGTATCAACTAGAGGTCAAAAGACCAGAAGAAGATCCCATAAATGCAATGAATGTTTTTAGGGTCGAGGGGGGTCATGTTCCTATGATGATGAGACAATAGTTGACATCGAGGTGCCCTTGAGGTACAGACATTTAGTGAAACAATGGGTACCCAAGGATCTTCCTCAACCGAACACAGATTTTTTTGTGAACAAGAGGATATATCAAATTGCACCATCGTCAATACATGGTTTCGGGTTATTTTGCATGGATGGCATAAAGGTCCCCCACGTCACATGTACAAAATTGATGGAGTATGTTGGACCCTATTACAACTACAAAGATTGGATGCGCCTGGTCCAATATACAAAAAGTATGCATAGATATGGATTGTCAACAAACTATTTACAGTTGAAAGACAAAAATCTAAATAAAGGATCAACGTTGTACATGGACGAAAGGCCAAAGGCCACAAGGAATATTGCGGGGTTTATAACCAGTACACAACCAGGGTTTGCAATTAAGCAACCAAAATGTGCATTTGAGGGGCGTGAAGGAAACCGTGTTTTTGTAGTTGCCATTAAATCAATATCTGCAAGGGAAGAGTTGCTTATTAATTACAATTTGAACCGAGTAGATACAAACAAGGTTACTATGGGAGTGGTGCATATAACATTTTACCCAACCTTTTATTAATGAATTTAACATATTAAGTATTTTTTCGTTAGTTTATTTCGTTTAAATTTTCCATATTTACTTCGCAGGCTAGTGATCGGGATAAATCCCCGCCAACAGATGGTCTGAGGAGTACATCTTCCTTGAGGGAGCAGGTATACATCTTTGTAATAGTACAAATATAATAAGAAAAAATAGTTTTTTTTTGCTTTGTTTTTTCATTATTATCATATTGGTTTCGTTTATATAATGCTATCTAATTATTTCGTTTACGTAATTTTCTCTGTGTTTTTTATGCAGTCTGGTTCTGCAAGGGTCACAGTACTCTCGACACAACAGGTATACATCTTTGTAATAGTAAAAATATAATACTTAATAATAGTTTTTAATCGATGCGTTTTTTCATGATTAGTTTTGGATTCATTTAGGTGACTTTCACTATGCTTTTTATTTAGGTATCCATAAGGGGCAGCTCCCAGATATTAGCAGATCGGGGCAAGTCACCTATGACCATCGATCCGATGAGTGGATCACAATCCTCTAGGTTGCAAGTATAATCCAATATTGGAATTGTACCAATATAATACGTAGCATAATGTTTATTTTGTTATGTATTTTTCGTGTGTATACTGGTTTCGTTGTGATAATGTTTTCTACTTTTTTTTGCAAGGGCCTGATGATCGAGGCAAGTCCACAATTGTGGATCAGACGACACCATCGTCCAGGCACCAAGTAAACCTAGTTGTAATTTTAGGAACCTATCATAATAGAACACAGTAGTGTTTTATATATTTTTGGTGCAGCCCAGTGAACCGTTGTTTAAAACAACATCGCAAGAATATTCAGTAGATACTGAAGTGGCTGAGATGCTTAAAGATTTCGACATAATTGGTGAAACCACAAACCCGTTTAAGATGATAGACAAATTGTTGAAAAAATATAGTGTGGAAATCGTTTCTCTGCTACTCAAGGTTCCCCAGACAAGCTAGATTATGGCAAGGATTGAATTTTTGGAACGGAAATCTGAATCCCTGCGAGTAAGTTGAGGAATCTTATCATAAAATAATTCATTTATAACTTTATAATTTTGTCTTTTATATGATAGTACTGAACATATAAGACGTGGTTTGAATTTACATAATTATCGGAGACCACACAATAGTGGTCAAGGCGGTGTTGGCCCTAGCGAGGCTCGTGGAGACACATGGCATCATGAGCAAATTGTTAGGATATTCCTATACTCCATCCTAGTCCTACTAGCATTTTCATCCTTTGCATTTTCAGCCATGCATGCAATTTTAGGGTTTGCATGCATCTCAGTCATCAGTCCAGCACCTAGCCCTCAGTTAGCCAGCCCCCGGGAGCTTCTCTCATATCAGTTTTAGCCCTCCTAGTGCTTAGTGCGCCCCTTCATGCAACTGCATGCATCTCATGTGCCCTCTCTCACCTACCAATCAGTTGCACTTTAGTTAATTGAGCTATCATCAGTTCTTTCCTTGATTTAAGGCTAGACTGACTCTCAACTGACTGTATCACTACGATGGATCTCTAGTGACACTAGACTGCCCATTCTGACTCCAATTAGCTCCTCATGCGCCCTCCAATGAGCCTCCTTCATTCGGTTACACCTACCACACTCAGTTAGACTCATTTTGACTGATGGTTGACAGTTACTTGAGCATTCATGACTCCACTGATGATGAGATAAACTACTAGTTGTGCTCCGATGACACTCCAGTGATCCTTTGATCACTCCATCAAGGCTAATTCGAATTGCCTCCTTAGGCATTCGAATGCTCATGCATTGTACTATTTATTTCTCCATATTGTGATTAATTAATTAGTGTGTGTGAAGTATTTTTTCTTCTATCCGAGTTCTACTATATTATTATTCTGTTGCTCATTATACTGCATTGACCACTCTTCTTCTATTTTCTTGCTTAATCAATTACTTTCTTGTGAGGTATACATCATCTCTTAGATCTGCTGTGAGTATTTTCGCATGGTATCAGAGCATGTTGAGAGTATTGTTTATCTCCAATACTGAGAGTTTTTTGCAGGTTATTACCAAGATTTTGAGTGCAGCAGTTTCTGCATTTATGTAGCAGTAGCAGTTGCAGATATTCTCTCTTGTTTTTGCAGGTCTTCTACAGCTTCAATGTATCCATCAGGAATTACTCCTCTTTCTCCATTCAACTATGATGAATGGAAAACACCAATGATAGTACATTTGAAGAGACATGGTCTCTTTGATTATTGTTTTGAAAGAGAGTTTGAATCCTCTGAGGAAGAGTATGACTGGTTAAATGAAGGAGAAATAGCTTGTGCATCCATGATGTATGCTATGTCTCGATGCATGTTATATCACCTCCCTGATTTTTCATCTCCAAAAGATCTATGGGCCTACCTGGATGAAATATTTGGCAGACATAATGAAGGGATTGGTCCAAACTGTTAAAAAAAACAGGATCGCAGAGCAATAACAATAAACAGAAATGCAAATATAATCACACATACACATTACAATAGAGACACAGATATATCGTGGTTCACCCAACTTGGGCTACGTCCACACTGAATTTGCCAGTCCTTATTATTATTACCGTCCAGCAAGGTGAAGGGATACAACCTGCAGCACAACCGCTGCACTTCCTCTTCTCTGTTTCACAGTCTCTCTCCTGATCTCAGAGATCTTTACAATGCATAAAACCTAATACATCATCCACCCTAGCCGTATTACAATGTCTTTATTTTATAAGGGAAATACAATGGGAAAATACCACGGGATACCCAAAACCATGGGCTCGCAAAACAGCTGACGAAAACAGCCCCAAAAATATTCTTCGGGGGCGCTGCCCCCAGACCCCCCAGCCAGGGGGGATGGTCCCCCCTGGAACCCCGTGGGGGGGAGATGCCCCCCCACACCCCCCTGCTGGGGTGACTGTACAGTCCACCTACATAACATATAAAAATGGGGTACAAACACGGCTGATACAATATCATCTATGAGATTAGAAGATCTGGCTCCACAACCAACAATCTCCCACTTGGAGACTGATCACAGCAACTCCACCGCTGCTGCACTTGCTGGACTTGGACTTGAAAAATTTCTCCTCTTCACCTTCATGCTAGAAGGCCAACTGAAACCGAGCACGAACTCAGTTTCTCTCTGGTCACTACCTTTGTGAACATGTCTGTAGGATTCTGGATAGTATGTATCTTTTCCAGCTTTAACAGTTCATCTTCCAGAACAGAGCGTATGAAATGGTACTTGAGCTGTATATGTTTAGTCCTGGAATGGAATGCTGAGTTCTTTGCAAGGTGAATGGCACTCTGGCTGTCACTATACAATCTGCTATCCTTCTGCTTCTTACCCACTTCCTCCATAAACCTCTGCAACCAAATCAGCTCTTTACTAGCCTATGTAATGGCAACATACTCTGCTTTTGTTGTTGAAAGTGCAACAACCTTCTGTAGTTTCGAAATCCATCTTACTGTTGTTCCACCTATAGTAAACACATACCCTGTGGTGCTCCTCCTGCTATCCTTGTCACCTGCCATATTTGCATCAACATATCCCTGTAGAACAGTGTCTAAACCTCCAAAACATAATGCCTCAGTGGTAGTACCTCTCAAATACCTGAGAATCCACTGTACTGCCTTCCAATTTTCTTTACCTGGATTGTTCATATATCTGCTCATAACTCCCACTGCATGTGCAATATCTAGTCTTGTGCACACCATGGCATACATCAAGCTACCAACTGTTGATTGATAGGGAATCTTGGACATGTAATCTGTCTCTTCTTGTGTCTTGGGACACATTTCCTTACTTAGACTGAAATGGCTAGCCAAAGGTGTACTTACAGGTTTTGCATTCTACATTCTGAACCTCTCCAACACCTTTTGTATGTACTCACTTTGAGACAATGTCAATTTGCAATTTTTCCTGTCTCTCGTTATTCTCATACCAAGGATTTGCTTTGCAGCACCCAAATCCTTTATCACAAATGAATTAGCTAGCTTCCTTTTGAGTACATTTATATCCTACATGTCAGACCCTACAACAAGCATGTCATCCACATACAATAACAAGATAATATATCTTCCATTGTCTAGCTTCTTGAAATAAACACAGTGGTCAGAATGACATCTACTATAACCTTGTTCTGTCATAAACCTGTCAAACTTTAGATACCACTGCCTTGGAGCTTGCTTCAAGCCATACAAGCTCTTTTTCAACCTGCATACCAAATTCTCCTTACCTTTGACCTCATACCCTTGTGGCTGCTGCATATATATTTCTTCCTCCAAATCCCCATGGAGGAAGGCTTTTTTTACATCTAACTGTTCAATATGCAAATCTTCTACCACCACTAGACTTAAGATAGTCCTAATTGAAGTCATCTTAACAACAGGAGAAAAATATTTCATCAAAATCTATACCTTTCTTGTGTGCAAAGCCCTTTACAACAAGTCTAGCCTTGTACCGCTTCTTACCTCCTTCTTCTTCCTTCAACCTGTAAATCCATTTGTTTTGCAATGCTCTTTTACCAGCAAGCAACTGAACCAAATCCCAAGTCTGGTTTCCTACCAATGAGTCCATCTCCTCATTCATGCCTTGCTCCCACTTCTTTCTAGTTTCCACCTGCATTGCTTCTTCATAACATTCTGGTTCACCAGAATCAGTCATCAATAAATAATACATTGAAGGAGAGTATTGTTCAGGGAGTCTACTTAACCTGGTAGATCTTCTTACAGTTTCAGGAGTTTCAGGTACTTGCTACTGCTCTTGATTTTATGGCACCTTTGGAACTTCATTTTCTTTAATTTCATCAAGCACTATGTACTCTATGTTTTCCTTTTCCTGTTTCTTTCCCTGCAACTGATCTTTATACATGACCTTTTCATTGAATATCACATCTCTACTCCTGATGATTTTGTTATTTTCATAATCCCATAAACGATAACCAAATTCATCAACCCCATATCCAATAAAGGTACATTTCTTGGATTTAGCTTCAAGCTTTGTTCTATTTTCTTTATCTATATGGACAAATGCTTCACAACCAAACGTTCTCAGAAATGAGTAGTTTACCTTTTTATCTATCCATGCTTTCTCTGGAATACCACCATCCAAAGCACTTGAAAGTCCTCTGTTTATTAAATAACCAGTAGTATTTACATCATCCGCCCAAAACTGTAAGGACAACCCTGCATGCAGTCTCATACACCTTGCACGCTCCATGATTGTTCTGTTCATCCTTTCTGACACACCATTTTCCTGTGGTGTTCCTGGGACTATCTTCTCTCTACGAATCCCATGGTATGAACAGTAACTATCAAACTCCTTGCCGCAATACTCACCTCCATTATCAAATCTGAGACACTTCAATCTTTTTCCTGTCTCATTCTCAACCAAAGCTTTCCACTTCTTAAAAGTAGCAAACACATCAGATTTCTGTCTAATGCAATAAACCCAAGTTTTTCTAGTTGCATCATCAATAAATGTAACATAATAATGAGAGCCACCAAGAGATTGTACCTGAGACGGTCCCCATACATCTGTATGCACAAGCTCTAATTTTTCATTCTTCTTTTGTTTCCCAACCCTGAGAAATATGACTCTCTTATGTTTTCCATAAACACAGTTTTCACAGAATTCCAAACTTACCTGCTTAAAATCCAGCAGCAACTTCCTTGAGTGGAGAATCTGCATCCCCTTCTCACTCATGTGGCCAAGCCTATGATGCCACAATGTTGTATCTGTTCTTGTGGAAGCTAAAGAGATAGAATGGTCAGTATTATGAGGACATAAATACAACGTACCTACTCTGTCTCCTTTTGCTATCACCATTGATCCTTTAGGGATCTTCCACCACTTTTCTCCGAACGTAGATAGACAGCCGCCATCCCCCAACTGCCCTGTTGAGATCAAATTTCTTTTCATAGCAGGAATATGCCTAACTTTTTTCAACAACCAATCAGTTCCATTCTTAACTTTTATCCATACCTTACCCATTCCAACAATTTTACATGGCTCATCATCACCCAATAAAACATGTCCACAGTCGCCAGGAACATACTCATGAAAGTATTTCCTATGGGGTGTAGCATGACATGAAGCTCCTGAATCTACTACCCAATAATCACTAGTATTATCTAATGCAAGAATCAAAGCATCTTGTAACACATCACCTGCTACATTTGCTTCCTGGGTAGTTTCCTTCTGTGCATCTCCTTTCTTCTTTAGATATTTGGAGTCTTTCTTCAGATGTCCTTTCTTTCCACAGTTACAGCACTCTATCTTTCCCAGTCTGGACTTGGATCTGCCCTTTTTAGACTTTCCACGATTACCTTGGCTCTTTCCTCTCTCCTTTTATCTTCCCCTGCTCTCCATGGTCAACCAATTACCTGATGTCTCACCTGTGCTTTTTCTTCGCATTTCCTCGCTAAGAATAACACCAATAACATCATCAAATTTCAAGGTGTTTGAACCAGAGACAGAGTTACTTACACGCATGACCAAGCTATTCCAGCTTTCTGGCAATGAACACAAGATTAGAAGAGCCCTAACCTCATCATCAAAGTTCACACTTACAGAACTTAGCTGATTTGTAACTGTATTAAACTCATTTAGATGATCAGTAATTGATCCACCTTCAGACATCTTCATATTAAATAAACGCTTCATTAGAAATACCTTGTTGGAGGCCGAGGGTTTTTCATATAGCTTACCCAATGCGCTCATCAAACCCTCTGTTATCGTTTCTTTTGAGATATTGAAAGCCATCGATGAAGCCAGGCTCAACCGTATTGTTCCCAGAGCCTTTTTGTCAAGAACCTCCCATTCTTCGTCCTTCATAGCCGTCAGCTGCTTTGCTTTTCCTCCCAACGGTAGGAATAGATCCTTCTGGTATAGATAGTCCTCCATTTGCATCTTCCATAACCCAAAGTTTTGGCCGTTAAACTTCTCGACTTTAAACTTTCCTTCTTCTGCCATTGCTCCCACTCGAACCAGAAACCCTAGCTTCCTACGGGTTTAATTGCCAAATACACCTTTGGCTCTAATACCAATTGTTAGGAAAAACAGGATCGCAGAGCAATAACAATAAACAGAAATGCAAATATAATCACACATACACATTACAAGAGAGACGCAGATATATCGTGGTTCACCTAACTTGGGCTACATCCACACTGAATTTTCCAGTCCTTATTATTATTACCGTCTAGCAAGGTGAAGGGATACAACCTGCAGCACAACCGCTGCACTTCCTCTTCTTTGTTTCACAGTCTCTCTCCTGATCTCAGAGATCTTTACAATGCATAAAACCTAATACACAATCCACACTAGCCGTATTACAATGTCTTTATTTTATAAGGGAAATACAATGGAAAAATACCATGAGATACCCAAAACCATGGGCCCACAAAACAACTAGCGAAAAGAACCCAGTGGGGGGGTGATGCCCCCCCACACCCCCCCGCTGGGGTGACTATACAGTCCACCTACATAACATATAAAACTGGGGTACAAACACGGCTGATACAATATCATCTATGAGACTAGAAGATCTGCCTCCACAACCAACACAAACCCCTTCAAGAGCAAGCAAAGTGATGCATTCTCCCTCCTTGATGATCTCACTGATCACAAACCAATATCAAACATATCTCATATTGAAGTTGTCCACAAAGAAGAAGAGCTTGCAGATTCTACATTCATGCTCCAAATTTATTCTCTTTCTGTGCCAACTCACACTCTAGATATTGCAGAAGGTCCTAAATCCTCTCTTGCACCAGAGTCTATTGGTCTGCATCTTGATCTATTGAATGTTTCGGAGGTCAAATCAGCTATTGGAGGTAATGCATTCGCTCTCCTCAAGCAATCACCTCTTATATACTACTATATGATAATTATTCCATGCTTTTAGAAGGTTATTGAAGAATATGGCCATGGCCATTCGCTTGGGATAATATCTCATGCATTTACTGGTTTTGATCGCACCTCTTATGGTTGAAAGGAGATCTCAAGAAACCATGATTCAAGTCTTGGATCTAATTTGGATTCTAAGCAATTACTACTTTGGATAATTTCTCATGCATATGATGGTTTTGATCTCACCTCTGCTGGTTCAAAGGAGATCTCAAGAAACCATTTATCAAGTCTTGGAGCTGATTTGGATTCCAAGCAATCATTATTATTTGATGGTTCTTTTTGGCATAATATCACCCATGATGGTTCGAAGGAGAGTACAAAAGACTATCTGCATATTCATGGTTTTGATCCTACCTCAACTGATTCGAATCACAGGTTCAAGGATCATCCTCATACTATTGGATTTGTTCTCATCACATTCGATCTGAAGAGAAAGCACATGCTTTCTAAGCATGATCCACTTCTTCCCAAGAAGAAGATACCTCCAGACATATGACCAAGCATCACACCTGCTTGAGTTTGGAGCATTTATTTTTGTGTGTGCCTTACAGTCTATTTTGAGGGGGGGTATTTTTTCCATGAGGTTTTCCCCATTTCCTAGGTTTATTAACTGTTATTATTCATTATATTGGATGACCTTTGGTCTTAGTTACCAGGTCCCAGGATAGATTAAGGGGGGGTGTTAGGATATTCCTATACTCCATCCTAGTCCTACTAGCATTTTTATCCTTTGCATTTTCAGTCATGCTTGCACTTTTAGGGTTTACATGCATTATTTAGGGTTTGCATGCATCCCAGTCATCAGTCCAACACCTAGCCCTCAGTTAGCCAGCCCCCGAGAGCTTCTCTCAGATTCGTTTTAGCCCTCCTAGTGTTTAGTGCGCCCCTTCATGCAATTGCATGCATCTCATGCGCCCTCTCTCACCTACCAATCAGTTGCACTTCAATTAATTGAGTTATCATCAGTTATTTCCTTGATTTAATGCTAGACTGACTCTCAACTGATTGTATCACTCCGATGGATCTCCAGTGAGACTAGACTGCCCATTCTGACTCCAGTTAGCTCCTCATGCGCCCTCCACTAAGCCTCCTTCATTCAGTTACACTCGGTTACACCTACCACACTCAGTTAGACTCAGTTTGACTGATGGTTGACAGTTACTTGAGCATTGATGACTCCACTGATGATGAGATAGACTACTAGTTGTGCTCCGATGACACTCCAGTGATCCTTTGAACACTCCATGAAGGCTAATTCGAATTGCCACCTTAGGCATTCAAATCCTCATGCATTGTACTATATATTTCTCCATATTGTGATTAATTAATTAGTGTGTGTGAAGTATTTTTGCTTCTATCCGAGTTCTACTGTATTATTATTTTGTTGCTCATTATACTACATTGACCACTCTTCTTCTATTTTCTTGCTTAATCAATTACTTTCTTGTGAGGTATACATCATCTCTTAGATCTGTTGTGAGGATTTTCACATGGTATCAGAGCAATGTTGAGAGTATTGTTTATCTCCAATCCTGAGAGTTTTTTGCAGGTTATTACCAAGATTTCGAGTGCAGCAGTTGCAGTAGTTTCTGCATTTATGCAACAGTAGCAGTTGCAGATATTCTCTATTGTTTTTGCAGGTATTCTACAGCTTCAATGTATTTATCAGGAATTACTCCTCTTTCTCCATTCAACTATGATGAATGGAAACCACCAATGATAGTACATTTGAAGAGACATGGTCTCTTTGATTCTTGTTTTGAAAGAGAGTTCGAATCCTCTGAAGAAGAGTATGACTGGTTAAATGAAGGAGAAATAGCTTGTGCAACCATAATGTATGCTATGTCTCGATGCATGTTATATCACCTCCCTGATTTTTCATCTCCAAAAGATCTATGGGCCTGCCTAGATGAAATATTTGGCAGACAGAATGAAGGGATTGGTCCAAACCCCTTCGAGAGCAAGCAAAGTGATGCATTTTCCCTCCTTGATGATCTCATTGATCATGAACCAGTATCAAACATATCTCATATTGAAGTTGTCCACAAAGAATAAGAACTTGCAGATTATACACTCATGCTCCAAATTTCTTCTCTTTTTGTGCCAGCTCACACTCTAGATATTGCAGAAGGTCCCAAATCCTCTCTTGCACCAGAGTCTACTCGTCTACATCTTGATCTATTGAATGTTTCAGAGGTCAAATCAGCTATTGGAGGTAATGCATTCGCTCTCCTCAAGCAATCACCTCTTATTTACTACTATATGATCATTATTCCATGCTTTCAGAAGTTTATTGAAGAATATGGCCATGGCCATTCGCTTGGGATAATTTTTCATGCATTTACTGGTTTTGATCTCACCTCTTATGGTTGAAAGGAGATCTCAAGAAACCATGATTCAAGTCTTGGATCTAATTTGGATTCTAAGCAATTACTACTTGGGATAATTTCTCATGCATATGATGGTTTTGATCTCACCCCTACTGGTTCAAAGGAGATCTCAAGAAACCAATTATCAAGTCTTGGAGCTGATTTGGATTCCAAACAATCATTATTATTTGATGGTTCTTTTTGGCATAATATCACCCATGATGGTTCGAAGGAGAAGACAAAAGACTATCTGCATATTCATGGTTTTGATCCTACCTCAACTGATTCGAATCATAGGTTCAAGGATCATCCTCATACAATTGGATTTTTTCTCATCACATTCGATCTGAAGAGAAAGCACATGCTTTCTGAGCATGATCCACTTCTTCCCAAGAAGAAGATACCTCCAGACATATGACCAAGCATCACACCTGCTTGAGTTTGGAGCATTTATTTGTGTGTGTACCTTACAGTCTATTTTGAGGGGGGGTATTTTTCCCATGAGGTTTTCCCCATTTCCTCGGTTTATTGACTGTTATTATTTATTGTATTGGGTGACCTTTGGTCTTAGTTACCACGGCCCGGGATGGATTAAGGGGGGGTGTTAGGATATTCCTATACTCCATCCTAGTCCTACTAGCATTTTCATCCTTTGCATTTTCAGTCATGCATGCACTTTTAGGGTTTGCATGCATTTGCGTGCATCCCAGTCATCAGTCCATCACCTAGCCCTCAGTTAGCCAGCCCCCGGGAGCTTCTCTCAGATCAGTTTTAGCCCTCCTAGTGCTTAGTGCACCCCTTCATGCAATTGCATGCATCTCATGCACCCTCTCTGAACTACCGCTTAGTTGCATTTCAGTTAATTGAGTTATCATCAGTTCTTTCCTTGATTTAAGGCTAAACTGACTCTCAACTGACTGTATCACTCCGATGGATCTCCAGTGAGACTAGACTGCCCATTCTGACTCCAGTTAGCTCCTCATGCACCCTCCACTGAGCCTCCTTCATTCAATTACACTCGGTTACACCTACCACACTCAGTTAGACTCAGTTTGATTGATGGTTGACAGTTACTTGAGCATTGATGACTCCACTGATGTTGAGATAGACTACTAATTGTGCTCCGATGACACTCTAGTGATACTTTGATCACTCCATGAAGGCTAATTCGAATTGCCACCTTAGGCATTCGAATCCTCATGCATTGTACTATTTATTTGTCCATATTGTGATTAATTAATTAGTTCGTGTGAAGTATTTTTGCTTCTATCTGAGTTCTACTGTATTATTATTCCGTTGCTCATTATATTGCATTGACCACTCTTCTTCTATTTTATTGCTTAGTCAATTACTTTCTTGTGATGTATACATCATCTCTTCGATTTGTTGTGAGGATATTCACATAGTATCAGAGCATGTTGAGAATATTGTTTATCTCCAATCCTGAGAGTTTTTTGCAGGTTATTACCAAGATTTCGAGTGCAGCAGTTGCAGTAGTTTCTGCATTTATGCAATAGTAGCAGTTGCAGATATTCTCTATTGTTTTTTCAGGTCCTCTACAGCTTCAATGTATTCCTAAGGAATTACTCCTCTTTCTCCATTCAACTATGATGAATGGAAACCACCAATGATAGTACATTTGAAGAGACATGGTCTCTTTTATTATTGTTTTGAAAGAGAGTTCAAATCCTCTGAAGAAGAGTATGACTGGTTAAATGAAGGAGAAATAGCTTGTGCAGCCATGATGTATGTTATGTCTCAATGCATGTTATATCACCTCCTTGATTTTTGATCTCCAAAGGATCTATGGTCCTACCTGGATGAAAGATTTGGCAGACAGAATGAAGGGATTGGTCCAAACCCCTTCGAGAGCAAGCAAAGTGATCCATTTGCCCTTTTTGATGATCTCACTGATCACGAACCAGTATCAAACATATCTCATATTGAAGTTGTCCACAAAGAAGAAGAACTTGCATATTCTACACTCATGCTCCAAATTTCTTCTCTTTTTGTGCCAGCTCACACTCTAGATATTGCAAAAGGTCCTAAATCCTATCTTGCACCAGAGTCTGTTGGTCTGCATCTTGATCTATTGAATGTTTCGGAGGTCAAATCAACTATTGGAGGTAATGCATTCATTCTCCTCAAGCAATCACCTCTTATTTACTACTATATGATCATTATTCCATGCTTTCAGAACGTTATTTAAGAATATGGCCATGGCCATTCACTTGGGATAGTTTCTCATGCATTTAATGGTTTTGATCTCACCTCTTATGGTTAAAAGGAGATCTCAAGAAACCATGATTCAAGTCTTGGATCTAATTTGGATTCTAAGCAATTACTACTTGGGATAATTTTTCATGCATATGATGGTTTTGATCTCACCCCTGCTGGTTCAAAGGAGATCTCAAGGAACCATTTATCAAGTCTTGGAGCTTATTTGGATTCTGGGAAATCATTATTATTTGATGGTTCTTTTTGGCATAATATCACCCATGATGGTTCGAAGGAGACGACAAAAGACTATCTGCATATTCATGGTTTTGATCCTACCTCAACTGATTCGAATCACAGGTTCAAGGATCATCCTCATACTATTGGATTTGTTCTCATCACATTCGATCTGAAGAGAAAGCACATGCTTTTTGAGCATGATCCATTTCTTCCCAAGAAGAAGATACCTCCAGACATATGACCAAGCATCACACCTACTTGAGTTTGGAGCATTTATTTTTGTGTGTCCCTTACAGTCTATTTTGAGGGGGGGGTATTTTTCCCATGAGGTTTTCCCCATTTCCTCAGTTTATTGACTGTTATTATTCATTGTATTGGGTGACCTTTGGTCTTAGTTACCAAGGCCCAGGATGGATTAAGGGGGGGTGTTAGGATATTCCTATACTCCATCCTAGTCCTACTAGCATTTCATCCTTTTCATTTTCAGTCATGCATGCACTTTTAGGGTTTTCATGCATTATTTAGGGTTTGCATGCATCCCATTCATCAGTTCAAAAACCTAGCCCTCAGTTAGCCAGCCCACCGGAGCTTCTCTCAGAACAGTTTTAGCCCTCCTAGTGCTTAGTGCACCCCTTCATGCAATTGCTTGCATCTCATGCACCCTCTCTCACCTACCACTCAGTTGCACTTAAGTTAATTGAGTCATCATCAGTTCTTTTCTTGATTTAAGGCTAGACTGACTCTCAACTGACTGTATCACTTAGATGGATCTCCAATGTGACTAGATTTCCCATTCTGACTCCAGTTAGCTCCTCATGTGCCCTCCACTGAGCCTCCTTCATTCAATTAGACTCAGTTTGACTGATGGTGGACAGTTACTTGAGCATTGATGTCTCCACTGATGATGAGATAGACTACTAGTTGTCCTCCGATGACACTCTAGTGATCCTTTGATCACTCCATGAAGGCTAATTTGAATTGCCACCTTAGGCATTCGAATCCTCATGCATTGTACTATTTATTTTTCCATATTGTGATTAAATAATTAGTCTGTGTGAAGTATTTTTGCTTCTATCCGAGTTCTACTGTATGATTACTCTGTTGCTCATTATACTGCATTGACCACTCTTCTTCTATTTTCTTGCTTAATCAATTACTTTCTTGTAAGGTATACATCATCTCTTAGATATGCTGTGAGGATTTTCACATGGTATCGGAGCATGTTGAGAGTATTGTTTATCTCCAATCCTGAGAGTTTTTTGCAGGTTATTACCAAGATTTCGAGTGCAGCAGTTTCCGCATTTATGCAGCAGTAGCAGTTGCAGATATTCTCTATTGTTTTTGCAGGTCTTCTACAGCTTCAATGTATCCATCAGGAATTACTCCTCTTTCGCCATTCAACTATGATGAATGGAAACCACCAATGATAGTACATTTGAAGAGACATGGTCTCTTTGATTATTGTTTTGAAAGAGAGTTCGAATCCTTTGAAGAAGAGTATGATTGGTTAAATGAAGGAGAAATATCTTGTGCAGCCATGATGTATGTTATGTCTCGATGCATGTTATATCACCTCCCTGATTTTTCATCTCCAAAAGATCTATGGGCCTACCTGGATGAAAGATTTGGCAGACAGAATGAAGGGATTGGTCCAAACCCCTTCGAAAGCAAGCAAAGTGATGCATTCTCCCTCCTTGACGATCTCACTAATCATGAACCAGTATCAAACATATCTCATATTGAAGTTGTCCACAAAGAAGAAGAACTTGCAGATTCTACACTCATGCTCCAAATTTCTTCTCTTTTTGTGCTAGCTCACACTCTAGATATTGCAGAAGGTCCTAAATCCTCTCTTGCACCAGAGTCTGTTGGTCTGCATCTTGATCTATTGAATGTTTCGGAGGTCAAATCATCTATTGGAGGTAATGCATTCACTCTCCTCAAGCAATCACCTCTTATTTACTACTATATGATCATTATTCCATGCTTTCAGAAGGTTATTGAAGAATATGGCCATGGCAATTTGCTTGGGATAATTTCTCATGCATTTATTGGTTGATCTCAACTCTTATGGTTCAAAGAAGATCTCAAGAAACCATGATTCAAGTCTTGGATCTAATTTGGATTCTAAGCAATTACTACTTGGGATAATTTCTCATGCATATGATGGTTTTGATCTCACCCCTGCTGGTTCAAAAGAGATCTCAAGAAACCATTTATCAAGTCTTGGAGCTGATTTGGATTCCAAGCAATCATTATTATTTGATCGTTCTTTTTGGCATAATATCACCCATGATTGTTTGAAGGAGAAGACAAAATACTATCTGCATATTCATGGTTTCGATCCTACCTCAACTTATTCGAATCACAGGTTCAAGGATCATCCTCATACTATTGGATTTGTTCTCATCACATTCGATCTAAAGAGAAAGCACATGCTTTCTGAGCATGATCCACTTCTTCCCAAGAAGAAGATACCTCCAGACATATGACCAAGCATCACACCTGCTTGAGTTTGGAGCATTTATTTGTGTGTGTACCTTACAGTCTATTTCGAGGGGGGGTATTTTTCCCATGAGGTTTTCCCCATTTCCTCGGTTTATTGACTGTTATTACTCATTGTATTGGGTGAGCTTTGGTCTTAGTTACCAGGGCCCAAGATGGATTAAGGGGGGGTGTTAGGATATTCCTATACTCCATCCTAGTCCTACTAGCATTTTCAGTCATGCATGCACTTTTAGGGTTTGCATGCATTATTTAGGGTTTGCATGCATCCCAGTCATCAGTCCAGCACCTAGCCCTCAGTTAGCCAGCCCCCGGAGCTTCTCTCAGATCAGTTTTAGCCCTCCTAATGCTTAGTGTTCCCCTTCATGCAATTGCATGCATCTCATGCGCCCTCTCTCACCTACCACTCAGTTGCACTTCAGTTAATTGAGTTATCATCAGTTCTTTCCTTGATTTAAGGCTAAACTGACTCTCAACTGACTGTATCACTCCGATGGATCTCCAGTGAGATTAGACTGCCCATTCTGACTCCAATTAGCTCCTCATGCACCCTCCACTGAGCCTCCTTCATTCAGTTACACCTACCACACTCAATTAGACTCAGTTTGACTGATGGTTGACAATTACTTGAGCATTGATGACTCCACTGATGATGAAATAGACTACTAGTTGTGCTCCGATGACACTCCAGTGATCCTTTGATCACTCCATGAAGGCTAATTCGAATTTCCACCTTAGGCATTTGAATCCTCATGCATTGTACTATTTATTTCTCCATATTGTGATTAATTAATTAGTGTTTGTGAAGTAGTTTTGCTTCTATCTGATTTCTACTGTATTATTATTCGGTTGCTCATTATACTGCATTGACCACTCTTCTTCTATTTTCTTGCTTAATCAATTACTTTCTTGTGAGGTATACATCATCTCTTAGATATGCTGTGAGGATTTTCACATGGTATCAGAGCATGTTTAGAGTATTGTTTAGCTCCAATCCTGAGAGTTTTTTGCAGGTTATTACCAAGATTTCGAGTGCAACAGTTTCTGCATTTATGTAGCAGTAGCAGTTGCAGATATTCTCTATTGTTTTTGCAGGTCTTCTACAGCTTCAATGTATTCATTAGGAATTACTCCTCTTTCTCCATTCAACTATGATGAATGGAAACCACCAATGATAGTACATTTGAATAGACGTGGTCTCTTTGATTATTGTTTTGAAAGAGAGTTCGAATCCTCTGAAGAAGAGTATGACTGGTTAAATGAAGGAGAAATAGCTTTTGTAGCCATGATGTATGCTATGTCTCTATGCATGTTAAATCACCTCCCTGATTTTTCATCTCCAAAAGATCTATGGGCCTACCTGGATGAAAGATTTGGCAGACAGAATGAAGGGATTGGTCCAAACCCCTTCGAGAGCATGCAAAGTGATGCATTCGCCCTCCTTGATGATCTCACTAATCATGAACCAGTATCAAACATATCTCATATTGAAGTTTTCCACAAAGAAGAAGAACTTGCAGATTCTAAACTCATGCTTCAAATTTCTTCTCTTTATGTGCCAGCTCACACTCTAGATATTGCAGAAGGTCCTAAATCCTCTCTTGTACCAGAGTCTGTTGGTCTGCATCTTGATCTATTGAATGTTTCAGAGGTCAAATCAGCTATTGGAGGTAATGCATTCGCTCTCCTCAAGCAATCACCTCTTATTTACTACTATATGATCATTATTCCATGCTTTCAGATGGTTATTGAAGAATATGGCCATGGCCATTCGCTTGGGATAATTTCTCATGCATTTATTGGTTTTGATCTCACCTCTTATGGTTCAAAGGATATCTCAAGAAACCATGATTCAAGTCTTGGATCTAATTTGGATTCTAAGCAATTACTACTTGGGATAATTTCTCATGCATATGATGGTTTTGATCTCACCCCTGTTGGTTCAAAGGAGATCTCAAGATGCCATTTATCAAGTCTTGGAGCTGATTTGGATTCCAAGAAATCATTATTATTTGTTGGTTCTTTTTGGCATAATATCACCTATGATGGTTTGAAGGAGAAGACAAAAGACTATCTACATATTCATGGTTTTGATCCTACCTCAACTGATTCGAATCACAGGTTCAAGGATCATCCTCATACTATTGGATTTGTTCTCATCACATTCGTTCTGAAGAGAAAGCACATGCTTTCTTAGCATGATCCACTTCTTCCCAAGAAGAAGATACCTCCAAACATATGACCAAGCATCACACCTACTTGAGTTTGGAGCAGTTAATTTTTTTTGTGTCTTACAGTCTATTTTTAGGGGGGGTATTTTTCCAATGAGGTTTTCCCCATTTCCTCAGTTTATTGAATGTTATTATTCATTGTATTGGGTGACCTTTGGTCTTAGTTACCAGGGCCCAGGATGGATTAAGGGGGGTTGTTAGGATATTCATATACTCCATCCTAGTCCTACTAGCATTTTCATCCTTTGCATTTTTAGTCATGCATGCACTTTTAGGGTTTTCATGCATTATTTAGGGTTTGCATGCATCCCAGTCATCAGTCCAGCACCTAGCCCTCAGTTAGCCAACCCCCGGGAGCTTCTCTCAGATCATTTTGAGCCCTCCTAGTGCTTAGTGCACCCCTTCATGCAATTTCATGCATCTCATGCACCCTCTCTCACCTACCATTCAGTTGCACTTCAGTTAATTGAGTTATCATCAGTTCTTTCCTTGATTTAAGGCTAGACTGACTCTCAACTGACTGTATCACTCCGATGGATCTCCAGTGAGACTAGACTGCCCATTCTGATTCCAGTTAGCTCCTCATGTGCCCTCCACTGAGCCTCCTTCATTCAGTTACACCTACCACACTCAGTTAGACTCAGTTTGACTAATGGTTGACAGTTACTTGAGCATTGATGACTCCACCGATGATGAGATAGACTACTAGTTGTGCTCCGATGACACTCCAATGATCCTTTGATCACTCCATCAAGGCTAATTTGAATTGCCACCTTAGGCATTCGAATCCTCATGCATTGTACTATTTATTTCTCCATATTGTGATTAATTAATTAGTGTGTGTGAAGTATTTTTGCTTCTATTCGAGTTCTACTGTATTATTATTCTGTTGCTCATTATACTGCATTGACAACTCTTCTTCTATTTTCTTGCTCAATCAATTACTTTCTTGTGAGGTATACATCATCTCTTAGATCTGCTGTGAGGATTTTCACACAAACAACTCCACGTGCATCGACTCATTCACCACTGTTGTTGACTGAACAGTCGGTAACACGTTCTGACACACCACAGACCCCAACTGTGAGTGCATCGGCCGCTAGTGACTGACGTACACCGAATCATCCAGAAGAAGGGTTCGACACCAAGAATCCTGGTAATATTGATATCGACCTAGCTACATTTCTACGATCTACCCGTGTCACTAGCATGGGAACAATGGAGGAAATGATGTTTTCTATAAACAAATGAATGATGCGTTCTTGGAGATCTTCGGGCCCACCATCCGAACAAGGTGGGATAAACAACCAAATTTTTTAAAAGATGAACTCACTAATCGGTTGGTTGGCATGTTCAGCGACAAGACCTTCAATCAAGTCGAGGTCCTGAAAAAGGCTGGACAACATATCAAGGTTGTCCGAGACCAATATAGGACCCACTTGAAAAAAAACCATAGGTATGAGCGCCCTCCAATGATTCCACCATTGGAGTGGAAAGCTCTAGTTGAGGATGGAAAGGAGAGGGCTCAGAGAAGAGAAGGAAAGATACCACCAGGCATAAGGAGGTATGCAATACTTTCCGCAATGTAATTATAAACCTTATTATTATTGATTTCTATATCGAACTTGGAACATCTAACGTATTTCAACACTTTCATAGGCTGTCAGACACATCAAAGGCCACAAAGGAAAGACTAGAAAAAATAGGTCAACACAAGCTTGGGCCTGGGGGTTATTTGAATTTGGCGACACGAATTGTAAGTTTCGAAAAACCAATAATGTATACAAATAATAAATTGCAAATTATTTTTCATTTTAGTGCACCACAAAATGTTAATTAACGACGTTATGAAAATATGCAGGCCGAACGATTCAATGAACAGGCCAATGAGGAAGACATGAAGATTGGATTCAAGCAAGGCTTTGGAGCTGTTGTTGAATGTCATAAAAGCTTGTCTGGGAAAACACAGTCTTCTGGTACCAATCCATCCAGTGCACTGGTAAATAGAATCTATATACTTTAATGAAGATTTATTGCTTGTGCAATCTATTCATTATAAATACTTGACAAAAAATATTGGCTCTGTTTTGAGCAGGAAAGCAATGATCCCCCTAATGTCGAGGAGGGACAACAACAAATCGAAGATCATGCTTCGAATTCTGGTAATGAATTTATTCATACGCTACAATTTTATGTATAGCATTGCAAATGGTGAACATGAATTGTAGTTCACCATATTTCAACTGCAAAGCATGTAGAGGGTGAAACTGTACAGGTTGAGCCTGGACAAGAACATGAGCAACATGATGTGGCCACACCAGGTAAAAAAACACCTTTGTAATGTTTTTTTAAAATGAAATACTTGTCATTACAATAGCGAAATACAACGATGTAACATTTTCACATTGTTGCAGCAAATCCGAACCCCTTGCCACACAATCCACGTCTAGATCAGCACTCTAGGATGCAGACACCACCACAAGCGCTTGATGAAGAACCAAGAACTGGAAGAGAAATTCCAGATGTCAATGCTCCTCTTAGAGATTATTTCCCACTAAAGATAAGAAAAACTAAAAAGAAGTGACTGGAAAAATGTCGTCTAATTATTTTTTATAATAATATATCGTCCATGATTTTTGGCCTAATGAATGAATGAATGGTTTAATGGTTTAATGATTTAGTGTAGTAAAATGTTACCTTTATTGAATGTCCGCTTTTATTGAATGAATGTGTTGACTGAAACTGAATGAATGAATGGTTTATTGAATGTTATCTTTTATTGTATGAATGTGTTGACTGAATGAAACAATGGTTTAATGAATGTTAGCCTTTATTGAATGAATGGTAGATGAAAGTTCATCATGAAATATGGATGAATTTGCACGTATTTGTTTTTTTCAAGTACATGCATTGGGTATGGGGAATTGAGAGTGATGTGGGGGGGGGGGGCATAAGAGCTTCCACCTTCACGTTGTTGGCCCTGTTCAATAGAGAATATTAAATTATTCTCGAAACAGAGAGGAGCTCAATGAATGGCTACGATGCTGGCTTTCTACAACCCACTCGCGAGTCATCTAAATTTTGACAATTTCTTGGAGCTTGTTGTGATGTTTGGTTGCTCCTCATAACCAATTTCAGGTTTCCAGATGATGAAAGATCACTTGAGTAACTATTTTTGGAGTAGAGTGAGATCGTGTTTGTAATGGGTTTGTTGATTCGACATGGAACTCTTAATGAAGATGAAGTGTCTAGTACTGGAATAATATCAGTGCTAATTGATGTCCTTCGAGATAAGCAGGAAAAAGTGAGAATGTTTTTCATGACAATACTAAGTGCTTTTAACAGCCATGTATACCATTACCTATTAATTGTACACTTGCATGATCCACATTATTATATTTCTTATCTTATTTCAAATCACTGCAAGGATTCGAAATCAGAATTTGTGGAAGTCAACTATGTCCATGATTGTTTGCATTGCCTCATCCAAATTTCCATTATCATTTTGTGATTGACGTAAAAAATATCTCAAGCTTTGGCTTCACAACATGAAGAATATAATGGCTAGAAACTTAAATAATACACTCAATGCATCAAGATTATATTAAATAGCCAAGGTAGCAATATTTCATTTGATCCTAGAGAAGAATCCTGTTTGCATGAGGACATGAAAAAATTCAAGCTTGGGGGAGTGTTGGGTCTGAGTTTTGAAATCTTTTCATCCATTCTATTGGTTTTTTATCACTCCTATGTTTTTGTATATTTGCATCCCCATACCCTTTGAAACCCTAGATGGGCATAATGAGACCTAACTACTTATTTATATTTTTCCTCTGTTTTAATAAGTTTTAAGGGTTTTTAAAGATCAATTTAGCTAATAGTGAATGTTGAGTCTTCATGGTTGTTTCCAGTACCAATTTTTGCAATAAATCATTAAATCCAATACTTGTGGCATACAAATGGGAGATTGAGCATACGATTTTTCTTCAACATGGTTCTATGTTCTGTACACAATATCTAAGTTGATTACATGCAACTCCAGCCTTCAATCAACTTGTGGTTAATGCCTGCAGAAAGATGGTCAATACAAGTTAGATTTACATAAAGGATGAAAATGTTCAAATTTATGTGTGCATGGGAAAGATATCCAATATCATTCTCTGATCTACCTTAACTTGGCATACAAATTATGAATTCCAAAGAAGGATGGCACATTGTCACAACCTTATTTTAGCATGCAATTCTAAAATGGGAAGGAACGCACTATACATCAACTCCAATACATTCAAGAAGGATATCAAGACACATGTAGCACATAGATTCTCCAATTATCTTCAACTAAATCGATATCATAGAAGAATGATGCATTTCAATAAATTACACTATGTTTTTAGCAATTCCCGTCAAGAATTATAAATTATAAATTATACTTTCAGTAGTATGAGACTTCTTTCAAGCAAGTGTGACCTCCCTTTTCGCAGTGTGAGATTTCATTTCAAGCATGTGATTTTATTTCAGTAGTATAATTTTTTTTTTGAAGAGGGTATGTTTATTTAGCTTTGCAGTTGTGTGACTTTAGTGGTGTGAATTTTCCAGATTTAGGACAAGGATTTTTCAATTGGTGTGATTTGCAAGTTTTCAATATAGTACAACCCCTATCATCCATGTTCTATTGGTTTTTTTATCACTCCTATGTGTTTGTATATTTGCATCCCCATAACCTTTGAATCTTTAGATGGGGGCATAATGAGACCTAACTATGTTGAGTGGAAATCCAACATGGCTCTCTTCGTGAGCTCCAAGAATAATAGTATATCTATTGATTTCCAAATAATAGTCTATATTTTTTTTTAAATATCATAAGGTCATTGGATATCCAATGACAACGTGAAGGTAACCGACATTCTTGCCATACATTCAACGGAAAGGAATGTCGGATTCAAGGTATTTTCTCATGTGAGTGTCATCGGATATCCGATGTTTGTGCCATACCTCCGACGACAAGGAACGTCAGATTCCTGCCCTTTCCATGTGTAATGGTCGTCGGATATCCGATTCCCACACCAAAGGTTTCTAACGTTATTTCCATACATCCGATGGCAAGGAACGTCGTATTCCTTCCCTTTCCATGTGTAATGGTCGTTGGATATCCGATGCCCACTCTGAAGGTATCCGACGTTCTTTCCATACATCCAACAACAAGGAACGTCGAATTCCAGCCATTTCGATGTGTACTAGGCGTCAGTTATCCAACTCCCAGTTTGAAGATATTTGACATCCAATGAAGTGCCGAAATTCGGTTATCCGACTTCCTCGTGGCGTCGGATAACCAACGACATTCCAACCGTCGGATTTCAGCCAACATTGGACCGACGTTAAAAATGTATGGAGGTTGTCGGATGATCGACCTGAAGATGTAGAAAATTTGACTTTTGGGCTGTTGGATTTTGGGTCCAAAAAACATAGTGTTGTTGAGGTCAAATTTAAGTGTAGGCCAAAAGAAATACTTCTGCAAAATAGCAAGTGTTTTTTCTACTCCAAAGTGTCATGCATTCTTGCTGTAGTGTGCTTCCCAAATGAGATGTTGTTGATGCTCACCGGTCGATACACAAAGCTTCCCAAGATTGTATAGAAAGGTGTCTTTCAGGAAGTAGTCGAAGTTTGAGGTCAATGACTTGTTAGTCTGTAACTGTCGGTAGACTGCTGAGAAGTCATTGTCGTCCTCATACAACTGTGGCCAAGTGGTCATGTCGTATCCCTACATACGCATCACTGTCAAAATAAGAGGAATGGGTAGTCGACTGAGGCAATCGACGACGACATTGGCTTTACCTTTCTGATACTTAATCACCAACCTGAATTGCTATAAGTAATTAATCCACTTGAATTTTCGGTTTGTCTGCAAATTTGATTGTGTCAGAGCGAACTGTAGAGGCTTGTGATCAGTGAGAATGACCGTTTCCTTTCCAAGGATGTAATGCCTCCATTGCTTAAGAGCTTGCACAATGGCGTACAGTTCTTTTTCATACGTCGAGTATCTTCTAACTGTGTCATTAAAAGTCTCAGAATGAAAAGCGATAGGCTTACCAGACTGAGTGATCACTGCACGTAAGGTGTAGTCCGATGCGTCCGTCTCAATCTCAAAGGGATGATGCAAATCAGGTAATAAAAGTACTGGTGCAGTGCAAAGCCTGTGTTTGAGTTGTTCAAAAGATGCTTCTTGTGTTGTTGTCCACTGGAAGACAGTTTTCCTACTTCCCTTTGTCTACTGATTCAAGGGCCAGGCCATGTGACTGAAGCCGAGTATGAATCGTCGATAGAAATTCACCAAAACAAGAAAACTTCTTAGTTATTGAATGCTTCTAGGAATGGGCCAATATTTGAGGATCCATACTTTGTCTGGATCGACATGATTACATACCCCAAATATTTGATGTTGGTCATTGCAAAAGAGCACTTGTCGATGTTCAGATAGAGACGATGTTTCTGGAGAGTGTCGAAGATGTCCGACCTGTTCTTCCCATGATCGACTGAAAATCAGTATATCGTCGAGATAGACAATAACCCATTTTTTGATGAAAGGTCAAAGAAGGTTATCTGTATGTCGCATGAAGGTCGCAGGTGTGTTGGTTAAGCCGAAAGGCATGGCTAACCATTCAAACAATCCTTCCTTGGTCTTGAAAGCAGTTTTCCACACATCTGAGGGCTCGATTGGAATTTGATGGTATCCTAACTTGAGGTCGAGCTTAGTAAAGAATTTAGAACCTTTCAGACAGTCGATGAGCTCGTCTATTCGCGGCAAGGTATTTTTTAAGGATTCTAATATTATACATAAGTATAGTATCCTAGGCGATTTTTTTGGATTGAAAAAAAATGTATATATATAGGTAGGTGAATATTAAATATGAAACATACAATTTACTACTGAAATGTGTAAATTTTGGTGAATATTATGATTAAAAAAACATATTTTATGTAAATATAGGCGATATTAGAGACTAAAAATGACCAAATAGCGAATTTATTTTTTGAAAAAAAAACCTGAAAAATAGCCAATTGGAGAAATTTTGCCCTTAAAAATTACCCTGATCCTCGGCAGAGGGTACTGATTCTTCACTGATATTTTGTTGAGAGCTCTGTAGTCGATGCACATGCGCCAAGTCCCGTATTTCTTCGAAACTAGGACGACTGGACTTCCAAAAGGAGAGGAGTTGGGTCGAATATGACCTTTGTTGATTAATTCTTGGATCTGTTTGCGAATCTCTTCATTTTCGAGAATGTATCTTCTGTAAACAGATGCGTTAGGAAAAGAAGAACCAGGAACAAGTTCAATACAGTGTTTTACCTGACAATGTTGAGGTACTCCGTCTGGAGCTTGAAAGAGGTTCTGGTACTCATTGAGAATATGATCGACTTGCTGCTTCTGTCGAGAGCTGCATTGGTCGGTGACTCGACTCGTTGTTTCAGTCTTCTTAGAATGTTGTGGCTTGATCATGATTAATGTGAACTTATGAGCATGATTGATGAGATTCTTTGTCTATTTGGCAGATATCAGTGCAACCGTTGGTGTAGTTTGACGCTCTTGTATACCGAACTATCGATTTCAGATTCTAACAATCAACTTCTGAGGTCATGACTAATAAATTCCATGTCTATCACATAAGTAAGGTTTCCCAAACAGGGCGTCGGCTATGGAGAGTGGTACCACATCGCAGAATACTTCATCTTCAAAAGGATTTATGAAGTAGGAGATTTTTCATTGTCGAGTGATTCGTAGTTATTGTCCATCCTTCATCCAACTGATGTTGTAAGGCTGAGGATGCAGAGTGGTAACAAGACCTAGTTTCTTCACAAGATATTCAAAAACGAAGTTCTTTTGGCTATCGTTGTCCAAAATCAGATGCAATGCGTTGCTTTGGACTCATATTCGTGAATGGAACAGGCATTCTCGATCCTCCTCGTCGACGATAGTCGAGGCTCCTCAAGTGGTCAATGTCAAAAGGGTCATGGCATCTGGTTCAGATTCTTCCACCATCTTGTCGAATGCATCAGAGGTTGACACTTTTTCCAAAAAGGTCTTCTGAGCTTTGCATTCGAATGTATCATGCCAAGATGAGTGGTGGTAATTGCACCATTTTTCGGTCAGCGGTTTTTTGCTACGTTCCTGCTTATGAAAAGTCTTCTTACCGTGGTTTGGATTTGGTGGTGTCGGTTGAGAATATTTCAACTTGTCAAAGTCGGATGGTGCCTTCTTACCGGCTACTGGTCGTCCTGATGTCGGCTTTGTCACGAAATGTGCTTTTCCTTTCTACTTGGTTTCCAGTTTGTTGGCATAGTGGAAAGCATCCACAAGCATATTGACAGTCATAAATTCCATCTCCTGTTGAATGTACTGGGACAATCCGCTAACGTACTTTAGAACAAGCAATTTCTCTTCTTCTTGGATGCCAAGTCTAGCTATGAGTCGATAGAAATCGTCGATGTAACTTTGTATTGATTTGTCTTTCCATTTCCTTAGTTGTTGCCACTTCTTATACTACTGCTTGAGGTATTTAGGAGGGTAAAACTCCTTTTGGATGTGTTCGACGAATTTATCCCATGTTTCAATGGGGTCTCCACTTTTCTCCATCTTTGTCGAGAGGTTCTCCCACCAGCAGTGCATGGAGGTTGACATCTTTAAGGATGCAATGGTGATCTTGTCAGCTTCTGAGAGTTGATTCACAGTGTAATAGGATTCTGGTTGTTGTACCCAATTGTCGATGGATTCTCATTCAATGTTACCTTCAAGATTCGGTATGTCCAGATTCATTTGCACTTTGAAGGGGTTGATTTTATCGGAGTGAGTTAGCGTCAAAAATCCTCCGGATGTCGAAGCAAATCACGTGAGAATTTCATTGAATTGGGTGAACATTTCGGTACGTTGTCGAGCTAGATCTTGTTCAATAAGTTGTGTTCTCTCATCGGTTGCATTTCTATCTTCTGTTTCTTTTGTCATTTATGGAGGTAGCGTCTGCTTGGATTGTTGAGATTGCGAGCGAGTTTGAACTAGCATAAGTCAGGTAACTTCAAGAGAAGTGTATACACAGAACTTAAGCATGAAAACTAAATTCTCTAATTTGAGTTAGCTCTGATACCAATGATCTGTGTCGTGTCCAGGAAGCATAAGGGGGACAACAGTTCACCCTGAATGAGTCGGCGATGTTATGGCGGAAGCAATTAAGAATAAGCAGAATGAGAAAAGCAGGATTACGCTACACAAATAAAGACAAACACACACAAACAATATGCAGGAATATGAAATGATTCTATTACTGGGTGAATTACTGATCAGATCGATGTATGTTACAATACTATGCATGGTTATATAGAATTATGAGATGCTTGGCTGCCTTCTCCTTACGTTCAATTACAAAGAAGAAGTTAGAACAGTTCAACCGTTACAATCGACTGGAAGACAGAGAGACAGTCTATCGAAGTTTAATAGTCGTCGATCTCATGTCGATGCCACAAACTGTGAGGTTGTTGAACATGTCGAATGTGTGGAATGTGTCGCAGTATGTCGAAGTCGAGACTCGTCGGAGTGATGTCAACGTCGATGACTTGTCACAGTATAAAGTTAGCATTCGACACAAATGCCAACTATGATGCGGATCATGTGTTCTCCTCCAAACACTGGGATAGTTGCATAATAAAGGTCCATCTGTAAAGTACCTCCTACTATTTTTTCCCTGGATCTTAACAACAACATACCAAATTTAGGTGCAATGTCAGTAATAACTACATCCATTAGGACATTTTTCATTGGAAACTATGTAAGACTAATAACAAGGTCCTTAACAACTCCAAGACACTTGTCTACTCTTGAATCAAAGGCAAACAAGTCATGATAAGTCTTAGTAATGCTTAACCCTAGGGCCTCCATAATAGCTTTGGGCATGAGATTATAGGAAGCACCGAAATCTAATAGACAATTATGTAACATCTTATCATGGACTATGAGAGTGACATAGAATGGTGGAGGGAAATCAGTTTTATTTTCATACTTATCAGGCGACGTAGGACCAAAAATAATAGTAGGATGTTCATCTTGCAAGTTAATAATATCTACTCATATTCAAAATTAAGTCCTTGGACAAATTTATTTGTTTCTTCATCTTCTACAGGATTATATCTATTGACCTGCTGACTCTACTTCTTTTCAGTAGTAGAATCAGGTGACTGCTTCACAGAAGTAACCACCTTTTTTCTAAGATTTTGGAAAACTTGCTTTGCTCCATATCTTAAATTATAATACTTCTGAGGATTCGTTTGATAAACATTAGCTGAATATGCTGGATCTAAAACATTCTGCTGATGAGAATTTTGATTTTCTTGATCAAAATACATAGAATTTTGATAATTAGATTTAGTAAGAATACCATTAGAGGATTCCTCTTCCAAATGATTTATATCTTGATATAGATATTCTAACTCCAACTCTTCTATATCTTCAGCTTCATCCACCAGGTTATTTTGGAAATGGGGTTGTATTCTTTGATCATCATTATTACTTCTTTCCCTAGGTAAAAACCTGGGAACAAAGGGGCGTCTAAACTGATTTGGATTTCGATTATCTCCCTCCTGGGAAGGTCTATTTTGAGATTTATTCTCCATTTACAGTCTATTGATTTTTTAAGATAAATTCTTAATGAGCTTGGTAATCTCATCCATCTTACTATCTGTTTCTTTTACTCCTAAAGTAGACGGTACTACTTCTTTTTTCTTTTTCTTATCTTCTTCCTAATATTTTGGTTTATCCCTAAGCTTGCTTGCTTCCATCAAATTTGATTCTACCTCCAAGGCTGCTTCTTGCATGTTTGCAAGGGTGATAGATATTCTCTCTCTTAATAACAAGGAGAAATCAACATCAAAAGAATTTGCATAAGTAAGTTTTGCAGATGACTTAGTAACTTTAATCTTTGCAGGGATCTTACTATACATTTTATTGAAACGCCTGGTAAAATCAATGACAATATCACCTTGTTTTCTTTTCAAAGCTCCAAACTCAGTTATATAATAAAGCTAATCCTTGGTATCTCCCTACTGTCTCATAAAACATTCTTCCAAAGGTTCAATCTCATATATATAATTAGTTGGGATTGACGACGCCAAAAGATGTTTTCACTGGAGTTTGTAACTAGACTACGAAAATGCAAAGCCCAAACATCATAGATAAATAGAATCTGAAATTGGTTTCATTTTATAACTTATAAGGAAAGAGTGACGATCAGGGTAATGAAATATAAGAAAAACAATCAACAACAGGTGATTATTAAATGAGTAAACAAGGTTGGAGACTGTGTGAACATGAAATAAATAATAATCATAAACCATATTTAAAAATCTAATAGATGACATATATATTATCTTCAAATATCAGGTAAAAATATCATAAACAAAATGTTTGGGTACACAGGGTACTCCCAAAAGACCGAACACCTAGAGCAACCACTTCACATAAACAGATCACAGATCGATACACCAATGTTTTGACATGATTTAAACCCTCGAGAGGGAAACACTCCACGGCCCCGGCCAAATAGCTTCTACGGAGCAATTTATTATGCAAAGAAAGAAAGTTACAAATGAGCTTCTCATAATCGATCAACTAGACAATGACCATCCATGCTCTTTAAATAGAGATCATGGACCAATTGGGTGTTAAGCCACGGATCAAGGTAAGGTATGATCTAATAGAAGTTGAGCCGTCAGATCACTCTATGTCTAGAACATACCGTGACCATCGGATTAAATATTTACAAATGCATACTAAAGAAACACACTTTTCCTAACAGATATATTACACAAGTTGATCTTAACTAACTCCTAAGTGTCTAAATATCCTAACACAAAAAATTTCTGGACATGAAATATAGTAAAGCACACCAACTCATGAGCATTTTAAGATAAACACTTTATCAAAAAATGAAATCATAAGCAGGGTAATCAAACAGATCAAAAGCATTTACTATGATAATGGTTAAAAATAGCTCATATTATATATGTATATCAATCCAAAATGCAGTCTCCAAATAAGCTTATAGAGAACCAATACATATGTGTTATAAAACAAGCTTAATGTCTCCTAACCATTTTCCAAAAAACCAACCCCCTCCAGGATTTAGACAAAGACTCACATCCAAACATCCTGATGTTTAATATTTTGGTTGACAGCAAAACTAAAATAAGCATTCCAATGTTCTTGTGATGTAACCTCACCTTGGCCATTAAACCTTGGAAGATATTTCTGATAATCACCTCTAGGAAGGGCATTAAATGGTTGAGGTAAAACTAATGGCGCATATCTAGAAGCCACTATGGCATCCATTCTATTAGGGGGGTGACTAGCCATATTTGGGACAATCTAAGTATGTGGAGAAAGTGGCGATTTAGCCTCAAATTGGCTAATTGAAATTTTACTTGTGAGAGGTGTATACGGTGATGATTGAGGTTTTAAGAACTATCAATAATTTAGGAGTTCTTATTTTATTTATTTTGATGGCAAAGGATTAGTATAGGCTTCAAAATTATCAACTCGAGTGGTAGGATTTAAACTCTGAAACTCAGGAATAGTAATATGCAAATATTGCTTCCTCAAATATAAAGAAGGAAAAATATGATTCAACTCACCTAGTATTTTAGGAGCTAAGGAATACTGAAATCTACCTGATGATGTAGAACCAATATTTTATCTGGATTCCCTAAAAATTTGTTCTGGATTTGAAACCCCTGAATGTAATGGAGATGTAGGATTTCCCCTAGTCTCGATCTTCTTGGGAGCCACAATTAATTTTTGAAGAACAGGTGAAAATGTATGTTAATATTTAATATGCTAAGACAGAAAATAGCAGCATTACATTCCATTTCACAATAATAGCATATACAGGATCACTGAAGAAACAACAAGCATAGCATAAACACAAGAGACACATATTTATCCCAGGAAACCCTCATGGGGTAGAAAACCCAGCAAAGCTTCCTCAATATAGATGACCAGCAAATACAAAAGATGTAACCCTGAGCATAAGCTCCTCCTTCTCCATAGCAGACCTCTCTCCATAAGTGCGCTACTCTCAAGTGAGTGAGTGTGTGTTAAATGAGGAATACACCTCCTCTATTTATACACTACTCCGACTTGTCTTTTACACAAATCATGTAGGCTCGTATTTAACCATTGGGTTAAATACCCCATTACAACTGACTGGGACGACCCCTCTAGGGTGGTCTAATAACCCTTTGACCCACATAACACATACAAGGCCGACCCCCACTAGGGAAGTCTAATAACCCAAGTTACCACATTCCAACGGAGGAATAAACATCTCCGGATATACAATAAGATCTTCACGGAGGAACGAATCATCTCCGGAATAATAAAGTACAAATATAATATTCTTTGAAGTTATAATATCTTAACACTCCCCCTTAACGAGAAGGATATTATAACAGCATCTACACGAGCAAGGAGTCATCAACATCATACATGATACATCTATAAATCATTGGAAGCTTTCTCAATATCATCAGTAACTCAAGCAGTTACTGGAACATCTTCAATACTGGAACATCAACATCTTCAGTACTGAGTCTTTATCTTCTGTAGCACTCAAAACAGCTACAACAACATCAACATCTGGATCCTCACGATCATCAGCATCATCATCACACGATCATCAGCATCAACATCATCATCTAGACCATCACGATTAGCAGCATCGTCATCTAGACCATCACGATCAGCAGCATCGTCATCTAGACCATCACGATCAGCAGCATCATCATCTAGATCATCACGATCAGCAGCATCATCATCTAGACCATCACAATCAGCAACATCGTCATCTAGACCATCACAATCAGCAGCATCATCATCTAGACCATCATGATCCACAGCATCGTCATCACACGATCATCAGCATCGTCATCTAGACCATCACGATCAGCAGCATCGTCATCTAGACCATCATGATCAGTAGCATCGTCAATACAAGTATAAATATCATCAATACAAGTATCCTCATCAATACAAGTATACATATCATCAATACAAGTATCCTCATCAATACAAGTATTCATATCATCAATACAAGTATACACATCATCAATACAAGTATCCTCATCAATACAAGTATACATATCATCAATACAAGTATCCTCATCAATACAAGTATACACAATAGTAGCATACCCTGCAACACACAAGATCCTATTAAAGGATGATCAATCCCTCTCACTTTAGGACATAGGTCCAAGGATGATACAATCCTGATCTGCTTACGGGATGATCAGTGCCTCTCAATTTAAGACATCTCTCATGTCTATGGATGATGCTATCCAGATCAACTTACAGGATGATCAATCCTTATCACTTTAAGACACCTCACCATGTCTAGGGACGATGCAATCCCAAATCAACTTACAGGATGATTAGTCCTTATCACTTTAAGAAACCTCACCATGTCTAGGGACGATGCAATCCCAATCTACTTACAGGATGATTAGTCCTTATCACTTTAAGACATCTCACCATGTCTAGGGACGATGCAATCCCAAATCAACTTATAGGATGATTAGTCCTTATCACTTTAAGACACCTCACCATGTCTAGGGACGATGCAATCGCAATCTACTTACAGGATGATTAGTCCTTATCACTTTAATACACCTCACCATGTCTAGGGACGATGCAATCCCAAATCAACTTACAGGATGATTAGTCCTTATCACTTTAAGACACCTCACCATGTCTAGGGACGATGCAATCCCAATCTACTTACAGGATGATTAGTCCTTATCACTTTAAGACACCTCACCATGTCTAGGGACGATGCAATCCCAATCTACTTATAGGATGATTAATCCTTATCACTTTAGGACATAAGTCCAAGGACAATGCAATCCTGATCCACTTGCGGGATGATCAATCCCTATCTCTTTAGGACATAAGTCCAAGGATGATGCAATCCTGGACCACTTATGGGATGATCAATCCCTATCACTTTAGGACATAATTCCAAGGATGATGCAATCCTATCACGTAAATTTTGAACCAAACGCTCAGGGATGATGCAGTCCTATCACGTCCACTAGGGACCACTTTCTCGGAGACATATGTCTACAGATCTCTTTTAGGACATGTGTCCATGGATGATACAATCCCCGCGTCCACTAGGGACCACATTCTCAGAGATATCTGTCTACAGATCACTTTAGAAGTGAAGTCCATGGATGATACAATCCTCTCGTCCACTAGGGACCACATTCTTGGAGACATCTGTCTATGGATCACTTTAGAACTGAAGTCCAGGGATGATACAATCCTCTCGTCCACTAGGGACCACATTCTCAGAGACATCTATCTACAGATCACTTTAGAACTGAAGTCCAGGGATGATACAATCCTCTCGTCCACTAGGGACCACATTCTCGAAGACATCTGTCTACGGATCACTTTAGAACTGAAGTCCAGGGATGATACAATCCTCTCGTCCTCTAGGGACCACATTCTCGGAGACATCTGTCTACGGATCAATTTAGAACATGTGTTCAAGGATGATGCAATCCCTCTTCTTTCTCAGAGACATATGTCTACGGATCCTTTTAGAACATGTGTTCAAGAATGATGCAATCCCTCTTCTTTCTCGGAGACATATGTCTACGGATCCTTTTAGAACATGTGTTCAAGGATGATGCAATCCCCTCGTCAACTTAGACCCTGTCTAAGGACCATCCACCAACCTCTCTGTCGGCATCACCAATATAGGTATCCACATCATCAACCTCACTATTGATGCAGGCAATCTCGTCATAAGTGACCACATCACTCCCCCTCTAGAGGAGGGTCCTACCAACCTTGTCTCGAAAAATACTCAAACTTTTCTTGAGGTAGAGGTTTGGTTATTACATCGGTAACTTGTTCACTTGAGGTAGAGGTTTGGTTAGTACATCGACAACTTGTTACAAATTCGAACTTTATAGTTCCTTTCTGCACCATATCATGGAACACTGGATTCTCTGCCATCTTGATACAACTCTGTTTGTCACATAGGATCACAGTTGGGTCTATCTCTAAGTCAAACAATCCAGAAGCCATACTGCTTCACAACTAGCAGAGCAACCAGCCATATATTCCGCTTGTGCTGAGAGTCACACTAGACTGCTTCTAGCTAAACCACGATATCATGGCTGGTCCTAGACAATAACATCCTCTCGATGTGTTCTTCCTGTCTGATACACTTTCTTCCCAATCAACATTTGTGTAGCCATCTGAAGTCATGATCTCCAAGATAGCATAGATCAAAGTCTATCGTATCCTTTAGGTACCTCATCACATGCTTTGCAACTATCAGGTGAACACATCTAGTTTCCACTAGATATTGACTCAAGGTGTTCACAGCAAAGCATATATCTGACCTAGTATTTGTTAGATACATAAATGACCCAATAATTTGTCTGTACAGAGTTATATACACTAACTCTGATGAGTCATTTGCTAACAGCTTCAAGTTGGAATCCATGCGAGTGGCCATTCCAACATATCAAGTCCTTTTAATATTTCTCGGCATACTTTCCCTGGTTGAGAAAGATTCCTTCTGAGCCTTTTCATACTTCCAGACCTAGGAAGTAATGCATCAATCTAAGATCTTTCATTTTCATTTCTGCAGCCATCTATCTGTGCCATCTCTTGTCAGATGGGTCTACTGATATGAGCCTCAACATCATTCGAACTCTGTGGTGAGTTCCTTCTTGCATCCATGTCATCTGTGTATAGAAACCATATTCAACCTTGTAGCAAAGGTTGAGATCCACATCACCCATGATGATCATTAATCTCATCAATTGATTATCGATCCTGGGTACCCATACAGAACCTAATTCACACTTCTTCTTTAATTACACCATTAATAGAATGGTCTTATCTAGCCACTTGGAGCAAACATCTCATCATGATTCTCTTCCTCTTTCTAAGAGAATCTTCTAGCCACAAGCCTTCTATAGTGTGTTTGATTTGTAAATCTTTTTGTTGAACATCCATCGCTTGTTCAGTGTTCATCATTCATCATGATCTTTTCTACATGATTAGTAATACTTCATAATCATCAAATCATATTGACATGATAACCTATTATGCATACAGATATCATTTACATAGTTATGCAACTATTTTGACCAATACTTTGGCACAACACTTTCCCATATCATGTATGCATATAGTGGCTATCTAGATGCCTTCCATCTCTACCAGAACATACTATCGAGAGTGTGCACAGCTCTCAGAATGTCAGCAAAGAGGTTTCATTCTAGACAAGCAACAATGGAATGTTTGTCCAACTTACCAATCATATGCATATTAGTAGTATACTGTTCAATGCTCTATGAATGTTTACACTCATCATGATATATTCTAGGAATACAAATATGCATACAAGCAATATTATTTACTATTTCAAATAACAACTCAAATACTTATCTTTTATGTTTGTGTGGTTGCCTCTCGCTTGATCTTCTATATGTCTTTTGAACTTCTATTCATTATGTACCACTGTGCATGCTCAAGTGTGCCCTAGTGTCATCCTCATGATCTCATACACAAACATAGATTTATTAGTATATTCTCAATATTATCAAAACATTATAATTCTAAATAATCTTGAATATGTATAGTCATGATCATTAGTATTCAGGGTTTCAAGGAAGTCTTCTTTTACTCATGCATATTCTTGTTTGATCATGGGACTCTTCTGGTTAGTTAAATCATCAATCAAGATAAGAGATATAATGTGCATAAACCCTTGATTAACTTTATGAATAAGCATAACCAATCATACCAAGTATACTTATATTAGGGATCCTAACACAAGGTAAGATTCTAACATGACATAGGAAAACATACATGGATTAGTATACCTGCTTAGTTATGTCTAACATACCTAATCAATATCTTCTTTGTTCTCTTCAATGATTTAGAGATCCTATGCTAGAACCTGCATATCTCATAAGTTAAGCATAATAGAACAAAGTCATACATACCCCGTAAGTAGAACTTCTATGTGATCAAAGATTATGTTGTCATGGTCATGGAACTTGATTTGTCTTTCGTGATGTACTTGTATCTTGTTAGCAGACAACA
The DNA here is from genome assembly GCA_027924585.1 of Larix kaempferi. Classification (NCBI taxonomy): domain Eukaryota; kingdom Viridiplantae; phylum Streptophyta; class Pinopsida; order Pinales; family Pinaceae; genus Larix; species Larix kaempferi. The sequence goes on along the minus strand of BSBM01000976.1, from coordinate 5,007,748 downwards.
TCAACCTCATACAACACCATAATGCATTAGTACAATCATATAGACCTAATCAATGAATGTCTTCGATCATTCACATGCATTCATATTGTTACTAGGGTGATAAGACAGTTCTAACATTAATCAAGATTGTACTAATAAATAATATGAAGACAAACACATTATGAACTTAATCAGGAATCAGATTTCAAGACATACCTAAACCTCCTTACGTCATACCTGTCGAGACTTCTTGTAGTCTTCTTATGTAAGGCCTTAGCCTCAAAACCCCCTGAAACTTGATCTGGAGCTTGATTAGGGTTTGCTAGAAAAACCCTAAAAATTCAATCTTTGACTTTCACACTTCTGAATGGATGGAAGGATGTGTCTTGCTGAGCTGATCAAACTAGCATACTTCAATTTTGAAATCTCCAAAATTTGACCCCTCAAAATTGCCTTCGAAACTTCTAGATCTTCTAGATAGGATCCTGAACTAGGGTTTGATGAATCCCACCCTTCTGCCCAATCAAAAGGTTTGATCCAAGGCTCTAAACTCTTATTTTCCTAGGGAGCTTCCAACCATGGTTATAGACTTCAAAAATTCCAACTTTTGTTGAAGCCCTAATTTTTCATCTTTCCGATCAAAATCCCGAACTGGGGTTTGATCAAGCCTGGTCATCTACCCAACCAAAAAATTCAATCTTGGACTCTAAATTTCGATTTTCTTGAGTAGCATTCAGCCATGGATTCCGATTCCAAAAATTCTAACTTTCTCCGAAACCCTAAATTCCGGAAGCCATGAATGAAGGTGCTCCAAAAATAATTCTGTTTTGACAGAAATATGTACCTGATTGTTCCTGCTGTAACTCCAAAATTTTCCCTCTACAGGGTCTGAAAACTTTTTCTGTGGTATCTTGACCTATCATATTTCCATCCCGATAGGTCTGACCTCAATTGGATTTTCTGAGAGAGATTTATTCCAAGTGTCGCAATGTGACCTGTTTATGGGATAAAACAGGAGAGAGAACTTGTACGGCGTGCCACGTGTCACTGGTTCAACTTCGGCCTTTGAAAAAAAAAATTGAGATAGTACAGTCTGTGTACTACCTGTTACATTTTACGAAATTTCATTTGGAGCTTCCTAGCCCAAGTTATGACCTTTTTTCCTAGGTCACCTTATTTTGACTGAGATCTGGAAGAGGCAGAAACCCTAACTTGTACTGATCATAACTCACAAAGTACAACGAATATGAGGGTTCCCTTTGGACACAAGGTACCTGGGGATGTTATCTACGACCTGTAAACGTTTCAGATCCTGAACCTTCGCATAAATGGATTTATAGCGAAAGTTCCACGATGACTGTTTTTTGCTATGTAAAACCCCAAACCTTCAAATTGTCGCAAGTGAAGCAAGTGTCGTAAGTGCCATACATTGCCTTCCTTCAGGTTAGCTCTGATACCATGTTAGGATTTAATATGCTAAGACAGAAAATAGCAGCATTACATTCCATTTCACAATAATAGCATATACAGGATCACTGAAGAAACAACAAGCATAGCATAAACACAAGAGACACAGATTTATCCTGGGAAACCCTCATGGGGTAGAAAACCCAGCAAAGCTTCCTCAATATAGATGACCAGCAAATACAAAATATGTAACCCTGAGCATAAGCTCCTCCTTCTCCATAGCAGACCTCTCTCCACAAGTGCGCTACTCTCAAGTGAGTGAGTGTGTGTTAAATGAGGAATACACCTCCTCTATTTATACACTACTCTGACTTGTCTTTTACACAAATCATGTAGGCTCGTATTTAACCATTGGGTTAAATACCCCATTACAACTGACTGGGATGACCCCTCTAGGGTGGTCTAACAACCCTTTGACCCACATAACACATATAGGGCCGACCCCCACTAGGGAAGTCTAATAACCCAAGTTACCACATTCCGACGGAGGAATAAACATCTCCGGATACACAATAAGATCTTCACGGAGGAATGAATCATCTCCGAAATAATAAAGTACAAATATAATATTCTTTGAAGTTACAATATCTCAACAATGTAGTCTACAAATTTGTATTGGTCTTGTTGACCTTCAAAATCATACCTAAATATAGTAATACCCATGGAAGAAATTTACCTTCATTCCTCTGTCCCCGTCAATGGCACCAAAAGATGTTTGCACTGGAGTTTGTACCTAGACTACGAAATTGCAAATCCCAAACATCATAGATAAATAGAATCTGGAAGTGGTTACATTTTATAACTTATAAGGAAAGAGTGAGGATTAGGGTGATTAAATATAAGAAAAACAATCAATAACAGGTGACGATTAAATGATTAAACAAGGTTGGATACTATGTGAACATGAAATAAATAATAATCATAAACCGGATTTAAAAATCTAATAGATGACATATATATTATCTTCAAATATCAGGTAAAAATATCATAAATAGAAAAACTTTCTGGACATGAAATATAGTAAAGCACACCAACTCATGAGCATTTTAAGATAAAGACTTTATCAAAAAATGAAATCATAAACAGGGTAATCAAACATATCAAAAGCATTTACTATGATAATGAGTAAAAATGGCTCATATTATATATGTATATCATTCCAAAATACAATCTCTAAATAAGCATACAGAGAACCAATACATCTGTGTTACAAAACAAGCTTAATGTCTCCTAACCCTTTTCCAAAAAAACCAACCCCTCTACTATCTTCATTTCCATATTTATAATCATACAAGGGTTTTAAAACAGTTTTCAGATCCAAATTTTAAGGATCGAATGTGCTCAAAACAGAAAAAGGATTTACATAGATAACCGTATTCTAACTATAACAAAGCTAATTCCTTGAGCATATGCCATCTTATCATAGTTTATGCCACCTGTACATCTTAATAAGATGGACACATGAGTCATTTCAAAATTTGATTGCCAGTTGTATGATGAGATATTTAAGTATAACTAAGCTAGATATGACAAGCTGCTTCAGCCAACAAAGTAAGTCCATCTAATGCCTGGGATCTCTTTTGCAATCGAACATGTTCTGCTTCCATTACTTGGACTTTGTCTAGAATTTCTTTATCTTGCTTCGTTAACTCTTCATTTTGCTGTTGAAAAATATTCTTTCATTTCAGCACCTCTTTTGCAGCTGCTATTAACTACTGATAATGACCATTGACTTCTTCTAAGTATCCCCTCATCCTTCTATTAGCCTGCATTATTTTATCATTGGAATCATTGAGATATTCATTCTGTCAAGACTTATAATGTTGCAATGAATTCACTACAAGATTCGACCCCAAAATCCGATGAGAAAATCCGACAACATCCGATGAAAAGGTCTGTGTCGTCGAATTTCACCTTCAAAATTATGCACTTTGATGATTTTTTAAAAAACTAAGTGAAGGATCCATCGGATATCCGACTGCATTTAATATCCCTAGCATGTCGGATATCCGACGGTGTCCTCTGAAAATATCAAAATATATATATATAATATTTTGCAAATCTTGTTTTATCTAATGTACTTTCCAAGAACGTACTAAAACCCTGCCAACACAAATATCATTAGGGACTCGGGAGTCGAAACTGATCGAAAGAGACATTGTGATTGTGACCATTTGGATGCACAGAGATGATGAAAAAAAATTTACATGCTTATTACCGTTTGCATGCGCACCCGTTGATGAGTTTGTTTGATTGTGAACATTTGGAGGCACAAACATGATGAAATTGTTGTACACACTTATGACCGTTTGGATGCGCACACGTTGATGAGTTTGTTTTGATGAATTATGATTAAGATAATATTAGATTATGTTTCCTGGCCATCAGATGCTCAGGTTTGAGATAATGCGATAACATCATTGACATTCATTTTGTTTCCGTATTATGTTTTGTAATGGCTTTGTAAGATTGTACTGCATACTAATTTTAGATCATGGCAATTGGAAAGTATTTTATAAGTTGCATGGGGATTAAAGTTAAAAAAGAGGGTCAGTCATCGGATTGTATATTGGAGGCGCAAATATTATGAGACTGGTGTACACTCACTATCAGAATCATATTATGATAACAATTAAATCTTATTTCTTTTTAGATTGTGTAAAAAATGGTTTATTATTTTCGTTTAAGGATCTTTATTCATAGGTAAAATGTTTTGAGATTAAACTCTCAAACAATTTTGCTTTATCACGATGGCTCAGTTCATGACAATAAGTGATTAATAACACATGTATATTATTGAACAAGGTGGCTTGGTTAATGACTCGTATTCGCAAGTAAAAGGTATTGATTTCCAACCCCTAAGTGGTCTTGTTAAATGGATAGATTAACTATGTTTAGAAGAATAAAAAATCAATGGGATGCATACCTTGCCAAACACCTTGGTTTGGTGTTTGGGTTAAGGACTCCTTGCCATAGGTAAAATATCCTTACTTCAAACCCCCAAGTAGTCTTGCTAAATCATAATAACTTTGTTTGTAATACCCCTATGCGCATATGACCATATAGCATAAATATATGGTAAGTGGGTAAGTGCAATATTATATTCTAATTAATGAAATGAATAATAAAATAATAAATAGGTGCACTTGGGGTTAAATATCCATGTGAACACCATGGGGGCAATGAACCAATGAGAGGGGCAGTAGTAGAAATTCATATAAAATATTATTTAATTTTTTGTTTCCAAGTGTCCAACTCCATAACCTTGTTAACCTCTTGTCTATGTCCCAAGCTTCTGAGGTGGGGCACTTGTTTCCCATGCAAATCGAATTTTCATATAATACTTGGAACTCATTTATCAAAATTGTATTTTTGTCAAAGTTGGATTGCTATCATGAGTTCCAAGGATTATATGAGTTCCAAGGATTATCATGATAGCAACTGAGCATGAAAATAGTGACAATCTATGTAGGGAATCGGGAGTCGAAACTGATCGAAAGAGACATTGTGATTGTGACCGTTTGGATGCACAGAGATGATGAAATTGTTGTACACACTTATGAACATTTGGATGCACACCCGTTGATGAGTTTGTTTGATTGTGACCGTTTGGAGGCACAAACATGATGAAATTTTTGTACTCACTTATGACCGTTTGGATGCTGACATGACGTTGATGAGTTTGTCATGATGAATAATATCTCATGGTAATTATGAACAAATATTATCACTGCACCTCCGAACAGTCATATAGTTCCTTTCATATAGTACGGTATGATATCACACTAGTAGCGCCTCCCAACTCCCAATGTTCATGTTCTCTCTTTCAGTCCACTGTCCATCAAAATCAACAACAATCCTACGGAATAGACGTCTCTTTCAATCCATCAATATTTTGTGGCCTGCTTTTTCATCTATTTTTATATGTTAGAATATTAGGTTTTATACACACACATTTGCATACATATTATATTAATAAATAAATAATAATACATAAATACTAACTATTAAAAAACAATACAAAAAAAACATAAAACAATAATCAACAAAACTAACCTCCCTCAAAATATAGAACTTACCTCGCTCCCAGCCCGCATGAACACATTTCACTTACCTCACCCTGCAAGAACTTCCAATACTATAGGTCGCAGAGGCCGTCACTAAGGAGTTCATAGAGGTCACCGATGCAGTCGCGGAGGAGGTTGAGGAGGCCGCAAAGGAGTTCGAGGGTTCCATTTGCACAAATAAGAAAACAATAGGTAAGGTATATCTCGATTCATTGCAATTTTTCTATTACATTCAAATCAGAGTTTTGATCAAATATCTGGTTTTAACTTCATGTTGTTATTTGCTTGGCAGGTGAATGATGAATTGAGAGGCACCTGCAACAATTAATTAACAAGAATACGCGAACTAGCAGAAATGACAGAACTCAGAATCACTTTTGTATTGATCACAGGTCACTTCGAGGGGGCAACCTCCTTTGAGCAAGCTCAATACAATTAACTTCACGGTGCCTTCATAGGTCTCAACACACACTTATATACTAATTCTAGGCGCCAATACTATGGGTCGAAACCATGGGCCGTTACAACTATGGATCAACAATACTACGGGCGACTTACAAAGCATATGCGCCAACAACAATAACACAAACTATTGATCAACACATACTACGGGACGACTTACAAAGCATATGCGTCCAACAACAACATACTAACAAAGTAAAGATATGGGTTCCTAACATCCCCTCCCCCTTAAAAAAAGCTTTGTCCTCAAAGCTTCAGATGTGGAAATTGTTGTTGAATCTGAAGGAGTGGTTCCCATGTAGCATCCTCTGGTTGCATGCCATGCCACTGAATTAAGACCTCTGTGATAGAGCGAGAGCGAAGCTGACGTGTGCGCCGATTGAGGATGGCCTCTGGCTCCAAAAGGATGGATCCTTCATTATCCAGTTCGGGTAAAATCGTTTGGCCGCTGATGTTGGTGCCAAGAACTTTCTTCAAACAAGAGACATGAAAGACTGGATGAATGCGGGAAGAAGGAGGAAGTTCCAATTTATAAGCAACGGACCCAATCTTCTGAAGAATCCGATATGGCCCATAGAACTTTGGAGCAAGCTTATGACGCCCTTTGAGTTTCAAGGAGGATTGTTTGTACGGCTGGAGACGAAGAAAAACCATATCGCCGACTTGAAAAGTGTGCTCTGAACGGTGCTGATCCGCTTGTTGCTTCATGCGATTTCTTGCCATGTGAAGATTGTCCCGCAAAATGCGAAGAATCTGATCGCGGTTGCGAAGGACCGTGTCAACTTCCTGAACTGGTGAACTGGTGGGGGTGTATGGAAGAAGAGCTGGAGGTGCTTGACCATAGACTGCTTCATATGGGGTCATTTTAGAGGCAGTGTGGTAAGAGGTGTTGTACCACCATTCAGCAAGAGGGAGCCACTTTGCCCACTGATGTTGTTGTTCTGAGGTGAAGCAACGAAGATAAGTTTCCAAGCATTTATTGACAATTTCAGTCTGACCATCTGTTTGTGGGTGATACCCTGAACTCATCTTCAGTTTGGTGCCAGTGTGGCGAAATAGTTCTGTCCAAAAATGACTAGTGAAAGTCGCATCACGATCCGAGACAATGGAAGAAGGGATGCCATGGAGACGAAAGATCTGGTCCATAAAAGTTTGAGAAACTGAGGAGGCTGTATAGGGATGACTGAGAGCAAAAAAATGACTATATTTGGAGAGGCCATCAACCACAACGAGAATCACTGTCTTCCCGCCAGATTTAGGGAGCCCTTCAATGAAATCCATAGAAATATCTGTCCAAATCCGTGTAGGTATGGGCAAGGGTTCAAGCAATCCTGGAACGAGTGTTGTTTCCCCCTTATTGCGCTGGAAGGTATCACATTCGGCCACCATCTGTTGAATTGTCCTTTTCATGCCCTGCCAAAAGAAGTTACGCCGTTCTCGTTCATATGTTTTGAGGAACCCAGAGTGCCCGGCCGATGGAGAAGCATGGAGTTCATAGAAGACAGCCTGTTGAAGATCTGTGCTCTGGGGAAGCACCAGACGACCCTTGTATCGCAGAGAAGCACCATCCCAAGAGTAATGTGGTACAGCAGAAGGGTTGTTGGTCAAGCGTTGGATGATCTGAGATAAGGAAGAGTCATTGACATAACCCTGTTGAACAGATTGCAACCAATTTGGAACAGGCATAGAAATAGCTGAAAGAGAACCTTGGGCACCAAATGTGCGAGAAAGAGCATCGGCCACAATATTGTCTTTACCCTTCTTGTAAGTGATCTCATAGTCATAACCCATGAGTTTGCTAACCCATTTCTGTTGTGCCGGGGAGGATACACGCTGGTCCAAGAAATATTTCAGACTCTGGTGATCAGTCTTGATGCAGAAATGATTCCCTAATAGGTATGGACACCACTTCTGTACTACATGCAAAATAGCCATCATTTCCTTCTCATAGGTAGAGGCAGCTAAATTCTTACCTGAAAGGGCTTTACTGGTGAACGCAATGGGGTGTTCATCTTGAAGGAGAATAGCACCAAGTCCATTGCCGCAAGCATCACTCTCAATAGTGAAGGGCTTGGAAAAATCGGGCATAGCTAGCACAGGTGTAGTACACATAGCTTGTTTTAGTTTGTCAAATGCACACTGAGCAGCAGGTGTCCATGTAAAAGCATCCTTTTTCAATAGAGCAGTTAATGGAGTTGAAATCTTCCCATAATCCTTGACAAACTTGCGGTAGTATCCAGTCAACCCCAAAAAACCACGAAGGCTCTTGAGTGTCTGAGGACGTGGCCAATTGTTCATTGCGTCGATTTTGGCAGGATCCACATGAACCCCTTGTGCTGAGATAATGTGCCCGAGATACTCAACTTCCTGTTGTCCAAAAACACATTTAGACTGCTTGGCATGGAGATGATGGTCAGAGAAAAGTTGCATAACAAGATCCAGATGCTGGAGATGTTCATCCCATGTTTTACTATAGATGAGGATATCATCAAAGAATACCAGAATGAATTTCCGCAAGTAGGGTCGAAATATTTTATTCATTAAGGCCTGGAATGTGGAAGGAGCATTAGTGAGGCCAAAGGGCATGACCAAAAACTCATAATGGCCATCATGTGTGCGAAAAGTTGTTTTAGGAATATCATCCTCATGAACCCGAATTTGATGATACCTAGAACGAAGATCCAACTTGGAGAAAAAGTGAGCCCCATGAAGCTCGTCAAGAAGTTCATCAACAATAGGAATTGGAAACTTATCCTTGATGGTGAGGTGATTAAGTGCTCGGAAGTCAATGCAGAGGCGCCATGACCCATCTTTTTTGCGGACGAGAATAACTGGAGAAGAAAAGGAGCTAGTGCTTGGGCGAATAATACCTTGCTTCCATAAGTCCCGAACGAGCATTTCAATCTCCGTTTTTTGGTGGAATGGGTAGCGATAGGGATTGATGTTGGGAGGAGCGCTGCCAGGAAGGAGCTGAATACGATGGTCTTCTGGCCTGGAAGGTGGTAATCCCACTGGTTCAGCAAAGACACCTGTATATCGATCCAGAATTTGTTGTAGATCCAAAGGAGTAGTGGAGACCGCTGATGGTTGCATCTGGATGGAATGGATCTGAGCGATGACACCATGTGAATTCTTCTTGAGGAGTTTTTCCATGCGATGTGAACTGATGATGCTGAGAGAACCTGGTTGTAATCCTGTCAATGTGTGTTTGTGTCCATTGAGGGAAAACTGCATCCAAAGTTCGGCAAAATCCCATAAGATAGGGCCGAGTGTGCATAGCCATTGAGCGCCCAAAACCACATCACATCCGCCTAAGGTCAAGGCAAACATGTCAGAGCAAAAGGTATAATCTCCCATAGAGATACGCACATTTCGACACTTCCATTTGTAAGGTAAGGTACCCCCATTGGCAACCATGACTTCAAAGTTGGAGCAAGGATGGATAAAACAATCAGCTTGTTTGGCGATCCGAGGGTCAATGAAATTATGAGTGCTACCAGAATCAATGAGGATTGTAAGAGGAAGCTTCTTGAAGTAACCCCTGACCCGCATTGTTTGGGGGGTGGTGATTCCAGCTAAAGCATGGAGAGATATCTCTGGCTGGTCATCCTGAGACGGAGGGTCAATAGGCGGTTCCTGAATGTCGACCGGGGCATCCAGTGTTTCTGGATCTTCGTCACCCATTTCAGAGGCAGGCGGAGACTCCACATCCAGGAGATAGAGCTTTTGCTGAACACATCTATGTCCCCGAGTGAATTTCTCATCACAATTATAGCAAAGACCCTTTTCTCTGCGTGCTTGCATCTCTGTTTCAGACAAACGCTTGATAGGAGTCGATCAAGGAGCCTGCGGTATAGGAGGTCGCTGAGACCCCATATTTCGGAAGGGAACAAAAGTGGGCTTGGAGCGTTGTTGGGCTGCAATCTTGTCTTCTGCCAATTTATCCAACCCGAGTGCTTCCATCATTGTGTTAGGACAAAACATTTTGACCTCAGAGCGGATGGCATCCTTTAGACCACTGATAAAACAACTCCGGTAAAATTCATCAGACAATCCTTCGGTGTGGTTGGCTAGATTCTCAAATTCAGTTTGATACTCTCTCACAGTGCCAGTTTGGCGAAGTTTAGTGAGGGCTCCTGTGAAGTCATCAAAAGCACTAGGACCAAATCGTTGCAAAAGGAGCTGGCAAAAGTCTGGCCAGGTGGGCTCTGGATGAGCCTTGATGTACCAACGGTACCATTGAAGAGCTTCCTGTTCCAAATGAAAGGATGCCAACGGAACTTTGTTGACATCAAAAGTATTATGCAGACTGAAATATTGTTCTGCACGATAGATCCATCCAGTTGGATCGGTACCATTGAAGCGAGGAAAATCAAGCTTCGGACCACGGAAATTGCTGGACGAGGAGAACCCATTGTCTACTGAAGACTCGGACTGCCGTTTGTTGTTCATAGCTGAATGTTCAAGATGGAGACCAAGAAATTTTTCATCCAGATCCTGGAGTTTGGCTTGGATGGCTGCAAGGGCTTCCTCCATGGTTTTTGCTCCTGCACGAGTGACAACCATAACCAGGGATTTTTATTTTTATTTTTGTTTTTTTTTGGACTGGGTAGGAAAATAAAAACAGGAACTACTTCAGTAAAGGAAAATTTGGATTTGGGAAAAAATCAGAAGGGTAATTAGGGTTTGACTCGTTTTTTGGACACTGTTGGATAGACAGGGAAGCAAAAATGAGGATTTCAGCAGCGGGGTGAAAGGATGGGAAAATTTGGCAGAGGGGAACAAAGAAGCAGAATTCAGAAAGGAACTCTGTGGTAAAAATTGAAGGTGATTGGGTGAAATCTGAGGAAGTTATGGCAAACCCTAAAAATAGACAAATGTGGGATTTCGGGCTGTAGGAAAGGGAATTGAGGATAGGGTCCGCAGGGATGAAATATGCAGAATGGAATGACAGGGGTTCCCTGAAATTTTCAAGGAAAACAGAGGTAAAACAAGGGAGATATGGAGAACAGAGGTAAAACAAGGGAGATGGAGCGGCTACGGCCCAGTTTTTTTTTTTTTTTTTTTTTTTTTTTTTTTACAGACTGGAGCGGCTACGGCTCTGCTTGCAGAATGGGATCTCCGGTTCGACGGATTCTGGAACAACGCCGACGGCTGGATCTGGAACGGTTTGCAAAATGAATCTGAAACGGCGCAGCAGTGATCGACAATAGTTCAGCTGAAAGTAAATATGGATCCCAGGTATGTGCGGCTTCCTAACAGTTCAGGGTTTTCACTCGGCCACCAATGCTGTCTGACGGCTTGCGTATTGGGGCAGCACCCCTCACTCCACGGCTCAGGTAAAACTGATAACCGCTTTGCCACAAACGACAGCTCTTGGTTTACCTCACGGGTGGGAACTCGTCAATCAGGTAGGGGTCGTTGCCCTTTTCGCCGGCAGGTCCTCTCAATGGGCCAGCTACTTCGGGGTTCCTGTGGTACTCCTCACAATGAGTTTTAGGGATTATTCCCAAGTACTTCCCACAGTTAAGCGGATAGGGATTATTCCCAAATCCGAACCTGCAACAGATGTGAAAAAAAAATTTGGCAGAAATTTCACCCAGCGAGCCCAAGAAAGTGCTCTGATACCAGATGAGAGGCACCTGCAACAATTAATTAACAAGAATACGCGAAATAGCAGAAATGACAGAACTCAGAATCACTTTTGTATTGATCACAGGCCACTTCGAGGGGGAAACCTCCTTTGAGCAAGCTCAATACAATTAACTTCACGGTGCCTTCATAGGTCTCAACACACACTTATATACTAATTCTAGGCGCCAATACTATGGGTCGAAACCATGGGCCGTTACAACTATGGATCAACAATACTACGGGCGACTTACAAAGCATATGCGCCAACAACAATAACACAAACTATTGATCAACACATACTACGGGACGACTTACAAAGCATATGCGTCCAACAACAACATACTAACAAAGTAAAGATATGGGTTCCTAACATGAATTTCCTCTTCTGCGTGGCTTCCTAACTGATGCCCAATACCCTCGACTTCGTTGGCATTGCAATTGGTAAGTTCAGGGTTTGCCAACCCTTAGCCTTTCCTCTCGCCTCTTATGGAGTGGTATTGTTTATGGATGTTTAGGAGGAACTACGTGAATCCCCTTTTGGGTTCACTAAAACTTCTTGCAGTTCATGGAAGGTTGTCGTTTGGCTAGACCATTAAATGAATGTAATAGTTGACCATTTTGTGGTTATATGAAACTATAAGCCTCTTTAAAGGAGTTATGAGATCCTGTTGTGTAAATTTGGGGTTTTGGGGAATCGATACAGTGACCTGCATTTTTCTATTGAACCTTGAACATGTATAAAGCAATGTGGAACCTCTACTTTTTCTTTATGAAGTTTGTATGGTTAATAATCTCTTTGTCCTCGGTGTTTTGGCTATCGTTGTTATTTGACTAATATTTAAGAATGTGTTGACAGGGGAAAAACGTAACCCTGATACTAGTTTAACTATAAGCCTGAGAAGTGTAAATTCTAGTTCTTACTGCTGCGTTGTCTGGTGGTTGAAATAAATAGACAGGGTTAAATGGGCCTCTGAGTATTTCGCTCTATGATCCTTAGTTTTAGTTAGCTCTGCATTTTGATTTCTATGGAAAAATGTATGGTGATTCCCAGGTCTGCATCCTGCATGTAATGTCGTTGTTCTATGGTGCCTTTGTCCAACTTCTAGCTTGTTTAAAAGGATGAATCTGTAGCTTTAAAACTATGTATTGACGTGTTTTTGGGTTTGCACTATTTACTTAGAAAATTGATAATGGGATTCGACCCTGTGAGATATGGATTGATATGCTAAGAGGAATGTAAATAAATGTTTGAGTAATAATTCACTTTCAATTTCTAATTCACTCAACTAATGTCTATGTCTGCGTCTGCGTGCTTAAATGTCAGTGTTTTTTGGGTCTGAAGGAATGGTAGAATTTATTACTACGATACTGTAGTGTATCCTGTGATAAATGTTTAAATGAATGGTTGGGCAGAGAAGATCTCGCGGCAAGCTAAGCTTTACGATTTTTCCTTGCTGTTTAGAAACTCTTGCTGAGGGTTTTGAACTCGTAACCCTTGGCATAAGACCTCAAACGATGATTGTTCTAAAACAAGGTTGGGTTGGGCTGGCATAAGGGGTAACTGCTAATATTTGGCACCTTCCAAAACAATGAGATAACTCCCTCTATTGTGTGAGCATATCTTAAATCTGACTCCTAGAAGATGCGCTCAGACCTCACTATGTGTTGTTACAGGACTACTATGCAACTGTAGGCCACTGATCCAAGTCTGGGTGTTGTAGGAGACCTTACTGTTGAATGGTTAGGGCCCCTATTTAGGTCTAATACAGTGCATATAATGTTCTCATACCTGTTGCACATACCCTTTCAACTATAAGCCTCAAAAATGATTCTTTAATGGCTTCCTTAGGGATAATATTGCCACAACCAACTCCAAATGAATACAAATATCCCCACATATGACATTTATCCTCACTATAATTTTCCAGAATGCCTTCTAGTATGCCCAGATTTAATGTATGGCCATATTCATTACCATTGGAGTGTACGGGATTGAAAATGAAAGGGCCCACTGCTGTCACAAATCAGAATTTCCCATTATGCTCATAAGTATTGTATCTTATTGTCTAAAGACTATGATCAATAGCACATGTGGACACCCATACCAAAAGGGGGGTAATAGGCCCAAATATGGTAGTAATCTTGGTACAAAATGGAGGTTAATAGGCCCAAACATAAGAATTCTGGTAGAGTGCATTTTGTAAACAAATGCAAACCAGTCTACCAGGCTTGATCTAGACTGTGTCATTTCTCTTCATTACTGCATCAACATGTTTCTTCCAAGTATCAACTAAGATCCTATCCTTCCTCTAAATCTGTTGGTGCTTCTGATTTTTCAAGTGGTTTACATATTTTCCACCCATACATGTCTTCAAAGTATCAAGATCTATAGGTAGTATATCAAGAGAACGTAGCAACAATAACAACAGTGCTTCGACAAATTTGTCACCCTCCTTTGGTATTCTTGCATCTCCAGTATTTCATTTTTGGGCTTCTTGAATTCAACCATCCAAAATAGGAAAGCACCCGAGCTACACAAATTGGTTGTGACAACCATCTTGATCGGTGGTTGCAATCACACCTACAAGGGATGTACGCCACCAAGCCACAATTCCTTTCTTACCATCATCACTTCTAAGTTTCTGACCAACTGCATTAGATGCACAAGCTTCCCAACATTTTCTGAGTTGATGTGGCTTCCATCTTTGTCAGTGATTCTGGCTTCCATCAACTGCTCAATTTGTTGTCGCATACTCATATGTTCCGGTAATTGACATCTTTTAGTCAAATATAATTGTTGCGGTAATTATCAAAGGGCCACCAAAATATTGCTTTGATGCACACCATATTGACAACAATTATTAAACGATGCCACAAAAGTATACATCAAGTACCAACAATACCACAATGCAAATGCACTTGAAACTGGAAATTCATGAGGTAGATCCTGAAAGACATCTGCAAATTCATCAAATGAACTGCAACATTATGTTGTTGCAGGTTTTTGTGCCTCTACGCACGCATGTTCAATCCCTCCATTGAATCACATTGGGGAATGAAACATTGTTCACCCTTAGAAAACTCTTTTGTTATTTTGTTTGTGGAAACCAACTTGTATGCACTGGGTTGCAGCACTATAACTGTTAGTAGCTAATGTCATTCCTCAAATTTAAATTACAACTTAGCAAACTATTTTGTCATTTTGTTTGTGGACTATCAGCTTGTATGCACTGGGTTGCAACACTCTATTAACTGTTATTATCTATTTTCATTCCTCAAATTTCAATTATAGCTTGTTCGTATTTCTGTGTGCCCTAACTTATCATTCAAAGTACTTTATTATTTTTTCAACAGAACATTATGGTAGAATTTTAGAAGCCTTTGTAGCTTAGATTGTTTTTCTTATCTACCACTCATTATATATTGGTGAAATTCCTTCTGTATTTCCAGGGAAATACTACAACTCATACATGAGCACCTTGTAGATTTGGGACTCCTAGATTCAAAAAAACCTCTGTTGAAGGAGGCACCTCTAGCACCAAAGTTGACTCAAATCATGACCTTGTCCTCAAACTTGTCTTAATTATTATGTCATCTTGTTCACCTCTCATGTTCCTCACGATGAGTTTAAAGACAAATTTGTAGGACAATTTGATTGCATGTATGCTCTCAAAAGGTTTCTTGCTAGATACACACCCACGGAGATCACAAATGAAAAGTATTGTATTAATAATTTAATACTCAGTGATAAAGAAGTGGGTACAGTTTACTTAGCTTTGAGAGGACTGAAATACATTGTTGGAATTCTTAACATGCTCTTGCATCATTAATGGTTATTGAAGTGTCCACTAACAATATGAATGTTATCATTCTTGATGTCGAGAAAGAGCTACCTAGGAGGGAGGAACTAGTATTGCTCCCTAAGTTGGATTCATGAGTAGATGAACCTCAATATGATACCAAGGACAAGTGTGATGTTCTCAAGTGTGATGTTACTCCACTTTTTTCATATGTTTTGCATAGTAATTATGATTTTAGATGTCTTTCACTTACTCCACATTTTTCATATGTTTTGCATAGTAATTATGATTTTAGGTGTCTTTCACTTACTCCACATTTTTCATATGTTTTGCATAGTAATTACTCCACATTTTTCATATGTTTGCATAGTAATTACTCCACATTTTTCATATGTTTTGCATAGTAATTATGATTTTAGGTGTCTTTCACTTACTCCACATTTTTCATATGTTTTGCATAGTAATTATGATTTTAGGTGTCTCTCACTTACTCCACATTTTTCATATGTTTTGCAGAAAACATATAAATGGATACGTAAAGTTGACGTCCCACCACCATTTCTTTCACCACCCACTCTTGATTCATTCTGCATGAATTTCACTATGCAACCGTCTCAGATTCTCACTGCTTTTTCCCTCAATTAGTTTCTCAATTCAGTATGACCCACGCCCGTCGTCCGAGGATTGTTGCTAGCGGTCTTGAGTTTCAGCCTCCTCGGATGGCGAGCGTGGGTCATACTGAATTGAGAAACTAATTGAGGGAAAATGCAGTGAGAATCTAAGACGGTTGCATAGTGAAATGCATGCAGAATGAATCAAGAGTGGGTGTCAAGAGAAATGGTTGTGGGACGTCGTATGAGAGGAAATGGAGATGGGAATTGATTGATAAGGTCAAATTAAATTCGCACAGTGGTAATAAACTACACTTGTGTCTTCCATTGTCAGCTGCACTTCAAGCTTGAAGGTGGTAGCCTTGGGACTAGACATAGGTTGCAAGTTAGAATTTCCTCAGTTTAGTTCATACCCTTTATTTTTTCGATGCAAATTATATTTTTTCTTTAATTTCCTTTGTCAACACAAAGATAACCATAAAATATCAGATGTGTCAAGATGCAAAGAGTACTAAGAGACAACAAGTGTACTTTTAGGTCAGCAGTGGCATCAACATTGAAAATGGTTTCCATCCAAACCTATCAATTGTACTTTTAGGTCAGCAGTATTCTTGTCTCAGAACTGTAGCAGTTGTTTGTCCATCTTCACCCTGTAAATTGAAGGATTCCTGCAAACACAAACCACTATGTTACGCGAAATTCTTTCAAAGCTTTGTTACATTTGCTTCTAAGATCTTTCAAGGCTTTGTTACATTTGCTTCTGAGATGTTACAGGGTGAAAATGGCCAAACAACTGCTACAGTTTTGAGACAAGAATACTGCTAACCTAAAAGTACACTTGATAGGTTTGGATGGAACAAATTGCCATGGAAATCCTCTTTATCTTCATGACTCGAGTTTTGAGAAAATCATAGATATATGAAATGATGCTTTATGATTGCTCGTCTTCACAACCGCCTCTTGAAATCAAGGTAAGAAATGGTCTAATGATTCAGTGTAGTAAACGGTTATCTTTATTGAATGTTAGTTTTTATTGAATGAATGGATGGTTTATTGAATGTTATCTTTTATTGAATGAATGTGTTGACAAAATGAAACATTGGTTTAATGGATTTTAGCCTTTATTGAATGAATGCTAGATGTTTGTTTATGATGAAATATGCATGAATTTGCACGTAATTTTTTTTCCAAGTACATGCATTGGGTATGGGGAATTGATAGGGATGTGAGGGGGGGGGGGCCATAAGAGCTTCCACCTTCACATGGTTGGCCCTTTTCAGTAGAGAATATTAAATTATTCTCGAAACAGAGAGGAGCTCAATAATGAATGGAAACGATGCTGCATTTCCACAACCCACTCCCATGTCATCTAAAATTTGGCAATTTTTTGGAACTTGTTGTGATGTTTGGTTGCTCCTGATCATAACCAATTTCGAGTTTCCACAACTTCAAAGGCTGAGTAAATGATGCACCGGAACCAATGTCTTTAACCTTCTCTTTAAATTCTTTGGAATCTCCTTTAGAATATTTGAATGAGAGATGTCTCAAATCCTCTAGATATATTTGAATGAGATATGTCATGTGCAATTAGTAGCATCTTACAAATCTTTTGTAGTTTCCACCATACAGTTTTTAGAATCTCCATTTCCCTATATTGGATTGTAGATCAACAATTTTTATTAGAAGTCAATGATGTGAAGAAGCAATTATAATAGCTCTTTGAGAAAGGAGTCATATATATATAACCCAGTGTTTCACCTTATGGGTTGCCTATCATCATAGTGCTTAAGCAGGATGAATGTTTGTGAATGTGTACTGACTACCGAGTAGTGAATGAGATAACCATCAAGAATCAATATATAGTTGCCACATACTAGTCCTCTACAAGACTTCATTTCTAAACAACACTCAATGGCATGCAACTACAAATAATAGCATGCATCTAGAACCAAAAACCAAGCAAAAGTTGATTTATGCATTGATATAGAGAGGTGGCACTAGGCACACAATATGGAGAAACAATGAGTTAGAAAAAACATTTGGACCAAAGTACCAAAATGGTTATTAATAAAATTTATAAAAAAAAAAATTGGTTCAATCACTGTCTTCAATTTGATGGATGGCATGATCACGATCACAAATTAATAGTGTATTTTTTTTTTAATTACCAATAGTCGTCAGATTTCCGACTCCACACATGAAGATATTCGACATTTATGCCACACCACCAACGGCCACTGTCATCGGATACCTGAATCTCCCCACCCTGATGTCCGACGGTCCTGCCATACCACCGATGGCACAGAACGTCGAATATCGGCCATCTTAACATGGACTTGTCGTCGGATATCCGACTTACTATCCAACGGACTAGGTGTCGGATAACCGACGGATGGTTAAGATGTCGGATTGTAGCCAAATTCCAACCGACGTTAAAAAAAGGTGGGATTTGTCGGATAGTCAACAACAATATGTCGAAAATCTGACATGTATGCTGTCGGATTTTGGGGTAAAAAATGCTAGTGATTTATAAGAAATTAAATGTCTGACACTATCTCCATTGGTGTTTGATGCATAGGGTTTTCTTCATCTAATCTTGGAGTAACCTTGGCGTGTTCTTCAATAAGAAAATCTTCGTGGGCTTTGAATAATTGATCTATCTTCTCTACATTAGCATATTTTGTACCTTTTGCTCATCATTAGCCTCATAATTTCCTTCAATTATCTTTGGAAGGATTTTAATGCCCTTTTCAGTATCCTCTAAAGATTTTGCTAGAGTCTACTCCACATTCTTTATTGTGGGATCCTCTTAGCTTGAAGAGTCTTCAACAATGGTTACTACATCCCTTTTAAATTTAGGATCTAAAAAATCTCTCATGTTCATTCTCAGTCTATTTCTATGTCTGGTTTTTGGCCTCCATTTAGAAATTTGAGGTTCTGAAGAGGAAGTAACTTGAACTTTAACATTGGAAGAAGGATCTTTAGTCATACCTTTTTCTATTATCTTTTCTTTTGTGTCATTGGGGGTATCTAGGGAAGATGTAGCTTTGTCTCGTGACACAAGAGTTTCTTCTTCTTATTGATTCTCTTGAATTGGTTCTAGAACTAGTTCATCCTTTGAATTGAACCCTTCTTCTGTTGAATTTACTTCATGTTCTACCCTTCTCCTCTGCCTTCTGGAAGTACATTGTTCTCCTTGAATCTTGCGTCTGATATAAGTAATTTTTTGTTTACTAACAGAAGTATCTGTATCTTCTTTACTGAATTTATTTTTTTGATCATCTTGAGCCTCAGGATTTTCTGGTTCAAAGACTGACCAAAATAGAAAATGTTGCCAGGAACGATTCTTTTTTCTGAGCTCGATTAACACCAACAACTTAACTAACCCATGATGGAAGATTCTCTGGCTTGTGTGATCAATATGACTTTTGACTCTAGTAGCCATTTTGATAATCCTCTTTAACAAATAATAGGGTAAGTTTAGTTTGGATTTCCCACTCACATGAAGGAGGAATCTGAAATGATACCTATAGATTGTAGCGAATCTACCTTCACAGGTAACATAGCATTTCCCCAAAACATCTATCCACTCCTGCTTTACATTTTTCAAATGTATACCTTTACTCCAATCCAGGGACTCATACTCGGGAAGAAAATACAAACTTAAATCAACTTCAAATACATTTTTTTTGAACCATCGATCCCCTTCAACGGCGAGTCCCATTGCTTTTGCAATTAAGCTCTTGGTCAATTCAAACTTCAAAGTCTGGAATTTGATGGATAAACCAAAGTAATTTTGAGCAAATGACCTGGTTTCTTCAACATTGTAACCTGTAATTCTTTCAAAGAAAGAATACCAACCCGCATCCTTGAAGAGCTTAGCGGATTTAGGAAATTCCTCTGCCCATTTCGTGTTAACCGTCTCGAACCTGCAGAGTTTTCCACTTTTCTTCATACTGTCAATTTTTGGACACCTTCTAAACCACAATCCTCTGGAATGAGCTCGAACCCAACTAAGAACAGATGTCCTGAACTGCCAAATCCAACGAGATCATAAAACTAGGTCAAAATTAATAATAACCCATCATATATTAAATCCATTCTATCTAACTTAATCATGAGTTTGACAGATGTTCAATCACTTCTGATACAAATCGCGGGAAAATTCTTCCATTAAAAGCTATGTATGAATTCAAGACAAGCGTCAAGCCACCAATTTTCATGATTCAGTTTTCTGACATCACCAATCTGTATTGCCTCTATTGATTACGCTATCGGAATGTTTCAAATCACAAAATCTAGGGAAAGATTAATACACCTCCATAATATGAGTTAGCAAATGATTTGAAATCACATATTTGAATACTTAAAGGAATATTTTAATAAAAATGAGCCAAATTTAATTCATTAACTAGAAAATGCATTATGTAAATAAGAAATATAAACAAGATAGAAAAAGGTACAAATATGGTTAAAATTCTAGGGAGAAAGTGAACAAATAAGAGAAAAGAAAAACAAGACTGGAAAACTAAGGCACAACTCCAGTACTAACAAGTGGAAAGGATTTGGCATCACCGTGAGACTTCAAGTGTGGAGGATGAAAGTCACTTTCTCTTGGAGTACACTCACATTAAATCACAATGTCATATTATTTTCTACAATACAAACCTCCCTAACCTTTTAACTTGTCAAAACTATGACAATTTAAGAATGGTTCTTTTTAAGCTTTTTGAGTACAAGAATAACATTTTAGTAATCCGAGTAATCCTTTTAAAGTTTAATAAACTAAATTTAGTCTCAATCAACATTAGCTATCATATATATATATATATATATATATATATATAATTAATTTAAATTAAGTAAAAAACATTATAGCTGTTAAAAACTTTATTATATATATATAACAAATAAGTTATAATATTAAGAATAAAAATATGTATTATCAGGCATTAAAATATGTTTCATTAATATTTACCATATTATATTTTCATTAATATCATATTATATTATTACTAATATATATTAGTGGCAAGTTGAATGGGATTCTTAGTATATTGAAAGTAACTTCCCTTAATATAGTACGTTTATTTAAAAGAGAGATTTTGAATAAAAATATAAACATTTTTTTAATCATAATAATTTATACATTAATGTCTTGTTTTCAACTATCAATTAAATTTGATTAAATTAAAGGAGGGGCATAATTATAAATTATAGGTTTCTAAATTTCATCCAAATCGTATTCTGAATTCATAAAAATAAAAGTGTATGTGAAATATATAATTTTAAAATATAGTGGAAAAAAATTTATATCCACACATATAGCATGTATATACAATCATAATTATCGTAAACATACAATAAAATTATTGCACATAAAAATACAAAGAGAATACTTATCTCTAAACAAAGAATATTCAAGCTACAAGCTACTTGCTACGTAAGAGAAAATTTTCACCCAAATGTAGGAACTCTTTCCAATACATACCCTTTCTATTGAGAGTCCACCCCCAAGATGGGCTGTGAGGCCACCAGGGTGAAGGAAACACCTACAAGATTCTCTCTTTTATCCCATAGCCCATTCTACTCTAAATTTTTAGCCAAATGCTCATCCAAGGCTCTACAAAAATCTTGCTCAACCATCGCATCCATGGTACTCCTTTTACTGCCCAACAAAACACAAGGAAGGAAGTCCCCTTCACTTATCCACAGTTCCCTCAGCAAAGCCAACCCTTCTAATGCTTACAAATGTGTACAATAAGATTCCAACCTGTTGTATGTTGTTGGAGAACCTTTTGTAATGTTAATTCATGGACTAGCAAGCATGAAGGAGTAGAATAACTCAATGGGTAAAGGTTCCTACCTTGCTCAAGCTCTATGCTCACCTACATCCATCTATTTTCCCCACAAACTTGTAGTTCTCCTTCCAATTTCAAATTTCTGGGTAATACACAATTCATTTATGATAATGGTATGAACAAAAAGAGGAGAAACTCTACATAGTATAAATTTGCATGAGAATGAGTGGTAGGCTCCAAAGGAGATGAGAGAATGGTGATAATACAACTGACATAAATTCTAACCATATGAGAAAGGACCCTTAGGGATACCACAAAAGTATATCCATCTCATACTTCCATAACTACATGAGAATAATTTTCCCACCCACCTCACACATACATTCAATGGTTGGATTTAATGGTGAAATGGAAGTAATTGGCTCGCTTAAGGCACATGGCAGCAAATTGATTAGTTCTAAGGTTTACACTTGGCAATGGAGGATTTGATATCACATAGGTCCCCTTTCCTCTTCCCCTCTAGTGGATTTATAGCCCCTTTTAGTGCTCTTTACATATCCATCTCGGATCATTTTTTTCCAACATAATATTTACATAACTTTTGAGTTAGCATGATAAACCAAACACATTGCCAATATAGAAATATTTGCATATACATGCATAGCACCCCTTAAGCTCTGCACTAACATATTTACATCATTTACATAATGTTGATTTAATACTTTTCAAGTCAAAACTAAGGGTATTACATAATATTTTATTAAGAAAACTTAGAACAAGTATACTTTCATATATATATATATGGATATTCTTTAGGGGGGAAATCTAGGCCAATTGTCTATTTTTTTAACCTTTTTTTTCAAAAAATAAATTCATCAATTAGTCATTTTTACTCTAAAAAATGGTCTATATTTATATAAAATATGATTTTAATATATTGTTTTGCAAAAAATTTACAAGTTTTAGTAATAAATTGTGTGTTCCTATATTTAATATTCACCTACCTATGGAAACTCCCTAATGGAGTTACTAAGAAAGTTGCATCACCACTTGGTTTAGGGATAGATTGAGAAGTCCTAGGATAAAACAAAACAAAGTGAAATCAAGAGGGAACATCACTAGGCTAATTAGGACCTTAATATGTCGTTAATGAAAACCTAGGGATATAGGTGATTATGATAATTTAGTTTTTTTCAAATCGGGTTTTAGCATTAAACTAAAATAGGAAAGAGAGCCATCTAATTTGGGTTAATTAATTGAAATTTATTTAATGAGTATAAACCCTAATGCTAGAAATGGAAAGAGAAGAAGGAAAAGAACTCACCCAAAATTTTTGTTGTAGATAAGGAAGCTCGATGTGATGAAGTGGAATTGTGGTAGCCCTCCCAAAGTGATCCATGCCTAGGAATGACCTACACATTCATCTCGAACTTTAAAAAAGAAAATACTTTCCCTAATATAAAATGTGTGTGTGTGTGGTGGATAAATACTATATTAAGTATTGGAAAAATAAATGAATGAATTATAAATATTAGGTGTGTGTGGTTGATAAATACTATATTAACTATTGGAAAAATAAATAAATGAATTATAAATATTAGGTACGTTGTTGATAAATACTATATTAACTATTGAAAAAATAAATAAATGAATTATAAATATTAGGTGTGTTTAGTTGATATATACTATATTAACTATAGGATAAATAAATAAATGAATTATAAATATTAGAGATACCCAGTGCTATTAGTGGGGATATACCTTCCTTCTCTAGCTATCATGGAACCTCCCTTCAAGATTAGAAATAGGGGCTTAAGATACTTGTGGAAAGAGTTAAATCTCTAATTTGAGTTTTTACTTGCAAATTAGGGTTTTTGACAATAGAAAAATCCAATCTCCTTGAAGAGGAATTAAAAGGTAAATAAGCAAGTAGAAAGCTAAAGGCATAAGACAATGTTGAGATAGTTGACGTTGGAAGGTTTGAATCATATGAAACCATCATACCACTTTTGTTGACATCAATCCACAAATTTGGTATGATAGTACCATAGGTTTTAAGGCACAAATCAATTATCAAGTGGAGTTAAGGGAGTTTTACTTATTTTGATTCCATAAATAGAATCCCCAAACATATTTGGATGACTATGGACCTAAATCAATGCATCGTAAATGACCATGGACCCAACTAAGGATTTTATGTCACCAACTAGACCCCTGGAATTAGGGAATGCTCCAAGGGGTTATACTGAGTCAAACTAGCAAGCAATGGCTAGAGACCAAACAAAAAAGGGATATAAGGAACCCACTTAAGAACCAAACATCATAGTGAGGTCCCAAATTTAGGCTAAGGTGAGAACTCTAGTAAGGTGATTTATCAAAATAGACAAATAGTTAAGAAGCATCATCATAGTGAGGTCCCACATTTAGGCTAAGGTGAGAGGAACTCCAATAATGCGATCCATCAAAATAGAGAAATAGTTAAGATGCCTTATGAGTCATGTTTTCATACAATAGAATAGTGGACCACATATCACACCTCTCAATGGGTAGCCATACATGGGCACCTAAGTTTGAATCTTGTATGTTGCATGTATTGGTCATTGCCATTATTTTGAGGCCATTTTTTGTGAAATGCATTGAGATATTGACACCAATTTTAGTCACCAAAACATGCATTAGTGATGATACTAAAAGGCCCATCAATGTTTTATTCACCAAATCTAGATATGGTGACAATTCGTTAATGACTATCACTAAAAAGTGACCCTATCATGATCATCCTTTAATAATCATCGCCAAAGTTGCTTTTGACCATAGTCACTAAATGATTATCGCCATATGTACCTTTCAAAATGAATCTTAAATTCTCAATGCCATAGTCACCAAATGATTACTACCATATGTACCTTTCACAATGAATATTAAAGTCCCAATGTCATATGTGCATTCGATGATGGTCATTTTGAGCCTCATTGAAGTCCCATCATCACCATTTTTTTGTTTTTTCATCTTTGACGTGGTTTGCTCAACAACAAGACCCTATATTCCTAATCTAAAATAAGATCACACAACAAGACTCTATATGCCTAATCTAAAATAAGTTCACACATCAATGGAAAAACTATGCCAAATCAAATTAAAAAAAACCATGTTTCTATATGCCTAGTCTAAAATGAGTTCACACATCAATGCGAAAACTATGCCAAATTAGTTTAAAAAGAAAACCCCATGTGAGTAGTATGTCATATTAGATTCAATGATAAAAAAAACTTGTTTTCATTAATGCATAGCTAAGTGCAATGTAAGTAATGGTTGTTTAAGTAGAACTACAAACATCAACAAAAATGTGTAGAGTGGCGAAAAGTAGAAGACTCTATATGCCTAATCTAAAATAAGTTCACAAATAAATGAAAAACAATGCCAAATTAGATTAAAAAGAAAACCCATGTCTCTATATACCTAATCTGAAATGAGTTCACACATGATCAATGGGAAAACTATGCCAAATTAGTTTAAAAGGAAAACCCCATGTGAGAAGTATGTCATATTAGATTCAATGATAAAAAAAACTCGTTTTCAGTGATGCATAGCTAAGTGCAATTATGTAAGTAATGATTTAAGTAGAACTACAAACATCAACAATAAGTTTAAACACTCTAAAATAAGTTTAAACACATCAATGGAAAAACTATGCCAAATTAGATTAAAAAGAAAACCCGTGTTTCTATATACCTAATGTAAAATGAGTTCACACATCAATGGGAAAACTATGCCAAATTAATTTAAAAGGAAAACCCCATGTGAGAATATGTCATATTAGATTCAATGATAAAAAAGACTTGTTTTCAATAATGCATAGCTAAGTGCAATGTAAGTAATGATTACCTTTAACATTTTGTTTCTCTAAAATTTCATTGAGTTTTCCTTATTTTTATAATTAAGAGATTTTTTCACATACTAACTTTGAAATCACCATTTTGAGAGAATATTTCTCATTTTACTTTAATATAGATATCAACTTTGTAAAAAGTTGGAATTCCTTCATGGGAAAAATTACCTTGTTATATACAATTACACAAGGTTAATGAAAATTTACTTTGTTGGTGCATTAGTTTTACATCGAAAACATCCAGCTTTTAGAGTATTGGTTTTTCACCTTTATATATCGTAGATGGTAATCCAAGTCAAAAGATGTCTCAACGGAATTGAACCCGAGTGGATGGAATGAAATCCATCTAACCCCACCAACGAACCACCATATCTTTGACAAACTATAGTTTTGGTGGATATAATGAAATCCATCTAACCCCATCAACGGACCACCATATCCTTGACAAACCATGATTTTTCATATATATACACAAGATCAAAGATTAAAAAAAAAACTATGGTATTCAACACTAGAATGATATCCCCCTAACAAGTATGGGACCAGATAAATAACATGTTACGAAGTTCGAATCATCCAATGCGGATGCATAAGGTGGACCTCACTCTTTGCTTCACGTCTTTGTCCAAATCTAATTTCTACAATATTAATATATCTGCTATAAAGATAATTGTCATACTAATATTTTAGTATCACTTAGATAGGTAGTTAATTATACGTCAACCATCTTGAAGGAGTAGGTTCGTTAAAGATTTATAACCGTTGAAAATCAAGATACATAAACACAACTCATAATAATGTTTATAACCGTTGAAAATCAAGATACATAAACACAACTCATAATAATGTTTAAATTTAACATATTACAAATTCATAACAATGTTTGTGCTCCCTTTATTATAAACATAGAGTGTTTTACCAAAAACTATGGAACTAATTACATCTCATAGCATGATCTGACGTTACATTTTTGCATTTTCACTAGTATATCTCGCCATGGCTCATAGATTTTTGTACTTAAACTAGAGTTTTAAAAAGTTAATATGAGTAGGATTTGGTTTAGATTTGGTTTTTTAAAATTTATTTTTTTATCAGTAAGAATTTATGTATCATATCTATACCAAATATATTTGAAATAATCTAATACAGATTTGGTTTTTAAAGTTTACTTTTTTATTAGTAAAAATTTAAGTATCATATCTTACCAAAAATATTTGACAAATTTAAATTGCTCCAAATTTCTAATATAACAAAATTATGCTCCTATAATTAAAACCATATATCTTTTACCAATGATATAAACAAAAATGTACAAAAGTGTCACGCCAACGCCCAAATCCACAGCACAAAATTTAATGGCTCCTAAACTAATGGAATTCCATGGTTTGAGACGAGAAATATGCAAAACAGTATTCATATGTATATTTTTGCTCTACCTCAAACTCTGACTTCTGGTTTATGCAGCAGCAGAGAATGCTCCACATTCCCTAATCTTCTACGTTACCAATTCAAATTCACTACGGAGCATTCCTCGGAGCGGCTTGGAAACCGCCTCGGCCGTAATTAATGTAACCGCCAGGTCTATTATAAGTAAAGCCGCCGCCGCCGCCGCGGCCTATCGGAGGATCCGCCTGTCAATGGATACCTAACTGTAATTTCAAATTCGCCCCCTATCACAGCATAAACTACTCAAGAAAACAAAAATTACTGTACATACCTGCTGGACAACTCCCGGTAAATCATGTATGCCCAATGTACCAAGCATTTCCAAGGTTTCTTTGTCCACCTGTCAAAGAAATACAACTCAATTTAAACATTTCATTCCATTTGAACACAATTATCTTCGATTTGGGAAAAAATTCGTCGGAAAATTTGGAGTTTTTAACGGAAAATTTTGTGGAAAATGGAAGGTATTCTCAGTAAATCTGCAGGTATAAACTAGTCTATCTCGAAAATTTGAAAGTTTTTGTCCGGACGAGTCTATTTCACTGAATAAATATAGAACTGAAAACCTACATGCACAGAATCAATGGAATAAACCGCAAGCAATTCGACTAAACCTTACTACCGAACGCTATTTTAAATAGGTATGAGTTTCTAGGGTTTCGGACCAGAAATTAATATCGATATGAGTTCAAACCTCAATGTTATCTGCCTGTATTGCGGACACGTCAGGAACAAAGTCCAATCGCCTCTCGCGTTCCTCTTCCTGGAGTTTCAAGGAGATCCCTCGCACGGGCCCTCTCTGAATACGTTTCACTAAATGCTGTATAAACGCAGCAAAATGCCCGTAAGAAATTTAAATGGTTTGAAGCAAGAAATATTAAAAGAACGAACAATATGTTTCAGGTGATTTCGGAGAATTCACAGTTTTAAAGTTACGGTTTCGAATCCTGATAATCAGGATTCATCACGTCTTAATGATGAATCTTGATATAAATTGGAAACTTCGACTTGATAACTTTGAAACTGTAGATTCTCCAAAATCACCTGAAACAAACCGCCACAGAATCTTACAACAGAAACGAATAATATGATTAAGATTGACGAAAGGACATCGTGAATTTTACTTACAGTTGAATAGCCGGCGATTTTGTTTCTGAGACGCTTAGTAGGAATGCGGGCAATTTCTTCCACCATCTTCTTGTTAGTTTGAAAGTCCACTGTCATTATTGAATAATATTTCTCGACGATCTGGCGAGAGGACTTCTTCACTGTCTTCGTTCTAACGCGACCCTGCGAGAATTTGAAAGATTATATATTTAAGATGGATTTCAGCATATAAATCCTATTAAGAAGGTAAAGAAAATCATTGAAGTATATGCTGCAACTAAATATTAAATGGAAAACTCTACGTAAAAGTATTAACGTGAACATGCCATGGCTTTTAGATGGCGCGATTGGAAAAATAACTGAAACAGAAATTTGCAAACACTGAGTTGCTCGTTGGAGAAAAGAAAGCTGAGAGATCTCACAAAAATGAAAGGAATTATATGGACGAGGAGGAGGATAGTTAGTTGAGTATTAAATAATAACTACCCAAAATTAGTTACGAGCTCCCATGTTTAATTAGTCATGTTCAATTGAGTGGTTTGTGGTTCTCAAGTAAAACATCATCGAGAATAAAAAAAAATTAAATTGAATCTAGCAATTTAGGATCATAAAAAAACATCAAAGGCTCTCAATGTTTGATGTTAGTTGAAATGTAAAACAATTAAATTCATATTGAATGTAGCAATTTAGGATCATAAAAAACATCAAAGACTCTCAATGTTTGATGTTAGTTGAAATGTAAAATAATTAAATCCATTCACATGAATAGTGGATATCATTTAAGAAAGGTAGAGGCACCCAAAGACTAACCACTTTTGGGAGTAATAACAAAGATGGAGTTGGAATGATGAATTCGAAAAATAAAATAAAAAATCTCATGGTTTATGAAACTATTGGTGCTTTGTATATCTTTCTAGATATATAAGTTGCTCTTACAAACTTATGCAAAGTGATGAAGTTGTAGGTTAAATTTGCAAAAACATACCATGGCACTAAAGTCATCCATAGTTACTGACATGGTGAAGGCTTGATTTTAGCTCAAACCCAATTTATGTTTGAGATATACATAAGGGTTTGCAAATTTAAAACTATTAAATTTTATAACACTACTAAAGGTTTAAGAGGCTAAATTAGTTTAAATTAGGAATCAATTATTTATGTTCTACTTCATTTTTTTATATTTAAGTTCATGTATTTTTTTTAAAATAAATATATCTATTATTTTGCCCCCAAACTAGTGTTTCTTACAAATTTGGGTGAATGTTATAGCTATAATGGATACCCATACCCACATATCCAATGTACTTACGTTCAACATAGTTTAATATGATTTGATATTAGAAAATTATATTATTATTAAATTTAATTATAATGTTATTATATATGTCTCATTGATTTTGGTTGAATTTTGTAGACCATGGTTGACTATGGTTGAAAATAATTAATTATGGTTGACCAGGTTTACCGTGGTCGATTATTCTTCACCACCACTAACTATGTTTAATGATGATTTCAGCATAGTTGATTATGTTTGACCTTCATTAGCCATGGTTGTCACATTTTCAAGAATATTGTTGACTGTGTTCAACCATGTTTAGCCATGATTGGCTATAGTTCAACAAGAATGACTATGGAAAACTATGGTCCACCAAGCATCATTATGGTTGACAAATGGTTAAATACTGTTGAGTTTGGTTTATTGTGTTTGACTATTATTAACCATGGTCAATAATGGTTGATGATGGTTAGCGACATTTAGAAATGTTTGACCATCGTTGATAGTGGTGTTTGGCTATTGTTAGCAATAGTTTGACAATGGTTGATTCTGTTTCATCATTGTTAACCATAGTTTACATGTTTGACTATAGTTGACTATGTTTAACCATCATTGTCAACCATGTTTAACCATGTTGACTACGATTGAAAAAGCATGACAATGACTATGGGATATTATGGTTGACTGTTTCACTATGGTTAACAATGATTTGACCATGGTTGACCATTATTAACCATGGTTCACATAAATTGCTACATCCTTCAATGATTATGTTGCATTATGACTTTAAGCAAGGGCTATGTCTCAATGATTTTGGTTGAGTTTGGTAGGCTTTGGTTGATTATGGTTAATAATGATTGGTTGTGGTTGACGATATTTAACATGGTTAACTATGCTACACCATAATTAGCTATGGTTAAAAATAGTTAGATGATGGTTGATTATGTTTGGCCATCATTAAGCATATTTACCACATATGACTATTGCTTACTATTGTTAGGGGTGACTATGGATGATTATTGTTGACCATTATGGTTTTCCATGTTTGATTATGGTTGATAATGGTAGAATATGGTTAATATTGGTTAATCATGTTTGAATTTGGTCGAATTTTGTTAATTGTTGTTGACTTTATCTCACCATGTTTGACTATGGTTAATTATAATTAGCCATAATTGATTATGATTAACCATGTTTAAATCCCATCCTTAACATGATTAATCATTTAGTCCATTGAATAGGTAAACAACAAAGTAAATGAATGTATAATCACTTTATATTTAGGGATGTTTGTCTATGGTATGGTTTGGTTGATCATGATTGACCATGGTTAACTATGTTTTTCTATGGTTGACTATGGATGACAATAATTGATGGTGTTTGACTATAATTGACAACACTTGAATTTGATTAAGTTTGGCTGGTCATGCTTGACAATGGTTGATGGTGGTTGACCATGGCCGATCATGTTTTATTATAGTTGATTATGTTTTACCATGATTACCATTGATTACTATGTTCATTAATACTAACTATAATAGACCATGTAAACATAAAGATATGGAATATGTCAACTTGGAACATTCCTTAATTGTGATGTCACATTGCAACATTCATCTTGGTTAACTTACGTCAAATTGCTACATAATTCCTCAATGGTTATATTCCATTGTAGTATTATTCAATCATAATATCAAATTGAGTTTGTTTGACTATGGTTCTATGGTTGATTGTGGTTGACAATTGTTTACTATGGATGACCATGTTGACTATGGTTAAGCATGATTAAATTTATGTCATATTATGACATTCATCCTGTCAAACTTATGTCGAATTTCCACATTCCTCAATGGTTATGTTGCATTACAATATTCTTCAAAGGTTATATCACATTGAGTTTGTTTAATTGTGGTTGACTATAATTGAACATGGTTTACTATGGATGACCATGTTTACTATGGTTAAGCATGATTGAATTTATGTCACGTTGTGAAATTCATCCTCGCTTACTTATAACGATTGTAATGTTACTCAATGGTATGTCATATTGTGGCGTTCATCTTAAGTGGCTAACTTATGTTGAATTATTATGTTCCTAATGGTTATCTTGCATTATGGAATTATTCAAGGGTTATGTCACAATGTGTTTGTTTTATTGTGGTTAACTATGGTTAATTATAGTTGCACATGGTTTATGATGGATGACCATGTTGGTTATGGATGAAAATGATTGACTTTATGTCACATTGTGGTAATCATCTTGGTTGAATTATGTTAATTTTGATGTTCCTCAATGGTTATGTCACATTGTAACATTCAAATTGGTTGATTTATGTTGAATAACTATATTTCTCAATGTTTACACAATAGCACAATGTTCCTCAAGGGTCATTATGTTGGATTGTGATGCTCCTCAATGATTATGTCACAAAAGAAGTTCATCTTTGTTGACTTATGTTGAATTGCTACATTACTAAATGGTTATGTTGCTTTGTGTAGTTCATCAAGGGTTGTGTCACATGTGACATTAAGAGATTGACTTCAATATTGTCACATTGTGACATTAATAGGTGTTAGGAAATAATAATAACACAAAAAAAACACATAAGAGGAACACACGTTTTTACCATGGAAACCTTATATAGGGAAAACCACCACTAATTAGATATCTATTAGTCTTGGATTCCACTAACATCCACCACTTTTAGAATCTTACAATGGAGCTACTCAATCCTTTGAATAGGCTTCATCACATGCTAAAACCATGAGAAAATACAATGGGTCAACCAAAACCATGGGATTGTAAACCATTAACAATAAGCCCATATTGAGTGAATCAAGGCTATATTTAACCACTGTATAACCAATTCAAGATTAACTTAACATTCCCCCCTTTAAACTTGAGTTGGGGTAAGAACCAATCCCCCACAAAGTTTTTAACCATGTATCGAGAATAACAGCATGACCCCTTCTTTAGTCTACCTAAATCTACATTAGACCTTACATATGTGACCCACCAAACCATGGGTATACATGCCTAAATAGGGGCTTACATTTGTATTCCCATTTACATTGTGATTAATTCCAACTCCATAAAAAATGCTTACAAGAGTATGTGATGCAAAAAAAAAACCACGTGCTTCTTCACCTACATCCATATCTTCTATAGTGAGCTAAATGAAGCACTCCTTAACCGGTTACTTCTTCATCCACTATATTCCATGTGCTTCTTTAGTCAATTTTGTTTCATATACACCACCAACTTCTCCAGCATTAGAACCCTAGGCACTCTCGCTAGGAATCCAAGCTAACCTGAATTAGATACCACATGTGAGGTAATAATAATAATAATGCATAAAAAACAATCCCATAAGAGGAACGAGTGTTGTTACCATGGAAACCCTATATAGGGAAAACCGTCAATAATTAGATATCTATTATTCTTGGTTTCCACCAACATTGAACGCTTTTGGCATCTTACAATGGAGTTATTGAAGCCTTTAAATAGGCTTCATCACATGCTAAAACCATGAGAAAATACCATGGGTTACCTAAAACCATGGTCTCGTAAACTAGTAATGGCAAACCCATTATTGATTGAACCAAGGTTATCTTTAATCACTTTATAACCAATTCAAGATCAACCTAAAATTAGGTTTAGGGCTGTTGCAAGGTAATGATACCCACTTATGACACATCAGTTGCAATGGACTTCCTAAAAAATAGAAATATGATCATTCAAATGAATTTTTAGAGGTACCTACACAACTTTTTAGAATATGGTGTAAAAAGATGAAATGTAGACAATCAAATCACCTTTCCGAATATATAACTTGTATTTATGGAAAATAGGTATAACTCCCAAAAAATGTTGTTCTTCTAATATTGGTATGTTATTTTTGTTCTAAAACATAATGCATATGTTTGCATTAGGGCCTGAGTTTGGTATGTAAATTGGACAAATTTGTAAAAAACAAATGTTATGTAGAGTTGTAGATAACACACAGGTATAGTGCAACACTATTTTTCCAAAATTTTCCATGTTAATTTTATATTTTTTTAAAATTAAGGAAGTCAACAAATCCCTAAAATGACGAGGTCGAGCATTAGGCCCCTCTATCATGGTCTTAACATAATCAATCTACTTTCCTTTTTTGGTGCATAGGTATTCTAGTATACTTGTGCAGGTTCTTTTCCATTTTTGAAATAAGTGAGCTGGTCAAAAGTTATAGCCGAAATACATGACCTATGTTTTACATACATCTGACATGAGTGCAAATAAAAATGAATAAAATTTTGAAAACACTACGAAATTTATTGAAAACACTAAGAAATTTATATAAGTGTGTGCAATTTCATTAGTAGTAGACATCTAAAGCATATACATAATCAAGGTCGAAAAACATGAAGTTACAAAACATGGTGTGTTTGCTATAATGCAACACAAGCCATAAGGTTTGGAAATTTGAACCTAGAACCAAACCTACCAACTCATTAAGCATAGAAATGGAAAAAAGAAACCATGCCAAAAAATTTAAAATTTAACTGTGTGTGCACATGTGCGTCCTTAGGCATATGCATTAAATGGGTGTGTGTGTTAAATGCACATGCATGTTAATAGTGCGCTTGTGTGTAGCACACACTCACTAATGTTCTCATTGTTGTACAATTTAATTGTTTATCGCCCCCTCTAGATATCTCTCTCACTCTATATATAATCCCCCCTCCCTCTTTATAACCCCACCCCCTATCTCTCTCTCAACCCCCCATATCTCCCTATACCATAAATCCTAACCCCCCCATCTCTCTATACACCCTCTATGTTACCCTAAATCCTAACCCCATCCTTTATGTATTTCTCTAATCCTCCCTCTCTCTCCATCCCCTTGTATATATCTCTCTTTGACCCCCCTAATCCCTAACCCTATATGCCCTCTATCTCAAAACCCCCACCCCTCTTTACCATAATCTGCCTCCCCTTACCACTAACCATGCTCTCTCTCTCTCTCTCTCTCTCTCTCTCTCTCTCTCTCTCTCTCTTCAAACCCCACTCCTTACCCTCCTACCCATACCCCCCACTCTATATCTCTCTCCCCTACCACTAACCACCTCCCCATCCCCCTCTCTCTCATTATATCCCTCTTCCCCCTACCCTTAACCACCCACTCACTCTATCTCTCCTAGTCTCTCACCTACTCCTACCACTAACCACCACCCACCAATCTCTCTCTCTCTCTCTCTCTCTCTCTCTCTCTCTCTCTCTCTCTGTATATATATATATATATACCCCTAATCTCTCTCTCCCTATCCCTTTGTCCCCTACCACTAATCATATCCTCATCCCTCTCACTCTCTCTATATCCCTTTTCCCCTACTCCCCCCAAACCCTTAACCACCTAGTCTCTCTCTTTCTATTGGTCTCTCACCTAATCCTACCACTAACCACCTCCCTAATTTCACTCTCTCTCTTTCTATATGTATATTCCCCCCCAAATTGATACTCTTCACCCTCTTATCCCTACCACCCCACTCTATATCTCTCTCTCCCACATCACTTACCACCTCCCCATCTCTCTCTCTCTCTCTCTCTCTCTCTCTCTCTCTCTCTCTCTCTCCACCCAATCCCCCACTCCCCACCCTCCTACCCATACCCCCCACTCTATCTCTCTCTCCCCCTACAACTAACAACCTCCCTCTTCCCCCTCCTCCTTCCCTACCCATAACAACCCACTCACTCTCTGTAATGTCCCTTAAATCTGAAAATAAAATAAAATAAAATTCTTATGGGGTAATAATGTCATTCAAACCTAAGGTTCATTAAAATTAACTTCAGCACTGTATATTATTAGTAAAAATGATACTTGTATTCTTTATCTGGATTTCTTCCGTCGATTGGTGGCATGGTAGTCTATATTCTTACTATGATATTCTTTGTTGTCTATTTGTATGATGATGACTCTTATGTCCTACACTGGTGTTTATTATTATGTTCTGTCTAGATACTTCACACTTGTTTATAAATTGTATGTTGACTTAATGTATAGCCTAGTCCTGTATAATCTATTTTGATGAGGCTAACTTACCTATGCTCCTAATGTGCAAAGAGTGGTTGGGTTTAATATTTGTCTCGACGAGTTGGTGTGAAGGACTCTTATGGACTTGGGCTTACTTAATTCATTATGAACTAAGACATGAAAATCCTTTGTTGTGGGTGCTATGGATCAACCATATACTAAATGTACTTTTTAAATGGAAGGACCTTGGTCAAGGGTTTAAATGTTTTTACTTTGAAACCAAAGTTATGTTTGCAAATGAATGCTTGTTCACAACAAACAAAGGGATTTCGACTATAGAGAGTGGGCGTAAATATAGGCGCTAGTGGTGGTGGTTGCAAGCATTAAATGAAACCACGTGAAGGCCTCATGGCTAGCCACCACGCTGGCTCAAGGCATAAGGTGTTTTTCCCTATTTCGATACACCTTTTTGCATGCTGTAAATTTGGGAGAGGGGAGCGAGCTCCCTGTTCTGTGGTTTTTGCAAATGGAGTGAACTGTATGCTAGTTGCATTTACAGAGTTTCCAATGTTGCACAGCACCCTAAAGGTATGTGTCTCTCCTTTGTAGCTTTGTATCTCTGTTTGCTTTACATTAACCGTTTCATTTACTAATCCCTCAACTTGTTATGTGACAGGATGGCGCAGCGTTGATCTGGGGTTGCAACTGGAGGAAAGGAATACCATCAAGTGAAAACTCGGGTAAGCCCAGGTCTATGTGTCCCTCTCCTATGGGTGGTTGTTCTGTGTTTTGAAAATATTGGGGATGTGTTGCTTGTTTTAATGGATTTTCCATTCAGAGTTACAAGGTTTTGATGGCAGCCTCTCAGCTTCCTATTTGCTATTCGTAAGTGTTTTTCGAAGGGAACTGTGCCCAGGGTTTTTAGTAGGGCTTAGTGCTTATGATCCTGATAGACGTTTGAATAATTTGTAATAAATTTTACAGTGGGTGAGATACTACCGAACCTGGAGAGTCTTTAAAACCTATTTCGAAATACAATTCTATACAATCATTTTCTTTTATGTGCTCAACGTCGGTTTAATGATTTTCGTAGGTGAATGTTGGTAGTTGGAATTTGAATGCTACGTTTAAAGGTTTTTAAATGCATCCTGAGCTTCCCTGTCAAAATGGGTGTCTTGGTAAAAAGATTTATGTTTATGCTTACTCTGTTTATTCGAAAAAAGTGTAACTATGAAGGTTCTATTCTTCAACTTAGGTATTTACTTCTCTGAAATTAGTATCCGGGAAGAGCCCTGTTGTCGATTTGGTTTATGGAGAACCTATGTTCAGTTCTGTTGCTTTTAATTTATAAATATTTCACATCATTTTTAGTTTCTGGGGAATGCTCTGTTTGTAAAATGTATTATGTTATGGTAGGGATGCTCTACGTTGGAAGTTCCAACGATGGATCTGTGGGTATCTTGTTTGTAATTTACTGTATATGAAAGAAATGTTTTACTTAAATTATTGTTCTACATAGGTGCGGGCAAAGCCCTAGTTCTGTCTTAAATTGTTTTTTATTAAATTTAATGTTAAGCATCAAGATGTTTTGAGCCAATGCTGTAGCGTGGCCACTCCTTCCAATAGATGGTTGGAATGTTGCTCTAATGGATTCGATCTCGAGGCTGAGTTTTGTTGGATTTGAAAGTTTGTATATGGAAAATCGTGGTGCCATGTTTAAGCTATTCTGATTGGTTATTGTTTGCATTATTAAATCTATCGTTTAGTCGCTTAAACGTTCTACGCATGTAATGAAATGATATAACTTATGGTTATCCTGTTCTTTTGTTTATCGTAATGTTTGTTGGATAGTTGGCATGCGTAAAAATCCTGAATGAAATCGTTATGTGTAAATTCTAATATCTAGGGTAATTTTATAGAGGATCGATCTCTGATCTCTAAGAGATGACTTTGTTTTTTTGACATGTAAAATCTTTCTTGTTTTACAACAGTAGCTTAAACGTTTTTGTTTAGACTTAGGGTCTTGCGAATCTTCCAAGGTTTAAGAGATTCTAACGAAGACTTGTTTTAAAAAAAAAGAACCCAAAGCATTTTAATGATTGAGATCTAGCAAAATCTAGCTTCACTAGCTCTGCTAGAGCGAAACTTGTATGGGTGAATATTCAATCTGTGAAATGGTTTGCTATGTTAAAAGAGAAAGGAATAATTGTTCTCAGTTAATTCAAAAGATGTGCATTTAAATCTCAACAGTATGAATTATTTAATTTTAACCCAATGAGCCAATAATTATGCCCTTGCTCATGAAATAATTACTATTAACCAGAACTTATAAAAGAGAAACTTACATCTTATTAATGATATTGCCATACTTATAACTTTCACCCTATAATTCTACAGAAGCTTGATATAAAACTAATATTAACTCTTACCTGAAATGTACTGATTGGATCTTCTTTATGACCTACACACTTCAAACACTAATTAATGGAAGAATACTCCCAGTTGACCTATAGATTAGTAACTGAATAACCTCGGAACTACCACGTTCATCCCAACCTTTGACCCGGAACCATTCATGGTTCTTAATCGGATCACCCCCGAGCTGGTTCCAACATGCAAGAAGATCTAGAGCACCTAAGATGAGGTTGTTGGTATCTTGGAGCTAATCTATGTATCTTCTAAGTACTAGGTTTGGAATTCTCTCCAATCCCATACAAAAATAATGATCAGATAATCTGCCCTCTCTTGGCTCTTGCCCTTATATAGGTTTCTTTAGAATGGGGCAGTTTGGTTATCTTGAGTTAACATCAATATTTTAATATCTTCTTGAATTCAACTCCTAGTTTGAATTATATGTAATATATTTAGAAGATAATAATTTTTTATAACTAGAACTTTTTAATAGTTTATACTTTGAGTTTATAAAAGAATTTTAATTTATTATGTAGTTTATAAAATAACATATATATATATATATATAGACTTTAATTAATTTGTTTTATCTTTTATTTCTTTTCAATGGTCTTCACATATATATATATATATAATATTTTCATATATGTATATAGACTTCACATATTTAATTCATTTATCATTTATTATTCATGCATCATATAGCATAATTTTTTAATCAATGCTTCCTTAAATTATGTCCATTCTTTAACAAGGCCTCATGTGGAGTTTGGTCGGTTAACTAGGATAGGTAGCCCTAGATTCCCTCGCATGTTGGATTAACTCGTATTCGTGGCAGTATCTTTTAGTCCTTGATGAGAAATAGATAGTGATTCAATTAATCAACTTGAATAAGTATGTTGAATGTTGGTGTTATTCAGAGTCTTTCCAGCTCAACACCCTTAAGTAAGGTAACCCCTAGTTCTATTCAAAGCTTATGCTCAACACTCTCAAATGGTCGTTACACTAGTGCAATTCCATAGCCTTTTGATCAACACTAGTACTAGGATGCATTTTTACGATACACCTAGGGATACAATGGCCAAAGATCCGATGCTCCAGAACTTATTCTCAACATCATGTTGGAGTGCTCCAGGGCTTATTCCCGACACTAAATCATTTATCTGCTGAGGTTACCTATGTGCTCCAGAGCTTACGCTCAACACATAGTCCTGTAACCCATGTACTCCAGGGCTTATGCCCAACACATCATAGAAGTCAATCATGTATACCAGAACTTCTGCACAGTACATAACAAAGGTCATCTCAGTATATTAGTGCTTGTACCCAACACGTAATAAACATCAACCAAGTACATCGAGGCTTATGCCCAGTACATAAAAATAATCCGTGTCTATCAAGGCCCATGCCCAATATATATATAACAAAAGTAAACCATGTGCATTGGGGCTTACACCCAATATATGTAACAAAATAAAACATTTGCATTAGGGCTTACGCCCAGTATCTATATAATCAAAATAAATCATGTGCATCGGGGCTTACGCCCAATATATATAATATAAACATAGTCAAAGTTTTGGGATATTACACTCTCTCTTTCTCGGTCTCTCACCTACTCCTACCACTAACCCCCAATCTCTCTCTCTCTCTCTCTCTCCCGGAACTCCCATTCTTCACCCTCCTACCATTACCCCCCCCACTCTCTCTCTCTCTCCCCTACCACTAACCATATCTCCATCCCTCTCACTCTCTCTATATCCCTCTTACCCTACCCTCCCCCTCCCCATTAGCCACCCACTCTCTCTCTTTCTATTAGTCTCTCACATGCTCTTACCACTAACCACCTCCTCGATCTCTCTCTCTCTCTCTCTAAACCCCTAACTCCTAATCTCTCTCTCTCTCTCTATATATATATATATATCTTCCCACTCTCTCTCTCTCCCCCACCACTAACCATCCGTCTCTCTCTCTCTCAAAACCCCTAACCCCCAATAAATATATATATATATATATATATATATATATATATATCTTCCCACTCTCTCTCTCTCCCCCACCACTGACCATCTATCTCTCTCTCTCTCAAAACCCCTAACCCCCAATATCTCTCTCTCTGAAGCCCTAACCCCCAATCTCTCTCTCTAAACCCCTAACCTCCAATCCCTCTCTCTCAAAAAAAAAAAAACCTAAACCCCAATCTCTCTTTCTCTCCCTCTCTCTTATCCCAACCCCAATATCTCTCTCTTTCTAAAACCCGAACCTCCAATCCCTCCCTCCTTCTCTCTCTCAAACCCCCACTCCTCACCTTCCTACCCCCACCCCCCCCATCTCTCTCTCTCTTCCCCCACCATAACCACCACTCCTCACACTCCATCCCATAACCCCCCCCCCCTCTCTCTCTCTCTCTCTCTCTCTCCCCTACAACTAAGCACCTCCCTCTTCCCCCTACTCCTATCCTACCTATAACCACCCACTCACTCTCTCTTTCCCAGTTTCTCACCTACTCCTAGCAATAACTACCAACCCCCGATCTATCTCTCTCTCTATCTATCTATCTATCTATCTCTCTCTCCCTCCCCCCAAACCCAAAATATTCACCCTCCTACCCCTATCCCCCTCTCTATCTATCTCTCTCCCCTACCACTAACCATCTACCCATCCCTCTCGCTCTCTCTATATCCCTCTTCCCCCACCCTTAACCACCCACTCTCTCTCTTTCCATTAGTCTCTCACCTACTTCTACCACTAACCATATCATCTCTCTCTCTCTATGTATCTCCCCCCCAAACCCCCACTCTTCAACCTCCTGCCCCTACTGCCCCACTCTATCTCTCTCTCTTCCCCATTATTGACCACCTCCCATCTCTCTCTCTCTCTCTCTCTCCCTCTCTCTCTCTCTCTCATACCACTAACCATCTCCCCATCCCTCTCACTCTCTCTATATCCCTCTTCTCCTACTCCCCCCCCCACCCTTAGCCACCCACTCTCTATGTTTCTATCAATCTCTTACCTACTCCTACCACTAACCACCTCCCTGATCATTTGTCATCCACAATCATCCTCATGCTTGCTATCACCATCACCATCCTCATTGTCTCATTCTCACTATCACCATCCCCATCCTCATGCCCATTTTCACCATAATTTCCACAATGTTCATTGTCACCATCACCATTATCACCATCACTACTTGCCAAGAAAAATAACATGTTTTGTATTATGGTTCAATTTTTCATGTTCATAAACAACTTGGTAATTTTAACAAGCTTTGTCATGGATTTCATGTCTTTATTTTTTGCTCTCATCCAAGTACGCCATAAGATTCTCATCCATCCTCAACCTCCTCATCCATCATTAGTATCCACCATCATCGTCATGCTCATTATCACC
Organism: Larix kaempferi; assembly: GCA_027924585.1. Classification (NCBI taxonomy): domain Eukaryota; kingdom Viridiplantae; phylum Streptophyta; class Pinopsida; order Pinales; family Pinaceae; genus Larix; species Larix kaempferi. Next base: position 4,966,390 of record BSBM01000976.1, on the reverse strand, counting down.
ATCACCATCCTCATTGTCTCATTTTCACCATCAACATCCCCATGGTCATCATTTTTGAGGAATTTTATTATGTTAGAGCACATTTGTACATTAGAGTACATTTTTGTATATTATTGAGGATAAGGTACTTGACAAGTGTTTTAGTGCAAATATAAATGTTCATTGAATATGATAAACTAAATTATATGAAAAAAAAATTGGTGTGAGGCAAGGGGATATATGAGACCCCTATGCATGACATGCCATGCAAATGAATTCTCTCATGTGGAGTCATTTTTGCAAAGAAAACCATTGCGTGAATGTTATGACATACTACTACAATTGTATGGGCAATGGCATACTACTACGGTTGAAATTGGAACAAGAATTAGGTGTTGGATTGAGGTAAATAGTTGTGTCACTAAAGATTGGTAAAATTGCAACTTAATTATCACTTTTAGTGGACATTATCACAACATCATAATAAATGTGGAAGGGTTCTTACTACAATTGGATTGGCAGAGTTATTGCAAATAACATGTGTGCTCCACTAGATAATGTCATAGTTTGTCATCTTTTTGTTATACATACGCCTACATCATCGATCCTTTTTTATTTCCTATATTTGTTGTTTCCTTAACTAATACACTATTTCCATCTCTATTTTCCAAAAAAAATCCAAATATTCCAATTAGTTAATACACGAGTTCATAGTCGAGGAATTTCCATGGTTAAACACTTTGTGAAAAAATTGCACTGTCTCTTACTAAGGGACACCCTAGTTTATGGAATTGACAAACAAGGCAAGTTTTAAGCCATGGAACCATGGGGGAGAGGCACCACTAGAAATATTATAATGTCCTGATTCCAATGGATTTGACGGTTTGCCAATCTGAGCCATGGTTTCTGTCCATGGCCAGTTACAACTCACATCCTAAATCCTTTCAAGGACACATGATGAATCTGAGCCAGGGGAATAGAATTCGAACTGGGAAACAGAACTGAGTTCTGTCTGCTCCTATAAGTGTGTTTGGGTAGGGCCCATGTGGGCACACTACCCAAAATATCCCTGACGAGGTATTTCCCATGTTGACCCCGTGGTACAGAAATTGCATTTCCTCTTATTGACCAAAACCCTATTTTATGAAATCATCGAACAAGATAAGTTTTGGGCCATGGGCCCATGGGGGAGAGGAACCTCTAGCACTATTATAATGTCTGAAATCTAACACATTTGGCGGTTCATTGATACAAGCCACATTTTTTTATGGCCAGTTGCAACTTACAGCCTAAATCCTTTTAGGGAGACATGATGAATCTGAGCCTGGGGCATAGATTTCAAACCGGGTAGCAAAACTAAGTTATGTTAGCTCTTGCAGGTGTGTTTGGGAAGGGCACATGTAGGCACACTACCCACAATATCCTGGTTGATGTATTTCCCAACTTGACCCCTTGGTGCAGAAATTGCATTGCCTCTTATTGACCAAAACCCTAGTTTATGGAATTGTCGAATAAGACAAGTTTTGGGCCATGGACCCATGGAGGAGAGGCAACCCTAGCACTATTCCAATGTCCAGAATCCAATGGAATCGACAATTTTCTGATCCAATGCATTTTTTTTCTATGTCCATTTGCAAGTAGCCCCCTATATCCATTTAGGGACACCTTCCAAATTCATCACAGGGCCTAAAACCACCACCAAGCATTCAAATCAAGTATTGTATGTTTGGGCACATGTATCTAGGCATGGAAAAGTTGGTCAAGCTGACCGGAGGCTTTTGTTGTGGGTTCCATGGAATTTGACCCACCGATGTAAGAATTGTCATGTGTTCCACTAAGCCAAACACTGGCGTCATGTCCAATTGAATAAAAGACACCCCTACTGCAAGAGAATGCCAATGCCAATAAAACTGAGGATGATGACAATGATGGAAATAATGATGAGAATGAGGATGGTGAGGATGAGGATGTTGATGCAAATGCCAATAGCTATGGATTCTATAGATTAGGGCCTAGCCTGCAAAATAAGGTTTACTTTGCAAACTAGAAGTTAGGCTACAAGCTAGGGTTTCTATAAGCTAGAGTCTCACACATTGATCAATGGTGACATTGCATTTGATGGCATTGCACGAGTTATGTAAGGATGAATGTTTGATAATAGATATTGGTAAATGATGACAATTTAGAGTTGTAAAAGCATGAATGTTTGATAGTACATATTTGTCAATGATGAAATACTTTCAAAGTTATAAAAGTATGTGTATAATTGTATAGAGTTTTAAAATGCATGTTTTATTCTCACATGGCGACTCCATTGAAGGGCCCGTAAAACCTTGTTTCTCATAAGTTTGTTGAAGATTTCTTGTGTGTAGATGAGCCCATGCATTAAAATCTATAAAGCTCAATGTTTGACAGCTCCCTGATTTAATACCAGACGTATGTATCCCATGGTCATTTCAAAAATAGGCTTCTAATCATTGAATATGGATGATGAGGAGTCTATTGAGCAAATTTCCAATGCATATCCTCCCATTGACTTCTCAAACATCCCAGGTTTCCCTAATTATCATGATGGTGAAGATATATCTAGTTATTTGTCAGGATTTTGGGGAAATTGTGATGCAGAAATCTGGCATGTCATGTCTTTTCTTAAAGTTGTGGCGGACTTCAATGTTTTGTATGAAGATAACATGATGGAGATGTTTGTTAGTACACTGTGGGACCTGCTTATCAGTGATATTTTAAAGGCGTCCTAAATAAATGTATTACCTCCCTTTCAAGCCTCCTTAGAATATTTTTGAGGCAGTGGCATAATGATGGATGTAGTATGGAAGCTTTGGACAGGGTCCTTGAAAAAATATTTCCCTTTTTCTTTCCTTGGATAGAATATCATGAGGAAGACCCGAACTTTCCTCGTCTCATCATGACAGAGAACGATAAATATTGGGAGTTGCCTCTGAGTTATGTCAGTCGTGTTTTTCTCCCTAAAGCACAACATGACTTTAAAGAGGAAATTCATGACGACCCTACTAACTTGAATTTCATGAAGCACCCTTAATTGAATATATTGATGTAAACCCTCCTCATGTCACCGTAACAGAAAACATTGAAGATTTGGAGTATTCTCGAGTATATTTCAGTGATGATGATCACTTGGGTATTCTAGATTTTCCTAAAGAGGATGCCATCATAGAAGTTGATAAAGAAATTCGTGAGGGGTCTTTGATTGAAATTGTTTCAGAAGAGCTTCCTCATTTTGCCATTGAAGATTTGAATTTTTATCAGTATTGCTTCAGTGAGAATGATGATATTTGTACTTTAAATTCACCTCAGGAAGAAACCATTACAAAATCCTATAAAGAAATTTGTGATGAATTTTGAATGGTTTATGATGACACTCCTCCGTGTTCTCCACATAATGGTGAAGTTTTGGATAGCTTTACACCTTATAATATCTTTGAAACCAAACCTTTTGAGGATGATTATTGTGAACATGAGGATGGGTATAGCCAGGGTTGTGATGCAATAGACAAAGACTTCCCCTTAATTTGCAAGGATGGGCATGATGATTATTGGACGGATTTAGAAAAACCCATCTTTGATATATCAAGAAAAGGAAGTGTGGATTTTGAAACCTTGGGGAATCTTGATATGGAAGAGGAACATGCAGATGTTTCTTATGATCAGTTGCAGCCATGCATGAGTATTAGTAATGAATACCTGGAAAGGCAGTACAGTGAAGAGATAGATAGGATCCAGTCTGTGGAATATCAGTCTCAACCTTTATCATCACATTCATAGTTCTCTTATGATTTGTAGCATCCCGGGACTTATGTTACTTCAAAATATTTCATCCGATAAGCCTTATGAAACAATATGGTGGTATGGTTGATCCGCCTCATCGTACAAATTTATATCGTAGTCCTATCCAAACTTGGATAGAAAAAGCGTGCGAAGGGGCTTACCAGTTTAGAAAGTAGTATGATGCTGCATTACATGCCTATGATCTCCCATCCAGCCCTCTTGTCCTGAATTATCATGCAGGTTTGCATTTTTTGAATAAGGTATCCTTGTTTTGGCTGGTAACCAAACACAAGTTGAAAAAAATTTATATTCATATTATGTTAAGATGGTTGCATTGGATTTATCATTTTACTTAGCATTTTGATTATGTTATGTATAGAATAAGAAAATAAACTCCTCAAAGTGAGCATTTACTTTATGCATTTCTTTTTCAGTATTTTCCTTTTATGTACTTAAGAATTTTTCATTAGTAAGTTTTTCCTTTTGAATAAAGCAACTTATGGTTCATTGGTTTCTTACAAACGCTTGTGCTACTAAAGGATTTTTTTTCAAGATTGAGATGTTTTTACGGGTCATAGAAACTGAAGATTCTAGTATTCCAGTATTCTCTTCTTGCCTAAAGACCAGATCAAGCACATGTCCCGCAGTTGGAGCCATATCTTACCAGCTAAATTGCACTTAGTTGGACTTTCAATTGAGCGTGCCAAAGATGAACATGGTACATGTTATCTGCTTATTGAAGTCCATCGGGCCTTTTTCAAGGTTCTTTTTTAACTTTTTTTGCATGTCCATACCCCCATGGGGAATTGTAATAAGTTGGTCTAAGCATGGTCTTTTTGTAACATCCTTGGATTTCCTTAGGTTTATCTGTCAAGGGAATACTCTAGAGTGTTTTTTCCTTGGGAATTATGCGTTGCGCTTCAGTGACATATAATTCCTAAGTTTTTCACTCACATCTCCAAAGTTGGAGTATTTACCTTGGTGGTCAAACCTTGGGAGGTTATTAAAGCCTAAGTGTCTATGTATTTTTACATGCTAGCCATCAATAATGAGTCGTATGGACACGCACTAGGTCCCCTAGGAGTTTGAGTCAATTCCGAGAAAAATCATTGTTTCTGCAAACTTAGGCCATTTTTAAATGGTTTAATTGGAAAATTTAAAGTTGTAATAAAAGTGTGATCCGGAGGCGGAATTTGGTGCAGGGATGTTCGTTTTCACACTCAGAGCATCCTCTTTACCCTGGGACCCAGTCTTCCTATTTTTTGGGTGATTAAATTATCACTTTGATCATTTTTTCTTATTGGGGCGACAAAATGGCAGAGAAATGCTAACAGTCGACAAAATGACACAAAAAATCAAAAAAATATATATAATAAATAAAGTATTTGGCATGTGCCAAATGAGTTGGCATTTTGTCTCTTATGGTGGGCAAATATATTCCTAAGTTAAAGCGTCACATTTGAGTTTGTTTGAAAGTCAAAGTTTGAAAATCAAAACTAGAGATGTGCCCTCTCTCCATTATGGGCGGCTCTTTCCACATGGTGATTTAGTATTGAGAGGTGATGTTTCCAATGAGAGGTCGCCTACCTCTTGGAAAGGTGGCACGTCCTCATAAGGGTGGCTCTTTCCACATGGCAATTTAGTATTGAGAGGTGATGTTTCCAATGAGAGGTCGCCTACCTCTTGGAAAGGTGGCACATCCTCATAAGGTTGTGATCCATCCACTCCACAATCATCTCATGCAACTCATTGATGGACTCTCTCTTCACCCTTGCGCCCCTCTCTCAAGGAGGGCGGATTCTCCATGTGGCAATTCATTGTTGGATATGATAATACCAAGCAGGGAGGCACCCAACTCAAGGAGAGGTGGCACACTCCCATGAGATCTCAATCAAATCAATCCCACATTCAACTCCAGTCACTTAAGTTGGACTCCCTCTTCATCTCATGCGCCCCTCTCTTGGGAGTTACGCCCCACTTGCTTGTAATATCTATTTAAGAGAGCTTTGTTCACCTCTTTCAATATCAGAAGGTGGAACCTCTGCTCTTGTGTTCTTTGTAATATTTTCCGAGTATTGGAATAAGAAGAAAGGCTTTGGAGGCTAGTACATTGTGTGATTGTCTATTGACATGTGGATGTCTGAGGCTCATTGAACCATTGAGGTAAACTATGTCATTTTGCAACTTTGCTTATTGTTGGAATTTAATCGACCTTTGAAGGGAATGTGCATTCTAGTAGGGTAAGAAGTAACATTTGATAATTTACTTTTTATTAATAGCTATATATGAAGCTTTGAAATTTGTAAATTCTTGTTTGAATGAGTAATTTTTTACAAATCTTTTATGTGGTTAAGCATCGATATTTTGATTCTCTTGCGCAAGTTGTTGTAAGCTGTCCACAGGTTATCTAAGTCGGATGGTGTGACAAGCATGCTAGCATTGTTACCTGTAACATCCCCAAAACTTCACTAAAATTTAAAAATTTTAAGTAGCAATAAATGCTTGTGTCGCTATGCTAAAAGTGTTAACTTCAACACAACTAAACAATGTACTTAATGATAACAACTAATAACATTTAACATTAATGACTAAGAGTTTTTAAATTACTTATAAATCGCAACAGATGTCTTAACAGCTGTTGGCTTAAATAATGTCTTGTAAAGTCATAAGTCAATTATCGTCAAGCCAATGTGAGGATGTTGAATAATGCTTGCATAATGTACTTTATTGTCAGTATGCATATGGTCACTTTCGTTCTATATTATACATTTTGTTTTCTAGGGACTAATCGATCGTCTTACTGTAATGAAGGGGTCCTTAAGTACGCCCCGAGGCTTACTTAGCTATTGCTAGCTAATGCTCATGAATTCTATTTGTAGAGCTCAGGTAAGACTGAGGATTTACAATTGGAGTATGCAACTGTACTTCCATTTATCTCACTGTAATAAGTTATCCTTTAAAGTTAATTATGACCATGTAGAGGATTATTTGCTATGCAACAACTCAGGTATTTTTATGTGTCTTGATTGCGTTATCTCTGCATACTTTGTAATTGTATGAATGCCTGGTTTTTATCTATCTTGACAGAGAAAAGAATAGCCTATTATAAACAATTACTATAGAAAATTATATGTTAGTGATACCTACTTGTCATTTCAATACTATAGAAACATTGCAATGTATTTCATTACATGTTCTCAATCCAAAACTATGGAGAGACCATTGTAATACTTTTCCATTTCAATAATATTTGTACTTTACAAAATTATGCAATATAATAAAACTTCTACGATTATATTTTATATTTATGAGGCATAATGTGCATTGTATATATGTAGCATTTTACAAAACCATAAGCACAATAACTATAGGCATAGCTATAGATTTGAAGCTTTATGCATAAACTAATTTATTGGGAGTTGTATGCATAACTATATGCTCGTTGTATAAATGTTTAACTCATGGTAATAATGTGATAGTGGATATTGCATTGGCATACCCTTCGAACCAGTACTTAGTATTTATGGTTCATTAACCGCATTGTGGTGGAATGCTTGCTGGCAGCTCTCGTGGAAACTTTACGTGAATGAAACCATGGAACATGGTGACAAACCTTTGTTACGTGAAACCTTACATGCTGAGCTGTGCATGGATTTGTATGCGTGGATTATGTGTTGGCATAACACCGAGCTTTGATAGTTGAGGTTTTAAATGCTAGTTAATGAAGTTTGGTGGTCATATACAAACTATATCTCGTGGCGAGGTTTACACCGTCGATCTTCATGATGGTCTCGGGTTTTGGGTTTAACCTTAATCTGCATTGATATGCCAACCTTCTCACCACTTAGTCCATTTTGTGAAAGGTGAGGGTGAGGCCAACCAGCTCCCTATCCTTCAAGGTTTGTAACCTGGTTTGAAAGTGCCTCTCGGGGTTTCGATAGCTCGACCTTGTTGTAACAAAGTTCTCAGGGTAGTTTTTTTTATGTACAGGTCTCACTCTTTACTAAGATTCGATGGTGAGTTCTTCTCCTATGATGTAAGCGTTGATGGAGTTTGAAGGTTCAAGTGTGTTTTCGGCATTTTCCAACTAGCAAAGTTTTTGGGCTCTTCTTGGTGTTGATGTGGAAACTGTTAGTTTTTCATCATTTAATTCAATAGATCTAGGATCTTAACTGAAAGAACAACATGTACATCATATAAGCATAAGAGACAAGAGACAAGAGACACAAAACATTTCACTGGGGAAAACCAAGAAGGTGAAAAACCCTGCAACTTCCTCAGAGATAGAATAAGCATCAATACAAGAATCACCATGATAAAACCCAAGAGATAGATATCTTCAGCAGCATGCTCCTCCTCCTCCACTTGTGCGCATCCTCCTCTTCTCTCACTAATGCAAAGTGAGTGAATAATAGAATGTTTAAAATGAGAGAGACACACTCTCTATTTATACACTAACTTTCACTTGACCTTTACTCAACTAGGTCGGCCTCAACTTAACCACTTAACATAATGCTGACTGGTCCGACCCCCACTAGGGTGGTCTAATAACCCTTTAACCCATATGACTCATGTAGGGTCGACCCCATCAAGGTGGTATAATAACTCATCAAGTATAAGTTACAATACTTACAATATAACTTGCGACACTTGCAAGTACAACTGACGACACTTCCAATCGGAGGAATAATACATCTCCGTTGGGCATACAATAAAGTATAAATGTAATACATAGAAGAATATCTTCCGAAGTTACAAATACATGAACACTCCCTCTTAACTAGGAAGGTATTCTCTAGACACGGGTCATCAATACATATTGGCGCAAGTCTTCAATTCTGGAGTTGGATCATCATCACTGGATCACGGAGCATCATCATCATCACTGCTGTTGTACTCGACATCTCGATCACTGGGATATCTCATAATTCTTCTCGTCATAGGAAGTTCTGCAGAGCCAACCCTTTTTAATGCTGGATGTAGGCCCACGTCCTGTAGGTCTTCATCATCTCTGGCCATCCTGTGGAATCCTCAAGACTGATTACGTGCTTCAACAAAACCTTGAAAGAGCATCCCAGTATTTTTTACGAGCTCACTACTCAACCTCTCGGATCTCCCAGGATCTTTTACATGCAAATGCACAACCTGTCCACGGCTACGGAGTATCATCCTGATACTCATGATCATACTGGTCATCTCATATCATCGTCCATGAAGCACAGCCCAGATGCACATCATACAGCACTTACACCACCGACGTGGGCGAACACATATACCACCATTCGGGGAAGGCTCCAACCATTACTTTTTCACCATGGGAGAACACATCTACCACCATGTGAAAAATGGCTTCAGCCCTTACATCTGAACCATGGGAGAACACATCTACTACCATGTGAGAATGGCTCCATCCCTTACATCTGCACCATGGGAGAACACATCTACCACCATGTGAGAATGGCTCAGCAATTACATCACGACCATGGGAGAACACATCTACAACCATGTCGGAAAAGCTCCAGCAATTACATCATGACCATGGGAGAACACATCTGCAACCATGTCGAAAAATCCTGGCAATTACATCGTGACCATGGGAGAACACATGTACAACCATGTCCGAAAAGCCTATGTGCATCTGCGTCTTCCAGACTCATCACACATAATCCACCTGATCATGTCAAAGCATCATCCTGATGCATATCATCATACATGATCCAACTGATGCATATCATCCAGAGTATCATCCTGATACTCATCACACATGATCATCCTGATCATCATCATAACATCATCCCGATGTATGCCATCTGAAGCATCATCCTGATGCTCATCACACATCGCTTACATCCACATCCATGGCAAGATCCTCCTGCCACCATGCTTGGAATGGCTCCAGCAAATGTGTGCCATCACTTCTTCCTCGAAGTATCTTCTATCTAAAGAACACCAAGCCTCTCTCTAAAGTACTAAAACTTCACTATGGCTAGTGGTTTGGTCAACACATCTACAATCTGCTCATCCATCGCAACATACAAGAGCTTCACTGCTCCTCTCTACACCTTATCCCTGAAATAGTGATCTTTTATCTCAATGTGCTTCGACCTGTCATGGAACACCGGGTTCTCAGACAACTTCACACAACTCTAGTTGTCACAAAAGATACAGGTAGCATCCAACAGGAGATCAAATAACTCAGATAGTAGCTTCCTAAGCCATATTGCCTCGAAATTGGTCAAACAAGATGCGACATACTCTGCTTCGACTGTACTTAGTGCTATGCAAGATTGCTTCCTGCTAATCCAAGAGATCACACCTGATCTGTAATGTCCCTTGTTAGGAATTTTATTAAAATGGCAATTTCCCACTTTTTTCCCCTAGTTCAACCTTTGACTAGTTTTGATCTCTAGGTCCCAAATTTGCCCCAAATGATCCCAAATCTTTTGAGAAGGTATATGAATGATATTAGAACATAAATATGTGTTTCAGGGATGCCTTTGGACCTTTAAAATACTTCTGCAAATACTCTTTCAATTCCGTTCAATGTAGGTAACTTTACTAGTGATTTCCCTTTGACTAGTATTGGTCTCTATGTCTCAAATTGACTCCAAATGCCTTCAAATCTTCAAGGAAGGTGTATGAATAATATAATTACTTAAAGATGATGTTCAGGGATGACATATGGCCACAAAAATACCTCTTCAAACTATCTTAATATTTTGGACCAAGTATGCAATTTTACTAGTAATTTGGGGTTCAAATCCCCCTAGGGTAAGTACTGAAAATGGCTTCCCAATTGCCTCCAACCCACTCAAATTTCTAAAAAAAGGTATGGAATGTATTAAGTATGTTATTAAGGTCTCATATGCACCATTAATTTATTTTTACATCTGTTCGAACCCTCTCCCATTCAACTGCAAAAATCACCAATTCGACCCTTCGGGAAATGGCACTATTTCTTCTCCCAATGCAATTAAACTGAGTAAAAATACTTCAAATACTCAAGTACAGTAAATGAAACTTGTAAAATACATCCATGGAATTCCATTGATCACAAATTCATCAGAGAATCATCCATTCATTCGAAATCATCAACATTACAATGATTCACAACAAGGTAGTGGGGAAATGGCACTGTTCTTTCATTAAAATTGAGATTTATACATTTCTACTTGGAATTTCGACCTGAAATTTTCTGGAGATGAAGAACATAGTATTTACTTCATATTAAAAAATAAATGGGGCATTAGAAGCTCCCCCAAAGAGTACAATATCTCACCAAAAATGCCCTCCCTCAAGGATCAAGAATATGCCATCAAAACTGGAAATGGTTGAAGGAGTGAGCTGCAATAGAAGAAACCATGAGCTGCCCTGTAGCTTACACCTGCAAATAAAGACTCCATTAAAGCTCCAAATGAAAGGTCTGAATGGCCTTTCCAATTTCCAACTTGGATGGGAATCTTTCACCCTCGAAATTGGCTAAGGCAAGCAACTAGTCATCCACTAGCTCTCCCTCTTCACAAATGCAATTGCAAATTCTACAAATGATCAAAAGATGGTTTAATTATTTTTTATTGACATTTATAAAGTTCTAATGTCCTCCATGGGTCTAATTCCTTCCAAGAGACTCATGCCAACTCAAGTTGGGAAGAGATTCCAAAGAACGCCACTTGTACAACAATTCCTAGTCTCCTACTTCCACCAAATCACATGTGGAAGCATCTTACCTGCTCTAACACCCTTGAGCTCCCTCTTGGAGTTGATTTTTAGCCCTGACATGTCATATATGTCATATGTCAGCCTTCAGGTCTGATTTGTGTCATAGGTGTCATAGCATCTTCATCATTGTTGTCATAGAGCTAGGAAATCTAGCCCAAGTGTCTCACTAGCTCCAAATTGCCTCTTCCTCTTCCATGGGAGTTACTCTTCCTCTATATTTTGACCTTGGCTGAGTCATGCCATGAATAATACCTTTTGGACTCCCCCAAGTATGTTACCATTCACCTTGAATTCGAATTGGTGAGAGAATGATGCCAAGTGTAATGGGAAAATCTAGCCATATGTGGGTCCCACTTCCTCCATGTGTCTTCATGATAAAATGCCACTTTGATTTTCACTTGTATATATTAATTTAGGTCCTTTATTAAATATTTATTCCATTCTAATGTTCAAACATCATTTATTATCCCCATTATTCCAAATCCCAAAGCTTCCACCCCAAACCTAAGAAACTAGTAATTTTCCTCCTTGGCAATTATTTGAACTTTAGCATCAATTTGACAAACTCTACTGAATAGGGACAATGTGATTAAGCCATTGTGACCCAATGCCAAATTTGGGAAATTACAAATCCTCCCTTCCCAATATTGCTTGTCCTCAAGCAATTTTAAACATGGGTGTTGACGAACCTACTTTCTGTATAATTCTTTGAAGTTGCCATTGAATTGCCCAACCTTGAGTCTTTGAGTTTCCATGAAGATTTTAGAGAGGAACAACCATGCTTGTTGCTGCACTACTCTGATTAAAATCACTTTATTAAGTGGGGAATCCATCTCCCATACTGCTAGCTTCCCCCAAAAAAATGAAACCAATGAGACAAAAATTATTCCAGGGTCCCATTGCTTGTATTGCACCCCAACAATTAAGAGTGCTCTCCAACCCACACCATTAGATAAGAGGATTCCTGGATGCCATTTTCTTGTATGCATTCTTCCAAACATCATGAGTACCAAATATATATCATCAAAGTACATAACAACATAATGAAAATGTACATCAAAGATATGCTTCATCAAAGAGTCATGAAAGTGCTTATACCTCCAAGCAAGTAGACCACCATTTTCCAAGTGCATACAAGCTTCAAGTGAATAATCAAATATGTGCCAATGACATAGGTGAGGATCCCATGTCCTATAATGCTGCTCCAAAAGGATGTGATATGCATCAAAATATTCAGCCATGTATTCTTTCATCCAAGAAGTGAATGAAGAATCTCCACTAAAATCTGAACCAAATAATGAGCAGAAAAAACAAGGAGACTTCAAATGACTCAAAGAAGTCTCACCCATACATCCATGAATGTGAGAATCATAAAAATATAACAAAGTATGTGGCTGCCAACAAAAATGTTCTCCAATCATAAATCTATTCTCCCAAGTGTTGGATGAAGTTCCTCCAACATCAAATGAATCAAGTGTTGAGCAAGAAAAACCATGAGTCTTCAAGTGACTCAAATGCATATCATAGGTGCATCCATGTAGATTTGCATCATCATAAAGTGACAAATAATGTTGCTGCAAATGTGAATAAGAATGTGCTCCAACCATGTCATCATAAAAGGTAAATCTAGGAGTTCAGGAGTTCCATACTCCTCATGTGGCACCATCAAAAAGAACCCTTCACCCATACTTCATTGAGACTAATACCGCAAAACATGGAATTGTAGGATGTAAGAGAATGAACTAACTCACCCAAATGATCAAAAAGTGCAGAAGTTTCATCATGGGAAGGATCCATGTTGGTAGTATCATGCAGCTCCTTCAAAAGTGACGAAAACCTTTGTCATAGATTGGTTCCAATGTAGAGGAATCATGCTCTTCTTTAAAAATTGCATAACCTTCATCAAGAGACAATTCAAGTTCCTCTTCCACCATATCAAGTGTTTGGATCTCTTCAAGTTCATCTTCAAACACATTAAGCACATTCAAATTCCCACATTTCTCATGATCCACCATGTCATGAGAATCCTCCAAACAATCTACCATTTGACAATCTGAAACATAGGAGGAAAAACAAGTATCTTGCAACTTTTCAAGAAGTTGCTCATTTTGAATTGTGAGCTTATGAATATCCTCATTATTCTTCAAGTATGCATCATGTAACAATTCATCAAGCTCAAACAAGTGGTTTCTATCAAAAAGCAAAGACATGAAATTACCTTTGATGTGGCACATTGCTCTTTGAATCTTCTCCATGTCTTCAAGGAAGGATGTTTCCTCCAATGAAGCAGCTCTCCAACAAGAATTTGACACCAATGCTTGAGTGTCATGGAGAATGCTGAGGGACTCTTGGATCTTATTTTCATTCATCTTTAAGGACCCTTCAAGAAAATGAGGCTCTTACAAATGAACCTCCTCATCTTCTTCAATTTTGCTTGGACCAACTTCATGAAGCTCAAGTGGTGATGGGGAAGTTGATCTTGGTTCTTCTTCAACTGCTACAAGGTCTTCATTATCATGCTTAATGGAACTTGGGCTTGTAGCAACACTTTCAAAAGTGATCTCTATGTCACCAACATAGAGGTTTGAGCACCCATCAGTAGGTACTCCTTCATAGTTTAAGCATCCATCAGTAGATGCTCTTTGGTTCATGTCTAAGCTAGAAGGTGTCTCGAAATGATCTTCCATATTTTCAATAGAATCTTCTTCATGCTCTTGTGATGTATCTTCATTTTTATCCTTCAAGCAAGATGATGCATTTTTCCCCTTGTTTTCCTTATGATCAATATCTTTGGAATCTATTTTTGAAGAATTCTCAAAAGCTCTCCTCAAGTGGGACATAATTTTATACACACATGTATGATACTCACTCCAAGGTTCTTTACAAGAAGGGCATAAACCTTTCTTTACTAACTCCACATCTTCATTTTTTATCCTATTTTCAAAAACATGTTTAGCAAAGTACTCAAAAGACATGGCATTTTATGTATTTTTGCTAAAAGCAAGATATTCTTGATATTTTTGATATTGTTGGGGCAAGGTTTTATATTTTGCTCTCCATCTTTGGAACTCACTCATAGAATTATCCTTGGTTGATGTGACACACTCATATTCATCAGATTTAAAGTCATAAGAATAATCTTCATTTCTCTTGAAATTGTAAGAAGTGTTGCATGATGGCACCTCTTCCTTGTACCATTCACATTCTGCTTCATATTGCTCATAAGCATCTGCATATTCCTCATAAGAATTATACTCATAGGATTCATCATAATAGTAAGACATCGCTGCCTATTATTCTTGAATGTATGTACCTGATCCACAGGTGCAAGGACCATGCTCTGATACCACTGTAATGTCCCTTGTTAGGAATTTTATTAAAATGGCAATTTTCCACTTTTTTTCCCCTTGTTCAACCTTTGACTAGTTTTGATCTCTAGGTCCCAAATTTGCCCCAAATGATCCCAAATATTCTGAGAAGGTATATGAATGATATTAGAAGATAAATATGTGTTTCAGGTATGCTTTTGGACCTTTAAAATACTTCTACAAATACTCTTTCAATTCCGGTCAATGTAGGTAACTTTACTAGTGATTTCCCTTTGACTAGTATTGGTCTCTAGGTCTCAAATTGACTCCAAATGCCTTCAAATCTTCAAGGAAGGTGTATGAATAATATTAGGACTTGAATATGATTTTCAGGGATGACATATGGCCACCAAAATACCTCTTCAAACTTTCTTAAGATTCTGGACCAAGTATGCAATTTTACTAGTAATTTGGGGTTCAAATCCCCCTAGGGTAAGTACTGAAAATGGCTTCCCAATTGCCTCCAAACCCACTCAAATTTTTGAACAGAGGTATGGAATGTATTAAGGATTTTATTAAGTTCTCATGTGCACCATTAATTGATTTTTACATCTGTTCCAACCCTCTCCCATTCAACTGTAAAAATCACCAATTCGACCCTTGGGGAAATGGCACTATTTCTTCTCCCAATGCAATTAAACTGAGTAAAAATACTTCAAATGCTCAAGTACAGTAAATGAAAATTGTAAAATACATCCATGGCAGTCCATTGATCAAAAATTCATCAGAGAATCATCCATTCATTCGAAATCATCAGCATTACATTGATTCACAACAAGGTAGTGGGGAAATGGCACTGTTCTTTCATTAAAATTGAGATTTATACATTTCTACTTGGAATTTCGGCCTGAAACTTACAGGAGATGAAGAAAAGAGTATTTAATTCATATTACAAAAGAAATGGGGCATTAGAATCTCCCCTAAAGAGTACAATAGCTCACCAAAAATGTCCTCCCTAAAGGATCAAGAATATGCCATCAAAACTGGAAATGGTTGAAGGAGTGAGCTGCAATAGAAGAAACCATGAGCTTCCCTGTAGCTTACACCTGCAAATAAAGACTCCATTAAAGCTCCAAATGAAAGGTCTGAATGGCCTTTCCAATTGCCAACTTGGATGGGAATCTTTCACCCTCGAAATTCGCTTAGGCAAGCAACTAGTCATCCACTAGCTCTCCCTCTTCACAAATGCAATTGCAAATTCTACAAATGATCAAAAGCTGGTTTCATTCTTTTTTATTGACATTTATAAATTTCTAATGTCCTCCATGGGTCGAATTCCTTCCAAGAGACTCATGCCAACTCAAGTTGGGAAGAGATTCCAAAGAACGCCACTTGTACAACAATTCCTAGTCTCCCACTTCCACCAAATCACATGTGGAAGCATCTTACCTGCCCTAACACCCTTGAGCGCCCTCTTGGAGTCTATTTTTAGCCCTGACATGTCCTATATGTCATATGTCAGCCTTCAGGTCTGATTTGTGTCATAGGTGTCATAGCATCTTCATCATTGTTGTCATAGAGCTAGGGAATCTAGCCCAAGTGTCTCACTAGCTCCAAATTGCCTCTTCCTCTTCCATGGAAATTACTTTTCCTCTATATTTCGACCTTAGATGAGTCATGCCATGAATAATACCTTTTGGACTCCCCCAAGTATGTTACCATTCACCTTGAATTCGAATTGGTGAGAGAATGATGCCAAGTGTAGTGGGGAAATCTAGCCATATGTGGGTCCCACTTCCTCCATGTGTCTTCATGATCAAATGCCACTTTAATTTTCACTTTTATATATTTATTTAGGTCCTTTATTAAATATTTATTCCATTCTAATGTTGAAACATCATTTATTATCCCCATTATTCCAAATCCCAAAGCTTCCACCCCAAACCTAGGAAACTAGTAATTTTCCTCCTTGGCAATTATTTGAACTTTAGCATCAATTTGACAAACTCTATTGAATAGGGACAATGTGATTAGGCCATTGTGACCCAATGCCAAATTTGGGACATTACATGATCCCATACTAAAGCAGCACCCCGAAGTCCTCTTCCTATCTACAACACTGCCTGCCCAATCTGAATCAACATAACTCTCCAGGTTAAACTTTTGATTCACATCATACTTGAGCCCATAATCAACCGTACCTTTCAGGTACCTCAAAATATCCTTTACAGCAATCAGGTGAACCTATCTAGAATCCATCAAGAACTTTCTCAATGTGTTCACCATAAAACAAATATCTGGTCTCGTGTTCGTCAGGTACATCAAGGACCCAATCATCTAACGATACACCGTGACATCAACTGGCTCAGATGAAGCATCACACAGAACCTTCAGGTTAGATGCCATAGGTGTGGCCATGGCCTTGCAGTCCATCATCCCAAACCGCTTCAGGATCTCTACTGCATATTTCCCTTGTCCAAGGAAGATTCCATCTGCACTCTGCCACACCTCCATGCCTAGAAAGTAATGCATCATCCCCAAGTCTTTCATCTCGAACTCGACAACAAGCTTCCTCTTCGTATCGGCAATCAATATATCCTCACCTATAACAAACAGGTCATCCACATACAATAGTAGTATCACTGGATTGTCTTCCTCAACCTTGTAGTAAAGGTTGGAATCTACTTTACTCTTGGTAAAGCCCAAACTGGATAGAAAGTTGTCTATCCTACCATGCCAAGTCCTAGAAGCTTGCTTCAAGCCATACAAGGCTTTCTTCAATCTGCACACATATGACTCACTGTCATGTGTCTCAAACCTGAGTGGTTGCTCCACATACACTTCCTCTTCGACTACACCATTCAAGAAAGTTGTCTTGACATCCATTTGGTGTATCTTCCATTTCATCACTGCAGCCAGAGCAAGTACTGTTCTGATGGAAGTGTATCTGGATACAGGTGCAAAATTCTCTTCATAATCTATCCCTTCTTTCTGGGAGAAGCCATGAGCCACAAACCTCACCTTGTATATCTCTACGCTGCCATTTGCAGCATGCTTGATCTTATAGATCCACTTGGAAGTCACAACAGACTTCCCTTCTAGTCTCGAGACCACATCCCAGACATCATTCTTTATGATCGACCAGTATTCCTCGATCATGGCATTCTTCCATTACTGCATCCCAGATCCCAGGAACTTCATATTCTTTAACATCTTTAATAGATAGTTTTCTTTTAACTTCGTTGCTTGGAACAAATGTTGTAGTCCTTCTTTTGTAGGTGATTGTACACGATATTTCCTACAAGTCAAATTCAATTGCATGATTAGAAACTTCTCATAGTTTTCAGAACAAAATCTTACACATAAGAATATATGTCATACAGTCATGCAATTATCTTAGCCAATGCTTCAATACAACATTTATCCATATCCCGTATTCACACGGTAACTTTCTAGATGCCTTCCATCTCTACCAGAACATTTATTAAGAATGTGCACAACTCCCAACATGTTATCAAAGAGGTTTCATTCTAGATAAGTAGCAATGGAATGTTGTACAGTACCACAGGCCACTTACCCAGTACTTGCATATTAGTAGTATCTTGTTCATTAATGCAACTTTTCTAATATGCATAATACATATCCTAAATCTAGGAACATAAGTATGTATATGACTGGACAACATCATTTAAGTAATCATATATATAGGAAATGACAATTCAAATACTTATCTTTGTTTGTTTGTAGGGTGGACTCCCTCTTGATCTTTGCTTCCTAGAGTGCTCCCTCTTGATCTTTGCTTCCTTGCAGGAACTTTTGGAGTGTGCTCCCTCTTGATCTTTGCTTCCTTGCAGGAACAACTGGAGTGATCTCCCTCTCGGTCTTTGCTTCCTGGATTATCTGTCTTTGAACTTATATCCATCCTAGACCACTATGCATGCTTAAGTGTGCACTAGTGTCATCCTCAAGATCTCATACATAATCATACATGCATTAGTATAATCTCAATACTATCAAAACATCATGATTCTAAATAATCTTAAATATGTATGGTCATGATCATTTCATACATAGGTAATAAGAGTTAGTATTCAAGGTTTCAGGGAAGACTTATTTTACTTATGCATATTCTTATTTGACCATAGGACTCTTCTGGTTAGTCATATCATCAATCAAAGTAAGAAATATAATATGCATAAACCCTTGATTACTAAAACTTCTAACTTTCAAGAATAATCATTATCATTCATATAAGATCCTAACACAAGGTAGGATTCTAACTTGATATAGGAAAAACATACCTAGATTATCATGCTTGCTAGTTATGTCTAACATACCCATATAATGTCTTTTTGTTCTTCTTCAAAGACTTGTGCTAGTAACTTGCATAACTCATAAGTTAACCATTGTAGAACCAAAATTATACATACCTCATAAGTAGAGCTTCTATAATGGCTATGGATAAGTCTTTGTCTTCATGTCACCATGGTCATATGTTCTTGATCTAGAACTTGATTTGTCTTTCTTGATGTACCTTTCATGTTAGCGGACAACATCAACCTCATACAACACCACAGTGCATTAGTACAATCATAAATGTCATAACCCTAATCAATGAATGTCTTCTATCATTCACATGCATTCATACTTTTACTAGGGTGATGAGACAAGTCTAAGATTAATCAAGATTGTACTAACCTCAATAATATGAAGACAAGCATATCATAAACTTAATCATGAACAGATTTCAAAACATACATGTATCTCTTCAAGTCATACCTGTCGGGATTGCTTGTAGCCTTCTCATGTAAAGCCTTAGCCTCATCTCCCTTTGGGACTGGAACTTCTTCACTTATGCAGGTGTCCAATTCATTCTCTTCTAGGATTAACCCAATCCACTTTGATTTGATGAAACTGGATCTGGAGCTGGATTAGGGTTTGTTAGAGAAACCCTAAAAAATCAAACTTTGAATTTCAAACTTTTGATTGGATGGAAAGATGTGGCTTGCTGAGTTGATCAAGCTGGCATACTTCAATTTTGAAAACTCCAAAATTTGACCCCTCAAAATTGCCTTTGAAACTTCCGGATTCACTAGAAAGGACACCGAACTAGGGTTTGATAAATCCCACCCTTATTCCCAAACAAAAGGTTCGATCCAAAGCTCTAAACTTTGATTTTTCTGAGGAGCTTCCAGCCGTGGTCATGGGATTCAAAGATTCCAACTTTTGCAGAAACCCTAATTTTCCATCTTTCCGATCAAAATCCCAAACTAGGGTTTGATCAAGCCCGGCCTTCTTCCCAACCACAAAATTCGATCTTGGTCTCTAAATTTCGATTTTGATGAGGATCATTCAGCCATGGTCTCCGATTCCAAATATTCCAACTTTCTTCGAAGCCCTAAATTCCCGCAGCAGTGATAAGCCAAGAATGAAGGTGCTCAGAATCCAAATCTGTTTTGACAGAAATATGCACCTGATTGTTTCTGGTGCATCTCTGAAATTACAAATCCACATGGTCTGAAAATTCGGCCTGTGGTATCCTGACTTGTCATATTTCCAACCCCACGGATCTGACCTCGATTGGATTATCTGCGAGAGAGTTATGCCACGTGTCGCAACGTGACCTGTTTATGGGATAAAACAGGAGAGTGAACTTGTACGGAGTGCCACATGTCACTGGTTCAATTTCGGCCTCTAAAAACTTACCTCAGAAACTACAGTCCGTGCTCTTACTGTCACTTTTTACAGAATTTCATTTGGAGCTTCCTAGCCCAAGTTGTGACCTTTTTTCCTAGGTCACATGTTTATGACTGAGATCTGAAAGAGGAAGAAACCCTAGATTGTACTGATCATAAAACACAAATTACAACGAATTAGATGTTGTGCTTCGGCCACAGGGTACATGGGGATGTTATCTATGACCTGTAAAATTTTCATATCCTGAACCTTCCCCAAAATTGATTTATAGCGAAATTTCCACGATGACTATTTTTTGCTATATCAAGCCCTAGCCTCCAATTTGTCGCAAGTGCAACAAGTCTCATAAATGCCATATCATGCCTTCCTCCTCCACTTGTGTGCATCCTCCTCTTCTCTCAGTAATGCGAAGTGAGTGAATAATAGAATGTGTAAAATGAGAGAGACACACTCTCTATTTATACACTAACTTTCACTTGACCTTTACTCAACTAGATCGGCCTCAACTTAACCACTTAACATAATGCTGACTAGGCCAACCCCCACTAGGGTGGTCTAATAACCCTTTAACCCACATGACTCATACAGGGCAGACCCCATCAAGGTGGTTTAATAACCCATCAAGTATAAGTTACAACACTTACAATATAACTTGTGACACTTGCAAGTACAGCTGACGACACTTCCAATCGGAGGAATAATACATCTTCGTTAGGGATACAATAAAGTACAAATGTGATACATAGAAGAATATCTTCCGAAGTTACAAATACATCAACAGAAACTTCCTTCATAAACAGTATGTGTTGATGCAACCGGGATTCTCCATCGTGCTCCAGTTATTATAGGTGAAATATTTAAAAGCACTTATACTTTCAGTAATAAGCTTATAGTACTATCTTCTATTTACTTTGTTTCATTTTCCCACGTTTAACCAGTTTCGTTCTTGTATTCCCTGGCAGGTTCTACCCTCGGCAATGTGTTGGGGTTTCTCGAGAAGAGATGGGTGCTTAAAGTTTGGGTAAGCCTCGAAGATATCCCAAGGTGTACATACTTGGTTTTTCATTCAAATGTAAAGACGGTCTTTTAAGCTGTAAAGCATGATGTTAAATGTTTATGCCGAAAGGCAGTGTTTAGATTTTGGAGAGTTTTACTCCCGAGCTTGTAGGGCTCTCGTTGGATTCTCAACGATTTATTAATACTCCTGTAAGATGTTTCTTTTTTAGTTTGAAATGAAAAGAACTGTCTCGAAAACGTTTTGTTTGGTCCGAATTCCAAATGTAATTATTCGGCAATGAAATAATTTTTTTTGTGAGGAATTGTTTTTGGAAACCGATTCTGGTTTATGATGAGAAGTAGGGAGGGTTGAACCCTTGACTCATAACTCGTAATATTTTGAAATTGACAAGCATAAGTATGAAAATATTTTGCAATGAATAATAGTTGACAGTCGTATAATAATATTTCGGCACTTCAATTGTTAATTGTAGAGTCTGTTGGTTAACAAAATGTTTAGGGCAGATCCCGTTTTTGTATTTTGAAGAGTTATTAGGTTTAGGTTATGTTTTCAAACAATGTCGTAAGGATGGGTTGTAACCCTACTGTAAGAACTTTACTGTGTTTTTGTTAAGGGTTTCAATCCCTGGTCATGATACACTCCTTTGTTTTCATAATACGAATAGATTGAAAACTTGAAAAGTTAAGAGGATCTTTAAACTTAGGGTTTGAACCCTGGGTGTACACGTAGATTTAAATAAATACTAATATCCTTGTTGATGCCTCGGATATCGTAGCATCAATCAGAAAGGGATTCTCCCCGAGAGATGGTCCCAATTAGACTATCTCCCGTTTGGTGTAGGGAATCCGTCCGGTTAGCGGTTCCGACAACCGTGGGTTTGGAGTTTAAATCCAACTCTACCGGTTATGGCCCGATCCACCTTTCTTTTGGGTTTTATGTCTTTTAAATGAGATGCAAGTGCCTAAATTATATTCGATCTAGATGCAACTAAAACAGATCTAAGTCTAGGAACCTGAGTAAATCTATCTATCCCTGCAGGGAACACGCTTAAGGGATGAGCAATCAGCTGTAACAAATAACGTAAGGAAAGAACTGATAGCTGTTAATTCTCACAAGTAAAGCTACAGCAAGATAAAGATCTTTAGAAGATAGCTTCTCATTCAACATGGAACGCATCAATTGCTCATAAAACAGAAAAAAAGCAAAAAAGTTTATTTAATCTATGTAGAAAGGATAAAGAAACAAATCTAAATGTAACAAACTGAAATTAAACTTAAAGATCCCTGCAAGGAGCAATTTAAAGGCATGAACAATGAGCCACATGAGTTATCCTGAAGAAAGAACAGTTAGCCATTCGATCTAGAAGAGAAATCTACAGCAATGATAAAGACATCAGCAGGTAGCTCCTGATTTAGTGTGAAACGCATTCATTGTTCACAAAATAGAGAAAAACGTATGCACAGGGAGGAGCAAAATCATTAATACAAAGAAATAGTTCAGCTGATAAGAATGATCTCACATTACAGAACAGCAGTCATTAGAATAGTCCAACATACAGCCGTCCAACATCCCATGCAAAACGTCCATCTCCCGTGGCTTCTATTAGAAAAATCAATTTTACAGGCCCGATACAAGATAGCTCGTATGGGTTTCAAAATTTCATTCCCTGTCAAAAAGTCCTTTCTAATCGTTCCTAGCTTCTATTTATAGCTACAAAACTGCCCTTTGGGCTGCCACCTAGCATCTTCCACCTGTCATTTACAGGAATTTCCTCTATAACCGACCACCAAAAATGACCACTTCCTTTACAAAATTGTTTTGACAAAAAATAGGGACAGCTGTCCCATGGCTTACGCCTTACATATTCAAAATGTACATAGCAGAAAAATGCTAACACCAAAGCTTTCCCTGCTGGGCACGTGTTTGGCTGAAGAGAGTTGCTCAGCTGAATTCAGTTTATTTTATTCCTGTGCATGAGCTTCTGCTGGCAGAGGATCGCCCAAGTTAATTGCTGCTGATGCTGCCTGGGAAGAGACACTCGAGCCTATTGCTGATGCTGCTTCTAATTGGGAAGGAGGGATTGAGCTGGCCAAACTTTCTGCCATTGCTGGAGAGGAGGGAATCGAGCCCACTGCTGTAACTGGAATGGCTGCTGGGAGAGAAGATCCTGGATCTGCTGATGTTCCTGCTGCTGCTGCAGCTTTCCTTTCCTCCTCTGCTATATAGTTGTACCACACACCTGTGTCCCTTATGACTATGTTTGCTGCAGCAGGGAACAAGATTTTCTAAGAAGTCACATTCTTCCCGAGCTCTGCTTTAATGCTTTGAACGTCTGGTACCGCAGCTTGATGCACTTCCTTCAGCAGATGGTTGTGGAGTGATGATGAACCAATATAATGCTGGAGGTCATCAATAGCCAGGACATCAATCTTTTTTACATACTCCATTTGAACGCCTAGCTCTTCCTTTAGCTGAGACAACCGCTGCTCCTTTTCCGGAAAGTCCTCTAGGGTCTGAGGGAAACTCAATGTGCATTTGTCATGGACTCCTTTGAGCTTTTGATATAGACTGTTAATTTTATCTGTTGTTCTCTGCACACTAGTTATCAGCTTATTGGCACAGTTCCTGCCAAACTCCAGCAAGGCTATATCTTCATTAAAATCGTCCATAGCTTTAAATGGAAGATGTGGGGGGAAACCCCCTTTCCCTTCTCTCCATGCCATCTGACTTATGATATTTGCCTTGACACGGGTATTCTTAGCTTTGAGCCTGTGGGCCTCCGCATTAAATTCTTTTAATCTGACTATCATGGCCTTGATCTTGCAAACCTCGTCAGTGATTAGCTCCTGCGTGTCATTTATTTGCTTCAGGATGCTGCAGGACAGCTCATGGAAGGGAGACATGTCCATCGTTTTGCTCTCAGCCTGCTCTAACCGCTCAGCTAATGTCTGCTTGTCTGCTTCTAGCTGAGAAGCCTTTTCCTCTGCTCCATTCTTCTCCGCTTCTACAATCATTATTTGGAGTGTTAGCTGGTCCTTTTCCTCCTCCAGCTGGCTGTACTTGTTTGACAGCTCCTTATGTTCATCGTACAAGCAATTATACTTGTTCACTGCCAGATCTCTTTGGGCTTGCTCATTAGCCACCGTTTGTTGTAGCGTACGAGCTCTCTTCCTTGTCAATTCATTGTCTCTTACCATCACGCCTACATTGGCCAGGGATGCTTTTGCCATTGCTACAGCTGCGGTCGCCATAGCAAAGGGATCTTGATCCGTATTCTGCATTATAGTGACCTCTCGGTGGGTAACGATGTCTTCATGGAAGGGACTCTTGATCCTCTCTTCTGATTTGAGGACCATTGCTTTTCTTTTCTTGTCATAGACAAACTCATTCCACTTGGACACCATACGCTTTCCCGATGGAGTGTACGGGACAATTGGTCGGTTTATGATGTCTATGTCTTCTTCTGCCGGTGGGGTCCGGATTTCCTGAGCAGGGTCTCCTCCTTTATTTTGGGCACCAGAGCCACCTGCTTGAGAGGTGTCTATTTCCATGTCCTGTATACCGGATCCACCTGCCTTGGCATCTTCCCTTGTCTTCAATTCTTCTTCCGCCCTCTTTTCTGCCTCAGCCTGTTCAGCTTCAGCCTCTTTCTGCTTTTGGGCTTCCTTAGCCTCTTTCCGCAGTCTTTCATTTTCAGCTTCCTGCTGCTTTCTTGCTTCCTCAGCTTCCCGTTGTAACCTCGCTTCTTCTCTTAATCTGAGCTCTTCCTGAGCTCGGGCATCCTCAGCTTCTTTCTCCTTTTGCTGGTTGGTCTTCTGGGCCTTGGTTGAGCTAGAGCTTGCTCCAGTGCCTTGGCGACAGATCCGTAGCTCAGTCATGTTGCTGATGCCTCTGAATGCCTCTTCCTCGGCATCAGGATAGTGGGAGTACTCGAAGTGAGCATAGATATCCTTACAGTGTTCAGCAACTCTTCCCTTTCGGTCATTCCTGTGGAAGATTACCTCACCGAAGTGGAAGGCTTTCAGCTCTTGAACAAATTCGTCGGCCGAGGCAACCCCTGAAAACTTGTAAGCACCTATGCAGAAAGGTAGGGGGGGAAAGGAAGCCTTATGTTGTTTGTGGAGCATTGCTCCAATCCCATCCAGGAAGAGTTGTCTTACTGCTTCTTTGAGAACCACATAGTCTGTGGCATACTGCGGCAAGATGTATGGGGGCTTAGTCCCTCCAAACATTCTCAGGTAGGTACCTTGCTCCGAAAAGTAAAAGTCCCCATAATCCTCAAGGACTTTCAAAGCATTCTCTGATAGGCAGCTCAGTTCTTCCTTGAATATTTTCTCGTATAGGGGCATGATGAACCGCTCACAGATGAGTTTGTAGCTGGGCTTGTAATTCTGAGCCCACAACATCTTGAATGCGATATAAACCGGGGCGGTGGCCCTATCCCATGTGCATCCCAATTTGGGGAAGTCTATCTTGGCCAAAATACAATCAATCAGATATGAGGACATGAAAAATTCAGCCTTCTTCAAGGCTAGTCCTTCTTTAGCAGCACTTATCATCGAGGCCAGACTGTCTGACAGGATAGTGGCCCAGTCAAACACAGTTCCCTTGAATGCCACGTAGTGAATGATAGGGACCCACTGAATCTTGTACACTGTGCCATCGGGCATGCCGAAGATTCTGCACAGCATCAGGGCAATCAATCTAAAAGGAGCTCTTAGATTCTGTACGTCATACTCATCACTCCCTTTCTTTCTCAAATGTTTGCCTGCTATTAGTAGCTTCTTGGCCATCTCGACGTTGTTCATTTGGCTCAGCCATTCATCAGTCAGAGCTTGCTGGACCCGGGGAAACTTGTAGGCGGCCGCAAGATATGCGGGTTGAAATGAGGCAATAGCCACTTTACCGCTGTCATTTATCACTCTCCCTTCAGCATCGGCATGCTGGAGTATCCATCCGATCACTTCAGCACAGGGGAACAGCTCAGGGCGGGTAGCAGCTCTAGTTATGCCTGAGGCTTTGATATTCAGATAAATTGGCCCTTCTTCTAACAACATATCTGGGATCTCCTGGTCCCGGATCATTCTGTAGATGTCGCCCCATCTGATTTCTGGAGGAACACCAGTGGTGCACCTAGTGTCTTGGAGTGAAGTTTCAGTTTTAAGAGGGGCAGGTTTCTTTTCTGTCATCTTAGCCTTCTTCTTACCGGTTTTCGGCATCTTGACTTATCCCTGATAACACCCATATACAAGTCATCATGAACTCGAGCAACATACTGTGAGGTTTTAACAGAGAGCATCATTGTTTTAATATATCAATGAGATAAGTATAATGAAGCTGTATATTTAGGAAGCAAAACATTATTTCAACGTGAAACATAAATTGAAACATTTGAATCTCTGCAAAGGATGAGTTTGGGATGCTCCTGAGGGGATAGGCTATGTCGCGGACGCATTTTGCTCCCGGATCGGTAGGCGAGTTGCGGAAGCAATTTGCTTTCGGTTTAGCCCTGGGGAAGAAGGTATCTTTCGTCATCACTGCGGCTTGAAAGGCTAATGGCGGGGAAACTCGGGTTGGGGAGACACTACGACGGAACGGGAAGCCACTTTCGCATTTATGACCCAGCGAGGGCTCCGAACGCTATTGTTATTTACGGCACTTGCTGAGGTATTCTATTGGAAGTTTTAGTTTGAGCGAGGGTGATGGCGCCGGGGACATACTGACGAAAGGCTCGGGTGGCCATGGTTTCGGGTCCCGGCTCGCGTAACTTTAAGTGCTCACGGGGTTTGAACAGGGGCAATGGCACCGACCCTAGGATTTGAAATGGGTAGAGGTCATGTTGGAACTAAAGTTTACGAAAAGGCCCGGGGTTTTATGGCTTAATCTCTTGGCCGGGGACATGCAACGTCCACGGGGATTCGGCATTTTTTATAGATAACGAGGCACGCGTCCCGGGGAGAAGAAAGGGACAGGTTTAACCGCCGAAACTAGTTGTTTCTACCCACAAACGTTTAATATAACGAGAAGAACTTGATTCAAACCGTATTTGACGGGCAAAAATCGCCCATGACGGGCGTTTTGCCCGTCAAAACCCCACCAATGCCCATCATTTTTAAATAAAAGACAACCTAAAAGCACTATGACGTGTAGAAGGGACAAATGTAAGGCTAAGATCCTACCTGGCACCGATGGAAAACGCTAACTGAGGTAGCCGCGAACGTGGTTGCGTAATACGAGCTGGAACGGTCGCGCGGCGTCCAATGGTTTTGTTTATAAAACGCAATGACAATGGGTTGGCTCATACCCCGTCGATTATTTAAATGGGCCAGGCACGTGTGGGGCGTTAATACGGTTGGTGGTGTTTTAAACCGGTCTTAAATGCATCGTACGCCGGCATCAAATCGGGTTGCTTCGGTTTGCGTGCGACCGCCTCTTGCGGGGAAAACTGGCGAATCATTCCCGTCGTTGCGGGAGGATGTAGCGGAAGCTTTCGCTGTGCCGGGAGGAAAAGGTGGACCTCTTCCGCACCAAATGATCGTGCGCAAAACTTTGAAAACGGGCTCCCGCGGTAGCGGAGAGAAAAAGGTTCCGGTGTTTCGGGAGGATTCGGGAAATGTTTCCGCACATGGCTTCCGGGGTTGCGGAAGGCTTTGGTGAATGCCTTCCGCGACGTCCGAGACTTTACGAATTCTCGAAACTTAGGCGCTCAGTGGCTTCGGGGAAGGTGAACGGATGGCCCCCGCACGTTTCGGGCGGCTTCTTCGAGTTCCTCCGCGATCTTTTGAAAAGTTTCCAAGTTCTTTTCACGAGTTTAAACAAGCGGCTTCCGCCATTGCGAGATGACACAGCGAAAGCTCCCGCCATTTCGAGAGAAAATGATGAAAGGTTCCGCAACGTTCTCCTGACGCGCTCCGCAAAGTTTCAACAAAACCCATCTTCCCTTTTTCGGAAAACTTATGACGAACACCTCCGCTATTTCGGGGAGAAAACCTGAACAGCTCGCCGCTTCGGACGCAGTTCTTCAGCGGCTCTCGCGATTACTTAATAAAGACTTTTCTAAGTCTTTCCGGCGGTTTAGACGAATGGCTCCCGCCGTTTCGGAAGCGAATCTTAAACCCTTCCGCCGTTTCGGAAAGGATGACCATAATCTTTCCGCCCATTCTCTGTTTTGGGAGCAAAAGCTGAAAGCTTCCGCGAAGCTTCCTCGGCTCGTCCTGTAAAGTTCTTTCAAACTATTCTAAGTCATTTTTGCAGTCTCGGAAGAAGCTTGTGAATTTCTTCGTGGTATTTCGGAAAGCTTATGCGGATGGCTTCCGCCGTTTCGGGAGGAAAACCCCAAGGTTTCCGCAGATTTTCGAAATCTTTCTAAGTCTCTTTTCGGAAAGCTTATGCGAACGGCTTCCGCAGTTACGGGAAAAAGGTTGGATTGCTCCGCCGTTTCGGAAGCAGAATCGTTTCGGGAGGAAAGCTTGAATTGTTCCGCAGAAACAAAATCGAAAAGTTTCCAAGTTTTACCTCGGAAGGCTCAGACGGGCGGTTTATGAGATTGGCCTCCGCCATTTCGGAAGGATAGCCCGAGAGCTTCCGCGATTTATTCAATGAGAGTTTCTAAGTTCTTTTGCGGGCGTTTAAGAGAGAGGCTTCCGCCACCACGGGGTTTAGCAAATTGCTCCGTGACTTCGAAAAAAAACTTCATTGAAAGACCTTCTATTTGAGAGTCAAAATCTTCTGGCAGCCTTGGAGTGTCTCATGGCGAGACTTCTCTGCTTAAAAGCAAGGATAAAAGCTGGGAACAAACGTTTTAAGGCAGCCTTTCTAAAAAAAATAAAGGAGGGGCCCCATATGTGTAAAATTTTGGGGGGAATGTTGCTGCAACAACAATCCTGTAAGTGTATTTAAATTTGTATTCAAGAATACAATAGTAATGTGAATTGATAATGTGTACTACAATTTGCGATTGCAAGAATACTGTTTCTTTGATGCAATAATAATACTTAGGTTTTATTAAGGATTTTACTGAGGAGTTTCGATATTTGATAGTATTGTAATGTCAAAGCTTATCTTAGACCTGTTTATATGATGTATAAAATTGATGCGAGTAATATGTTAATATTTGTACAGTGAGTTTGATCATTTAAAAGAATCTCTAAATAAATTATTTGGTTTGAATGACTGCGTCTACTAATGTTTGAAAGGAAATACTTGGAAAAATATGTTGTTATAAATAAAATACTAGGATCTTTACTGTTAAGCATAATCAAAGAGATATTTGAAATATTTGTATTTCTGATTTAAATTCTAAGTTGTTTATTAAAACTAGGACAATATTACAGTACTGAAATAATGTAGATTTATTTGGAAATAAGTCATCAAGTCTAATTATATTATGACATCATTCTGATCTATTTTAAACACCCTTCCCTGTACTAGAGTACGGCATTTAAAACAATGTTTGAAAAAATTCAGGGAAGAAATTTATTTCTATCAATCATTTAACAAATTGTAACTAATCATTTATCAAAGTAAATCTAACAGTTATTAAATCTTTCAGAATAGATACATTTCATAAAGGAACCATTTATGAACAGTTTTAAACATCTATGATAAGGTAGAAAAACTGATAGCATCGTACATCTGATTCCTAGTAGTATTTTGACAGAAGTAAATAAGTTAACACAAACTGAACCTGATAACTTGTAGAAGAAACAAACAGCCAAAGGAGCCCGTTCCACCCAAGCCGTTCCTGAAGACAGCCAAGTTACTTACCAATTCACTGAACCACTAGTATGAAGATGTTGTGTGGAGTAATGGAATAAATTCCCTTGCAACTCAGCAGTAGCACTTAGCAATGGTACTTCCTGTTTTTAGCAATATTGAATTCAGCAATGTGGCTACACTAGTTCAGAATGCAGTCTTAGTTCACTCGTTCACTTCTAACTTTCCCCTCATCGAATCTCTTGTGCTCAGAAATTATCACAAGGTAAGAATGAACAGCCTCCTGCTGAATTCGATGGGTAGATAAGTAGCATCCCTAGGTCTTTTGGTTAGTTTATTTCAGTAAATGAGCCACCTGTTCAGTTCCACTTTCTTGGAGAACATGACCATAAAAGTAGGGAAGTTGCCCCCTGCAACAGCTAGAAGTGAGTTGAAGATGTTGCCAAGTGTCATTTTGCTCTCCACCACAGTCCATTACTCCTAGTCGGTCAGTGAACACTCATTCAACAATCTTTTTTATATGTTTGTCTCCACTTTTATTTATTTATAATAAAATATTCAAATTAATTAATTACAGTCATCCTTGACCCCACTATACAATAGTCATAAAACTATACAATAAAAATAAAACATAATGTTTTATGCATAACATAAAATGTCTAGAACTTGGGTATGTGAAAAACACCCCCTCTTAAGTTCAACATCGTCCTCGATGTTTCTTTATTCAACATCCTCTTGTTCCTCATGGAACAACATTGGATATGCCACCCGCATATTAATTTCCAATTCCCAAGTTGCTTCGTCCGGACTAAGGTGCTTCCACTGCACCTTTACCTATCCAATGGTACGATTACGAAGCAAAATTTTCCTCTTGTCGAGGATACAGTCCGATTCCACCAAAAAATCTCCTTATGGTTCCACCTATACATCATTCCAATTAATCACATGAGTAGCATCATGCACATACTTTTTCAAAAGAGAGATGTGAAATACATTATGTACTTTAAGATTCGGTGGCAATGCCAACCGATATGCCACTGGTCCTACCCTGGACAAGATTTCAAAAGGTCCACAATATCTTGGTGCTAATTTAGCACAGCTTCCCAATCTTAGGGAGCTCTTTTTAGGTTTTACATTGAGGAACACATGTTCACCAACCTGAAACTCTTTCTGAATTCTTTTAAGATCTGCATGACTTTTTTGTCTATCCTGTGCAATTTTCAAATTGCCTTGAACATGTTTCACGGTTAGTTCCATTTCTTTCAACAAATCATGTCCTAGCATTAACCTGTCAACTGAATTACTCCAAGAGATAAGAATGTTACATTTTCTGCCATATAAAATTTCAAAGAGACTGAGTTTTGTAAAGCTTGGTAATGATTATTATAAGCAAACTTAGAAAGAGGCAAATATTTCTCCCATTTATCTGGCTGATCCTTAATATACATTCTTAAGATGTCTTCAAGAATTTGATTAACCCTTTCAGTCTGCCCATCTGTTTGTGGGTGAAATGATGTACTGAAATTCAAAGTAGTATCTAAACCTTTAAATAAAGATTTCCAGAAATTTCCTGTAAACTTTGAGTCTCTATCAGAAATTATAACTTTCAGAATACCATGCAAGTGAAAAATATACTTCATAAAAATTTCAGCAATGTTAGCATCCTTGTAAGTTGTCTTAACAGGTATAAAATGGGATTCTTTGTTGAGTTTATCCACTACTACCATTACAGAATCATTCTATTTTTTATTTTTAAGCAAACCAGTAATAAAATCAATACTAATTATGTCCCACTTTCAATCTGAAATAGGTAGTGGCTACAATAAACCAGCTGGGTGTCTTTGTTCAGCCTTTACTTGCTGACACTCTATACTCCTAGCAATATATTCAGCTACTTCGCTTTTCATACATGGCCAAAAATAATCTTTTCTCAACATAGTTATCATATTTTGGTAACCAGGATGTGCTGAGTATGGACTTTCATGCAATTCATTTAAAATCAGCAACTTAATTTCAGCAACATTAGGTACATAAAGTCTATTTTTATACAACAGTAACCCTCTTTCATCAATTCTGAAATCTGTTATAAGATTTTCAGCATTATCTACAGCAACTTTATTAAGTAAATTCTGATATTTTTCATCCATTCCAATTTTATCCTTAATCTGATTTTCCAGATCAGTTTTATAAGTATTGATTGCTGAAACAAAATTTAGCCTAGCGTTTCTGCTTAAGGCATCAGCAACCTTATTTTCCTTTCCTTTAGTGTGCTAAATCTCAAAATCATACTCGCTAAGGAAAGCTAGCCACCTAGCTTACCTTGCGTTCAGATTTGGTTGATCCAGTAAGTATTTCAAACCTTTATTATCTATCATTAGAGTAAATTTTCTTCCAACTAAGTGATGGCACCACATTTTTAATGCATGTATTACAGCTGCCAACTCAAGGTCGTAAGTTGCATAGTTCTTTTCATGAATCTTTAACTTCCTAGATTCATATGCAATTACGTGACCTTCTTGTGTTAATACCCCACCAAGTCCATCATTGCACGCATCAGTGCATACAATGAAATACTTGTTTGGATCAGCAATTTTTAGAATAGGTGTTGTTGTCAATAGCTCTTTCAATTTCTTAAAAATTTCTTCACATTTTTTATCCCAAATAAATTTCTTACCTTTCTTTTGTAAAGATGTTATAGGATTTGCTATTCTAGAAAACCCCTCGATGAACTTACGATAGTAACCTATAATTCCCATAAAAGATCATACGTCAATTAGGTCTTTCGGGGCAGGCCATTCATTAATTGCTTTTATCTTGTCTGGTCTACTGTAATTCCATCCTTGGATATCACATGCCCTAGGTACTGTATTTTATCTTTATAAAAATCACATTTGTTGAACTTAGCGTAAAGTTGGTGTTCCCTTAACACTTGTAAAATTATCT
This sequence comes from Larix kaempferi, assembly GCA_027924585.1. NCBI lineage: Eukaryota > Viridiplantae > Streptophyta > Pinopsida > Pinales > Pinaceae > Larix > Larix kaempferi. The sequence goes on along the minus strand of BSBM01000976.1, from coordinate 4,933,207 downwards.
TTAAATGTTCGTCATGTTCCTCTTTAGTCTTAGAGTAAATCAAAATGTCATCAATAAAAACGATTACAAACTTATCTAAGTACTGATGTAAAACATTATTCATAAGGCACATGAAAACTGCTGGAGCGTTGGTCAGCCCAAAAGGCATAACCACAAACTCGTAGTGCCCGTAACGGGTTCTAAAAGCAGTCTTAAAGATGTCCTCGTCTTTAATCCTAACTTGGTGGTACCCCGACCTCAAGTCTATTTTAGAAAATATATGTGCATCGCGTAGTTGATCAAACAGATCATCAATGCGAGGCAAAGGATATATGTTTTTTATAGTCATTTTATTTAGCTGTCGATAATCTATGCATAAACGCATAGTTCTGTCTTTCTTGTTAACAAAAATTACAGGTGCTCCCCACGGAGACGCACTGGGCCTTATGTAATTTTTATCAATCAAATCTTTAAACTGTGATTTAAGTTCATTAAGCTCCAGAATATTCATTCTGTAAGGAGCCTTTGAGTTTGGTACCGCTCCCGGTACTAACTCAATGGTGAAATCGAGTTCCATTTTCGGAGGTAGTCCTGGAATTTCTTCCGGGAATACATCAGAAAATTCCTTAAGAATGGATATATCTTCCAACTTTAACTTATCTTCCTTAGTGGATTGTTCGTCATTAACTACATTTACATCAAACAACTTACATCCTTTACGAACAGCCTTTTTAACTTGTAAAGCAAAAATTTGTCTAACAGATATCTTTCTAGAAATACATTTTATTGTTACTGTTTCACATGCATCATTTAAACAAGTAAAAGTCTTTCCAAATCAATTTAACACTACTCTATGCTTTTATAACCAGTCCATTCAAATCAGAACATCGTAAGAACCTAAAGGTAACACATTCAGTGTAACATGGGTCCTAAACTGATTCATCAGTAATTCACATTCTTCTACATAATCAGTCACCTTTCTCTTCGTTCCAGTAACTAACTGAATCATCCATGATTTATCAAACTTATATATTTTCAGATTGCAACATTTAACTAAATCAAGTGAAACATAGCTAAGACTTTCTCCTGGATCAATTAAAATAGAAATGGGTTTGTTTTTCAGCATACCTTCCACTTCAACCATGGATGTTTGATGATCTGCTTGTCTGTTCTCCAAAGCTGCATTTATCATGGGCATCTCCCTTGCTAAGTCACCAACAGTAGCCTCCTCCTGTATAGTATGTATGTTGTTGACAGTCTTCTTTCTGAGTGAGCAGTTTGATGCATAGTGAGGTCCCTAACAGTCCCAACATTTAACAGGTTCTTTCTGTTCATTATTTTTAACAAAATTTTTAGGTGGGTCACTGTTCCTTACCGCTGTAAACTTTGACTATGTATTACCTACTGCATTATTTCCTTAAAGCTTTCTGTTAGAGTAATTACGTGAATTATTGTTTCCAAAGTTGCGATTAAAAGAGAACTGTTTCTTCCTTTGCTCAAAGTTATTAGGCCTTTTTGCTTTCCAGCTTGGTATACTTTCTCTTTTCTTATTATGTTCATAACAGATGTTTGCCTTCCTCGTGGTCTTTTCAAGAGTTCGAGGACTATCATATTCAATCCTGTCTTTTATGTGAGAGGGCAAGTAGCTCAGAAACCTCTGTACCTTAGGCTTTTCTTCAACTAAATAACGCACATACCTTAATAAATTCCAAAACCTGCTGCACAACTCTCTCATATCCATGGAACCTAGTTTTAACTCATAAAACTCTTTAGCTCGTTCCTCATAATACTGTTCTGACAGAAATTTTCTTTTAAAATATTTCTTAAAATTACTCCAATTTACACTTTTCTCTTTTAAACCTTTAACTCTTTTCAGATCTTGCCACCAGATGTCTGCTTTTCCAGTTAAGTTATAAATTGTCATTTTAGTTTTTAAATGACTTGAGTAATTATAAATCTGGAAATACGTATTCATACCGGACAGCCATGCTTCAGCTGTCTCACTCTTTTTTTATTCTTCGTTAAAAGTTGGTGGTTTGATCTTTTTAAACTTGCTAGAAATTTCTTCGTATGGCCTGTACTTATTTTTCTTAGTGTAGCAGTCACTGTCACTACTATCACTAGAATACTTATGTTTTTTCCTGTGTGCCCTTGCATCAAATTCAGAAGATTAAATGCTGTCATAATTAGTCAATTTTATCTTTTGATCATTACATTGGTAGGACATAGTTCCAGATTCGACATTATTTTTTGTTTTCTTATCTTGATCATTTTTATGAAAATTATCCAGCATGATTTGATTCAGCTCCTCTTGAGCTTTCAGAATTGGTTCGTTTTCTTCCTTTGCACAACTCTCTCATATCCATGGAACCTAGTTTTAATTCATAAAACTCTTTAGCTCGTTCCTCATAATATTGTTCTAACGAAAATTTTCTTTTAAAATATTTCTTAAAATTACTCCAACTTACACTTTTCTCTTTTAAACCTTTAACTCTTTTCAAATCTTGCCACCATATGTCTGCTTTTTCAGTTAAGTTATAAATTGTCATTTTAGTTTTTAAATGACTTGAGTAATTATAAATCTGGCAATACTTATTCATACCGGACAGCCATGCTTCAATTGTCTCACTCTTTTCTGTTTCTCTATTAAAAGTTGTTGGTTTGATCTTTTTAAACTCGCCAGAAATTTCTTTGTATGGCATGTACTTCTTTTTTTTAGTGTCACTACTATCACTAGAATACTTATGCTTTTTCCTGTGTGCCCTTGCATCAAATTCAGAAGATGAACTGCTGTCATAATTAGTCAATTTTATATTTTTATCATTACGTTGGTAGGACATAGTTCCAGATTCGACATTATTTTTTGTTTTCTTATCTTGATCATTTTTATGAAAATTATCCAGCAGGATTTGATTCAGCTCCTCTTGAGCTTTCAGAATTCGTTCGTTTTCTTCCTTAACAGTTTTTATCTCAATTTTTAAATCTTTCACTGTCCTTAATAATTCAGATGAATTATCATTCAATTCGACAAATAGATTTTCTGCATTAATGTGTCCTTGCTCATTATTATTCTGTTCATTATTAAGGGACCTGTCCTCAGCCAACTCTATGGGTCCTTCCATACCTGCAGTCTAGATTTATAAAATGCTGATAACTGAAAACAAAATAAATAAAATCAGTAATTTGCAATTATGTCCTAAACTTTTAATTGTGCGAGTGAGTCGATTCAGGCCTAGTATTTGAACTCTCGCTCCGATACCACATCTAACATCCCCAAAAATTCACTATAATTTAAAATTTTAAGTAACAATAAATGTTTGTGTCGCTATGCTAAAAGTGTTAACTTCAACACAACTAAACAACGTACTTAACGATAACAACTCATAACATTTAACATTAATGACTAAGAGTTTTTAAATTACTTATAAATCGCAACAGATGTCTTAATAGCTGTTAGCTTGAATAATGTCTTGTAAAGTCGTAAGTCAATTATCGTCAAGCCAACGTCGGGATGTTGAATAATGCTTGCATAATGTACTTTATTGTCAGTATGCATATCGTCACTTTTGTTCTATATTATACATTTTGTTTTATAGGGACTAATCGATCGTCTTACTGTAATGAAAAGGTCATTGAGTACGCCCCGAGACTTACTTAGCTATTGCTAGCTAACGCTCATGAATTCTATTTGCAAAGCTCAAGTAAAAGTGAAGATTTCCAACTGGAGTATGCAACTGTACTTCCATTTGTCTCGCTGTAATAAGTTATCATTTAAAGTTAATTATGACCATGTAGAGGATTATTTGCTATGCAACAACTCAGGTATTTTTATGTGTCTTGAGTGCGTTATCTCTACATATTTTGTAATTGTATGAATGCCTGGTTTTTATCTATCTTGACAGACAAAAGAATAACCTATTATAAACAATTACTATAGAATATTATATGTTAGTGATACCTACTTGTCATCTCAATACTATAGAAACATTGCAATGTATTTCATTACATGTTCTCAATCCAAAACTATGGAGAGAACATTGTAATACTTTTCAATTTCAACAATATTTGTACTTTATAAAATTATGCTAAAAGTGTTGACTTCAACACAACTAAACAACGTACTTAACGATAACAACTCATAACATTTAACATTAATGACTAAGAGTTTTTAAATTACTTATAAATCGCAACAGATGTCTTAACAGTTGTTAGCTTGAATAATGTCTTGTAAAGTCGTAAGTCAATTATCGTCAAGCCAACGTCAAGATGTTGAATAATGCTTGCATAATGTACTTTATTGTCAGTATGCATATCGTCACTTTTGTTCTATATTATACATTTTGTTTTATAGGGACCAATCGATCGTCTTACTGTAATGAAAAGGTCATTGAGTACGCCCCAAGACTTACTTAGCTATTGCTAGCTAACGCTCATGAATTCTATTTGCAAAGCTCAAGTAAAAGTGAAGATTTCCAACTGGAGTATGCAACTGGACTTCCATTTATCTCGCTGTAATAAGTTATCATTTAAAGTTAATTATGACCATGTAGAGGATTATTTGCTATGCAACAACTCAGGTATTTTTATGTGTCTTGAGTGCGTTATCTCTACATATTTTGTAATTGTATGAATGTCTGGTTTTTATCTATCTTGACAGACAAAAGAATAACCTATTATAAACAATTACTATAGAATATTATATGTTAGTGATACCTACTTGTCATTTCAATACTATAGAAACATTGCAATGTATTTCATTACATGTTCTCAATCCAAAACTATGGAGAGAACATTGTAATACTTTTCAATTTCAACAATATTTGTACTTTATAAAATTATGCTAAAAGTGTTGACTTCAACACAACTAAACAACGTACTTAACGATAACAACTCATAACATTTAACATTAATGACTAAGAGTTTTTAAATTACTTATAAATCGCAACAGATGTCTTAACAGTTGTTAGCTTGAATAATGTCTTGTAAAGTCGTAAGTCAATTATCGTCAAGCCAACGTCAAGATGTTGAATAATGCTTGCATAATGTACTTTATTGTTAATATGCATATCATCACTTTCGTTCTATATTATACATTTTGTTTTATAGGGACTAATCAATCGTCTTACTGTAATGAAGGGGTCCTTGAGTACGCCCCGAGGCTTATTTAACTATTGCTAGCTAACGCTCATGAATTCTATTTGCAGAGCTCAGGTAAGAGTGAGGATTTCCAACTGGAGTATGCAACTGTACTTCCATTTATCTCGCTGTAATAAGTTATCCTTTAAAGTTAATTATGACCATGTAGAGGATTATTTGTTATGCAACAACTCAGGTATTTTTATGTGTCTTGAGTGCGTTATCTCTGCATACTTTGTAATTGTATGAATGCCTGGTTTTTATCTATCTTGGCAGACAAAAGAATAACCTATTATAAACAATTACTATAGAAAATTATATGTTAGTGATACCTACTTGTCATTTCAATACTATAGAAACATTGCAATGTATTTCATTACATGTTCTCAATCCAAAACTATGGAAAAAACATTGTAATACTTTTCCATTTCAACAATATTTGTACTTTATAAAATTATGCAATATAATAAAACTTCTACGATTAAATGTTATATTTATGAGGCATAATGTGCATTATATATATGTAGCATTTTACAGGGCCATAAGCATGATAACTATAAGCATAGCTATAGATTTGAAGCTTTATGCATAAACTAATTTATTGGGAGTTGTATGCATAACTATATGCTCGTTGTATAAATGTTTAACTCATGGCAATAATGTGATAGTGGATATTGCGCTGGCATACCCTTCGAACCAGTGCTTAGTATTTATGGTTCATTAACTGTGTTGTGGTGGAATGCTTGCTAGCAACCCTCGTGGAAACTTTACGTGAATGAAACCATGGAACATGGTGACAAACCTTTTTTACGTGAAACCTTACATGTTGAGTTGTGTATGGATTTGTATGCGTGGATTGTGTTGGCATAACACTGAGCTTTGATAGTTGAGGTTTTAAATGCTAGTTAATGAAGTTTGGTGGTCATATACAAACTATATCTCGTGGTGAGGTTTACACCGTCAATCTTCATGATGGTCTCGGGTTTTGGGTTTAACCCTAATCTACATTGATATGCCAACCTTCTCACCACTTAGTCCATTTTGCGAAAGGTGAGGGTGAGGCCAGTCGGCTCCCTATCCTTCAGGGTTTGTAACCTGGATTGAAAGTGCCTCCCGGGGTTTCGATACCTCGAACTTGCTGTAACAAAGTTCTCATGGTAGTTTGTTTTATGTACAGGTCTCACTCTTTACTAAGATTCGATGGTGAGTTCTTCTCCTATGTTGTAAGCGTTAATGGAGTTTGAAGGTTCAGGTGCGTTTTCGGCATTTGCCAACTAGCAGAGTTTTTGGGCTCTTCTTGGAGTTGATGTGGAAACTTCCTTCATAAATTGTATGCGTTGATGAAATCGGGATTCTCCACCGTGCTCCAGTTATTATAAGTGAAATATTTAAAAGCACTTATACTTTCAGTAGTAAACTTATAGTATTGTCTTCTATTTACTTTGTTTCGTTTTTCCACGTTTAACCACTTTCGTTCTTGTATTCCCTGGCAGGTTCTACCCTCGGCAATGTGTTGGGGTTGGCCCGAGAAGAGATGGGTGCTTAAAGTTCGGGTAAGCCTCGGAGATATCCCAAGGTATACAGACTTGGTTTTTCATTCGATTGTAAAGACGGTCTTTTAAACTGTAAGGCATGATGTTAAATGTTTATGCCGAAAGGCAATGTTTAGATTTTGGAGGGTTTTACTCCCGAGCTTGTAGGGCTCTCGTTGGATTCTCAACGATTTCTTAATACTGCTGTAAGATGTTTGTTTTTGAGTTTGAAATGAAAAGCACTATCTCGAAAACGTTGTGTTTGGTGCGATGTCCAGATGTAATTATTCAGCAATGAAATAATTGTTTTTGTGAGGAATTTTAAAGAATGGTTTTGGAAACTGATTCTGGTTTATGATGAGAAGTAGGGAGGGTTGAACCCTCAACCCATAACTCGTAATATTTTGAAATCGACAAGCATGAGTATGTAAAGATTTTGCAACGAATAATAGTTGACAGTCGTATAATAATATTTCGGCATTTCAATTGTTAATTGTAGAGTCTATTGGTTAACAAAATGCGTAGGGCACAGCCCGTTTTTGTATTTTGAAGAGTTATTAGGTTTAGGTTATGTTTTCAAACAATGCCGTAAGACTGGGTTGTAACCCTACTGTAAAAACTTTACTATGTTTTTGTTGAAGGTTTCAATCCCTGGTCGTGATACACTCCTTTGTTTTCATAATACAAATGGATTGAAAACTTGAAAAGTTAAAAGGATCTTTAAACTTAGGGTTTGAACCCTGGACAACCACGTAGATTTAAATAGATACTAATATCCTGTAATTGTATTTAAATTTGTATTCGAGAATACAGTAGTAACATGAATTGATAATGTGTACTACAGTTTGCAATTGCAAGAATAATGTTTCTTTGATGCAATAATAATACTTGGGTTTTATTAAGGATTTTACTGAGGAGTTTCGATATTGATAGTATTGTAATGTCAAAAGCTTATCTTAGACATGTTTCTATGATGTATAAAATTGATGCGAGTAATATGTTAATATTTGCACAGTGAATTTGATCATTTTAAAGAATTTCTAAATAAATTATTTGGTTTGAATGACTGCGTCTGCTAATGTTTGAAAGGAAATACTTGGAAAAATATGTTGTTATAAATAAAATACTAGGATCTTTATTGTTAAGCATAATCAAAGAGATATTTGAAATATTTGTATTTCTGATTTAAATTCTAAGATGTTTATTAAAAATAGGACAATATTACAGTACTGAAATAATGTAGATTTATTTGGAAATAAGTCATCAAGTCTAATTATATTATGACATCATTCTGATCTATTTTAAACACCATTCCATGTACTAGAGTACGGCATTTAAAACAATGTGTGGAAAAATACAGAGAAGAAATTTATTTCTGTCAATCATTTAACAAATTGTAACTAATCATTTATCAAAGTAAATCTAACAGTTATTAAATCTTTTAGAATAGATACATTTCAGAAATGAACCATTTATGAACCGTTTTAAACATCTATGATAAGGTAGAAAAAATGATAGCATCATACATCTGATTCCTAGTAGTATTTTGACATAAGTAAATAAATTAATACAAATTGAACCTAGTAACTTGTAGAAGAAACAAACAGCTAAAAGAACACGTTCCACTCAACCTATTCCTGAAGACAGTCAAATTACTTGCCTTAGGACCCCCGAGCCTGTTCACTAAACCACCAGGACGAAGATGCTGTGTGGAGTAATGGAATAAATTCCCTTTCAACTCAGCAGTAGCACTTAGCAATAGTACTTCCTGCTTTTAGCAATATTGAACTCTGCAATATGGCTGCACTAGTTTAGAATGCAGTCTTGGTTCAATCATTCACTTTTAACTTTCCCCTCATCGAATCTCTTGTGCTCAGAAATTATCACAAGGTAAGAATGAACAGCCTCCTGCTGAATTCGATGGGTAAATAAGTAGCATCCCTAGGTCTTTTGGTCAGTTTATTTCAATAAATGAGCCACCTGCTCAGTTCCACTTTCTTGGGGAACATGACCATAAAAGTAAAGAAGTTGCCCCCTGCAACAACTAGAAGTGAGTTGATGCTGCCATGTGTCAGTTTGCTCTCCACCATAGTCCATTCCTCCTAATGGGTCAATGAACACTCATTCAACAATCTCATTTGGATGTTTGTCTCTACTTTTATTTATTTATAATAAAATATTCAAACTAATTAATTACAGTCATCCTTGACCCCACTTGATCAATAATCATAAAACTTTACAACCAGCATAGATCCATCTTAAATCCGTATCTATCAAACACCGAGAGGGATCCAATTTGTTGAGGTGTATTTCTTTTTTTAAATTTAAACTCAAGAAATTTGATATCTCTTGATTGATATATCCGAGTTTAAGTTTTAAGTTTTTATTTTATAAACGAACATCAATATTTTAATTACTTTTCATAATATTTTATTTTATGAGCCAACATGGTTTTTTTTTAAATACTTTCCATAAATTTTTTATTCTATGAACCGACGTGAATTTATTAATGGCCGACATAATATGGTACTTCACTTTTTACTGTCACTTTTTACGTTTTATTAGATGACATGAATTTATTAATGGCCGACATAATATAGTACTTCACTTTTTACTATCACTTTTTACATTTTATTAGATGCCATGAATTTATTAATGGGCGACATGATATGGTACTTCACTTTTTACTATCACTTTTTATGTTTTATTAGGTGTAAGGCTACATGTAACAGGACACATACCGCATAATATTTCACCCACATGTAACAGGACACATACCGCATAATATTCCACCCACATGTAACAGGACACATACACGTTACAATATCTCCCTCATATTATCATTTTTTATTTTTTATGTTTTATTACAAGATCTCCCTCATATTATCATTTTTTATTTTATATGTTTTATTAGGTGTAAGGCTACATATAAGGGGACACACACATTACAAGATCTTCCTCATATTATCATTTTTTACTTTTTATGTTTTATTAGGTATAAGGCTATATGTAACGGAACACATACACGTTACAAGATCTCCCTCATACTGGACTGTAGGGCGCCTCTCAGCGTAATAAAAATAAAACATAATGTTTTCTGCATAACATAAAATGTCTCGAACTTGGGTATGTGACATTACCTCTCAAGCGCATTCAAAAAATGAGCTTAGTCCCTCTCAATCCCACTACCAAGAAGATTCCATCCGCCCAACTTTCTTTCCATTCTTTGGGTTCCATCTCTCTGCTTCAAAACTCATAATTGTTTCTCTTTTACTTGGGTGATTTTATTCAGATTTATAATCATTGTTGCATTAAAAATAGGTCTGTTTTTTGTTATTAAATCTAATTTCTTACAAGTTTACATCTCATAAATAGATCTAGTAAAAGAGCAACTTTCCTTTCAAGAGTACCTCAATTTTAAAATATTTTAAAATCTTGATAAGATAAGCATGCTTACTGTTTTAAAGGGTTTGTATTAGGCTGATTTAAGAGCCATCTATTTGTTGCCCTAAAAGGGCAAGCAAAGATCCCAAGAAGCAAGCTTTCTAGCTTGTTTTCTTGGTTCATTTGGAGTAGTGTTTTTCCTAGTTTAACTTAGAATTTTTCCGCATGTTTTAGATGGCAACCCAAAGTTACTTTTAAAGTGCTTTGGGTCATTTTTCTTCTAACTTCATTGGCTGTTTTTTAGCTTTTGCCAAACAGGTAGAAGGAGGTGCTGCCAATTTTTCAAAGATCCAGATGATTCAAAGCCCTCTCCCTTTCAACTGCCAGCTAGTTTGGCCTTTTCCTTTGCAAATTTGTAAACTTGTTAGTCCTATTCTTCAAAGCACTACAAGTATTCTTGAAGAGTGTTGTAAAAAAGATAAATAAACGAGAGCAAGTGGGCTGCCCAACACCCACACCCCATCCCCCCGGGGGGATCTGTGTCTCCTCATTTTTTTTTGTGATTGCTTTTCTTAGTTTAGATTTTATTTTTCTTTTAATAAAATTTAACTTGTTGGATCCTTTTCAACGACGGGCCACAAGAGTACTCAAGACTTAGTTTTTCTCATTTTTTTTAACAAATTCCCGCTTTCAGAGTAATTTTGTCATTGCCTTCCCGAAGTACGATGCCACGGAAAGAGCTTGCTCGAGTACTGGAATTCAAACGGAAAAGAGATGCTTGGAGGTAGATTTAACCAAGTAGAAAATTCAAAACAGAACCCTTTACAGAACCGAGTATGCTCTTGGCCGCAACAACTTAGTTTGATCACTTGGTCAACCAGAAAGGAAGGTAAGCACTAGTTTAATAGGAAAATCCAAATAAACTCAACTTCAAGAACTCAAAAGGTTGCATGGGTTGACACCATAGAGTCAGAAGGCTATTGTAAGCAGGTTATGCCTCGCCTTGTTGGACACTTGGTTAAACCGCTATAGCACTCAGTTCGAGAGGTTAAGTTTACTTGGGCCAAACCCCCATTAAACCCATTTTTTATGATGGTGATCCTCTGGAGTGGTCATCCTCCACACGAGCAAATGCAGATCCTAAGATGGGCAAAGAGGCGGAGGAGTAAGAAGAAGATAACAATGATGAGTTTGTTGATTCAGGCATGGAGGAAGACTATTGATAGATGAGATTATTCCATCTCGATCCAACCCTTTTTGTATTTACTATTTTCCAATGGCATTCCAACACCTATGTAATACATTTTGATTTTGATGACTTAATGAGAAATATGGTTCCGACATCTTGATCTATCATCTATCTCATTGTGATTTGTGAACGTGTAATGTGATTCTAATTTCTATTGAATACTTGTAAATGTTTGTTTCTAAAAATATTTGGATCTATATGTCTACAGTTTTAATATATATATATATAACTTGTCCTCAGTGTCCTGATTCCAAGGATCGTCATGTCCGTGTCAAATACTCTATTTCCATGTCCTATGTGTCCCGTGTCTCCCTGTCATGACTTAGGTTTAGAGTGTTTATCATATTCCATAATGGTAAAAGCCATGAGGATTTAGATTGATGTATATCATATGATAAGGGGCAGTGGGCACACACGTATACCCCCTCTAGCAGTTTGGCCAACGCAAGCATTCCAGCATCCATTTTTATTGGGGCATATGTATTTATGATTTAGTCTATTGAGGGTGTAACCGTTTATCCACAACAAGCTTACACTCGACGACCCTTTCCAGAAAAATACAGTGAACAATGGCGGATCAACTCAACATGACTTAGCCTGTACAGAACCGACTGGTTCCGTATGAAACCAGCCTTTTCTAGCCTTTTATGATCTAAAACCCCAATTCCCCCGAAAAAGGTCTGGGACTGATCCAATCAGCCTCTTCCGATAACATTGACATGGACAATCAGATCTGTCTGGCTCTTCGATGAAGACCTCAAGACCTCAAAACAAGGTATCAGCAATGCAAGATTCCATGAACCAAGTTTCATGAGTCGGGTGACGAAGCATTTCCTTGAAATCGGTAACCACTTTAATCCCAATTGTTAACCATGGAGAACTACCTGTAGCAAATGGAGAAGAATCCACAACACAAAGATATTTAACATAAATAGGAAAATCAAAACATTAGAACATCAAAGCATACACAGCAGCAACAAGGTTTTTTCACTGGGAATAAATGATTGTCCACCTTGTTTTCTTTTCTTTTATAAAGAATGGACAAGCATAGAAACAGCACTGCCCTTAAAATCAGGAATACAATTTGGAAACAGCTCTCCATCTAAAACACAAGAATGAAATCCAGAGATTTCCTTATACGCTCCATATAAAAATGGACATGCTAGTTACACAGATGATGTCACTGGCAAGATCCTAACAGAAACCATAACCAGGAAAATTTATTATTTTATTTGGATTCCAAAAAAAGTTCAAAGACTGCTCTTGCAAAGTTGACACTAAACATGCTATCCAGGCACCAAAATGTAGCCGTACACTATGTGCCCCGGTAGAGGACCACACCTCGACCGCATGTCTAAGGAAAAACAAATTCAGATATATAGGGTGATTAGAACATGTGATCCTACGAGATGAGCTAAAAATACAATGATATCCCAAACATGAGCTGCAGAAAGTATTTCCAACTATTCACCTTCTCAAAGCCTCCCTTATTGAGGATTTGGTGGCCTGCTGTTTGCTGCCGAGACTCTGGATCCCCACTCAAGCAACTCTTTGCTTGTGTCATCCTTATGTACAATAACTTCAATAAAGCATAAGCAATCCTTTTTGGGTCCTAGGGCAGTTCTAATAGCCTCTACAGCGTCTTCTTCCGTTTTAACCTGCACAAAAAGAAGCAGTGTTGTTAAATGACAAAAGAAACACTGAGATGCAGTTAAATAGTCACTGACATTCTCAAAAAAGGTCCACATTTCCTGAGGAATTAGTGGCATGATACAAAACCATGCAGAGCTGTCAAGAACAAAATAATCTTAACTGATAAGAATCAACAAGAGTATCCAGCAGATTAAGATCATGCTTGAGATATTTCAGCAAAACAGATTAATTGGGACATCCTGCAGTTTCTAAGACATTGGCATGATACAATACCATGCAAAGCTGACAAGAACAGAAAACTCCCATGATAAGAATCAACAAAAGAAACAAGCAGATTAAGATATGTTTGAGATATCTCAGCAAAAATAGACTAATAAGGACATCCTGGAAAAAGTCCAAATTTTCTGAGGCATTGGCATGATATAAAACCAAGCAGGGTTGACGAGAATAGAAAACACCCATGATAAGAATCAACAAAAGGAACTGGCAGATTCAGATCATTTTAATTTGCTTGATATTTCAGCAAAATGGACTAACTGGGCACAAGTGGTTTTCTTGTTTCACTAGTCCCTCAATTGACTGAGCAACACAGAACCTGCTAGTGAAAGCAAAAACTACAAAGGTTCCTAACAAGTAATACAGTTGTCCCTCAGTTGACAGACTGTTTTGTTATGTCAACAGTGCAACAAATACCTCAAGAGAGATAAAACTAGAAAGACAGTCTTCCAATATGATACCAAGTCCTGACCAATTAAAAAAGAAATCCCCTCGAATCTATGATAATGTAAGTTTTAAGGACAAGGAGTTGGTTAAAAAGTGACCTCAGCTCATGGCAAAAAGGAGAAGCAACCATATTAATGCAATACCATATGCACAAATACTCCATACCACAAAAAAAAACAAGAAGCCTTTGTAAAAGAGTTGGCCATGATATGAATATAGAGAAAAAAATACCTTGGCAGTCCAACATTTCCCTTCGCCATTGTGAAGGGCATCTACTAAACCAGTGTAGTTCCAATTCTTTATAACATTGTACGGTCCATCATGAATTTCGACCTCTATAGTGTATCCCCCATTATTAATCAGGAAAATGATAGTATTCTGCTCATATCTAATCATGGTAGACACATCCTGGGCTGTGACCTGTTCAAATAAGGAAGAATACATTTAGGGAGAAAGACTCGGACTAATTTTTGGACAAAATAGATAATTCCAAGGAATTCAGCATTAAAATATTATAGACATTGGTACTTAGTGATTATTAATTAAAACAATATTACAGAATTCGAAGGAAAAATCCTTGCATCTGCACCTGGAAACTTCCATCACCAATGCATGCAATTACACGTTTGTCTGGGGTTGCTTGAGCATATCCTAGTGTTGCTCCCACAGACCAGCCAATTGATCCATACTGCATTTGGAACTCATACCTGCCAAGCACACATTTAGCACAGGGAACAAACAGCTCGAAAATACACTGAAAACTATATCTGCAAATAGAGACCATGACAATAGGTCCCTCATAATAGAACAATCATTACTCTATCATCAATCGTACTGGATCTTTTCGTACTAGTATCCTTTTGTTATTGATGAACAGCAACATATTGTATGAGTCTAGTGCTAGCTACTATTTTTCATTGGTTTGTTATTGAGTGTCCAATGAGTGATTTTAAATTATCTACGTAGATATGCATTTCTATTATTGTGGAGTTTGTAGAATCTTAGTTGGCTATGAGAGATTCTCTCCAACAAGATTTTCTTCTGGATTAGAATGTGGAGTTGAGTAGTTATCTTGAAGTCTCGATGGGATAGTGTGTCTATCTTTAGTCAAAGACCTCTTATTATAAATTCAGTTGAGTTCAATGGAATAAGACAATTGCATTTGGTGTGTGATATGATTGTGTTTATGTGAGCTTCATAGTTGTGTTTCTTCTTGAATTCTTTTGCAGTAAATTTGTTATAGAAGTGTAACTGGTTTGAGAGTCATCCTTGAAACAATTGGGAAGAAACCACGAAAGAGAAACTCTGTGTGTACAGGTTTCCTATCATGGTATCAGAGCCAATAAAAAAAAAGAGAACGGAATCTGTGCACAGAATGAGTGCTGCGTGTTTTGTCGAGTACAGCGCGTAAGTCGTGAAGCTGTGAGAGTAGCATATAAGCTCTGAAAGGTGTCATCCTTTGGCAAAGGCCAAGAAAAATTCCGTTTTCTGCCCAATGTGTTGAAGCAACGTAGAATCGCCCCTTGAACGAATAGCTGGTATTGTTTGCAGCCTCTTCCTGCCATGATTTTTTTTACTGCTGCTGGAAGGCAGATTGTAGGAGTGAGCTCCCAGGTATTTTATATTTTGTAGAGCTGAACTATCCGCTGGTATTGGGCAGGCTGTTCACTGTGTAAAGTTTACTGGTATATCCGCTGGTGGATGTTAGTTTGAGGCAATTAAAGGAACATAATATTTTATTGCTTTTTGCCATCTGGTTATTGCAGCTAGTATGCTACTTCTCTTGCATAATACATGAGAATACTTTAGATGCACGGCCAATTAAGATTGGGCAATACAGATTTCTGAAATAATCTGTTTATAGTGTGAAATGACTGTGCACATTGAGAAAAAGTAAAATGGCTTTATTTGTCATACATTGACTTGAGAAAATTGCATATAAATATTTAAGTTTTTATGCAAAAGAAAAAGCACGTGGGATTGTTTCACACTGATTTATTTTTATTTGGCAGGAAGATAGATGTCTGATCAAATCGCTAGTGTTCTCCATGGGAGTTTGAATTGCTGTCTTCCAATCTCTTACATGGAGAGTTTTAAACTATGTTGCACGGGGACACGTCCCCCCAAAAAAAAATTGCTAGTGTTCTCCATGGGAGTTTGAATTGCTGTCTTCCAATCTCTTACATGGAGAGTTTTAAACTATGATGCACGGGGACACGGCCCCCCCCCCAAAAAAAAGACCCATACCCGCCATTTCAGCGTTCCGGGGACTTGGGGACCCCTAGGAAACATCCCCAATTTGTCGGGGACTTGGGGACATGTTGGCCATACCCAATACGTTCCCAACAGATTTTGAGGACTTCTGAGCAGATTTTGGAGACATTCCAAGTAGATTTCAGAAATGTCCCAGGCAGATTTTGGAGATGTTCCGGGCATGTATCTTCAATTTTGACAATGGACATTGATGATTGGACAATTTATCGCATCCATATTTTTCGTATTATTATGAATTTAAATCTGAATCCATGCAAGTTGCAGCTCAAAATATGGGTTGTGTATGATGGATTTTTATTTGAGTTTCTAGTGATTTAACTATTGTCTTTTCAGCAACATCATTACAAGCAACAAATCCTCCATGTCAAGAAACCAAGAAATGCAACTACAAAGGTCTGATCCTTCTGGATATTGCTCTTGTTCTTCTCATTTTTAGGGTCATCTTAGCTTTTACATATTGTACATGTAACATAGGTGTCCAAGTGTTATTCAAGTCATGCTCTTCCCATCCCAACCTCATGAACTGTGAAAACAATTGGATAGTAAAGACTTAGATTGGGTACTAAACATTTAAATAAATTCCTATTCAATATCCTTCTTAATTTAAAATATGAATCTAATCTCTTTATAGAATGCAAGCATGTATATCCCAATTAAGTGGTTTATAGTGATTTTCAACACAGCTGTAAAAATCTATAGAACCTGTTGAGAAGGGAATGCCTTTTAACCTAATCATCATAAACAAGTAATACAAAGAAGAAAATTTGTTATAGAGACGAACATTCTTCTCATACACTCTTTCATGGACCTTATTGCAGATTCAAAATAGTTACACTTAAATTTCCTAAAGCTAAACTGCATGTTACTCATGTCCAAGTGCCAATAATGGAATGTACTCAACCCTTTTCTTATTTGCTTGATCTTTTTCATAACTAGCAAGTGTAAGGGATGTGCATAATACTATATAATATAGACTCTTGTGCTTACAAGCAACTACAAATGTTTATGGTGAATTTTAACTTTTTAAAGTTTATATATATATATATATATATATATATTGTCGTCTCCTGTAAAAATGGGGGTGCACTCTAGCCATCTGGGAGACTCGTCCCCCCATCCCGGTCGTTCCCCCGTCCACAAAACTAGTACAACATAGGTTTTAAGCTTAGTGATTCAGAAAAGCTCGAAGGTGCCTCCAAGTTCCAACTATTCTTCTTGAAAATATTTTATGGAACTCATCCTAACTGAGCGAGATGTGTCTTCTCTAGTGGATGGATCAGAACCAAAACCAAAAGATACCACTAAAGAGGCAGAGTAAAATAAGAAGGATATCAAGGCTCATATGATCATCTAAGTTAATATGAAATCATCTTTGGTTCTGCATGCAATGGATTGCAAGACAACTAAAGATTTGTGGGACAAGTTCAAGTCCTTGTATGAATCTTCGAGCATGTCAAGGAGGAAGCTACTCAAAAAAAATGAATGCATGTAGGATGTCACAGAGAGAGAGTGTCTCTTCATACATTGGCAAAGTCAAAGAGATCAGGGATCAGTTGCATGATGCAGGAGACAAAATCTCAAATGAGAAGATGGTTCCCATAATTTTGAATGGATTCTCTAATGATTATGAGATGTTTGTCAGCAGTGTTGCCAGTAGAGAAACTATACCTTCATTTGAAAATTTATATGGGATCTTCCAATTTGAAGAGATGTGGATGAAGGGAGTCAGAGGATGTTGCGTTATGGTTGAAGACTAAGAAATCCAGTCAAAAGTGGCGAAAGAAGAAAGCAGGAAAACACCCGTCTTAGACATTCGATGGTGGTGAAGCTTCTTCGTCAAAGGGAAGTTTCAAGTCCAAAGTGAAATGTTTCAACTGTAATGAGAGAGGATATTTTGCAAGAGATTTTCCTAAGAGGAAACCAGACAGTGGAAAAGGGCATGTTCAATAGCATAGTAAGGATCGATTCAACCAGGGTAATGTTGTTGATGGAGTTGATGAGTTGTCTAATCAAATAGAAAAGTTCTCATTATTATCTACTCTTTCTACTAATGATTCTCGCAAAGATGTCTGGTATATTGACTCTGGTGCAAGCAGGCATATGCCTCCTAATAAAAAGTTGTCCATAGAGCTTGAAGAGAGTAGTTCTAATGATTCAGTATTTTTGGGTGATGACCGCTCTTATGAACTGAAAGGCATTGGAACTAGTCCTATTCAAATGCCAAGTGGAGGTATAACAGTGATAAAGAATGTTTTGTATGTTTCTAGCCTAACAAAGAACCTGTTTTTAGTAAGTGTTGTTGCTGATCAGAAAATGAAGGTCGGGTTCACCGAAGGTAGTTGTACAGTCCTAGATTGCAAAATGGAAGATCAAGGATGATCTGCAAAGGCATTAGAGATGGTGACTAGTACAAATTGATTGCAGGTGTTACTGATCATAGAGCACTGGTGCATGATGATACAACACTTGTGGAGCTGTGGCATAGACGATTTGGTCATCTGAACCTTCAGAGCCCAAGGAAAGTTCAGAAAATGGTAAGAGGTATTCAGCATTTTTATGTAAGCAAAGGAGGTGTATGTGATACATGTGCCATTGGAAAACATCACAGGGATCCTTTTATTTTCAAATGATGAAAAACCTGTTAGGACTCTTCTGACCTTGTTGACACTGATGTGTGGGACCAATGAGTACTTATATCACTAGCTTCTCTTACTTTGTTACTTTCATAGATGAAGCTACAAGAAAATGTTGGATATATTTCATGAAGCACAAGAGTGAAGTCTTTAATAAGTATTGTGAATTTAAATCCATCGAAAAGCAAACAGGGTGTAGCATCAAAACCATGAGAAGTGATAATGGTGGAGAGTATAAGTCTAATAAATTTGTTTCATTTTGCAACCAATTTGAGATCAATAGGGAGTACTATGTCCCTTATACTACTCAACAGAATGGGCTAGCAAAGAGGAAGAACAGGAGCATTGTTAAAACTGCACAATGCATGTTGGAGCAGTTTGGTGTGCCTCGTTTCCTTTGGGCAGAAGTGTGCAACAGGAATACTGTTGTGCACATATTGAATAGGCGTCTTCATAAGTCATTGAGGGATGTTACACCTGAGGAGGTTTTTCCTGGAGTAAAACCTTCTGCTGATCACTTGAGGGTGTTTGGTTCACCAGCATATTCTTACATACCTTCTGACAAGAGAACAAAGCTAGAAGCCACCAGCAAAAGAGGCATGTTTGTTGAAAATAGTGATGATTACAAAGCTATAGAATATTCGTTGCTAGTGTATGCAGAGATGTAATATTTGATGAATCTGGTTTCAAAATGACATCTAATAGTCTTGGTGTGAAGGTGCAGCCTAATGTGACAGAAGTCGATGATGATTTGGTTGCATAAGATAGTGATGATGTTATGACTGGTGGCATTAAACTAGAGGAATCGGATAAGGTGAATGATGGTGACGACCAGGAGAATCATGAGGCAGCTAGGGAGAAACCAATGTGGATAAATAAACTGGTAGATAGGTCAGGTTTTAAACTTGATGACAGGCCAAAATTGAGTCCTGGAAGATCTACTCGAACCAGAATCACAAATAAAAGGTATGCATCTAATTTTGTTGCTTTGATGAGTAACTTAAGTTGATTTTGAGCCCAATACATTTGAAGAAACTTCATGTTCTAGGCAATGGGTTGAAGCCATGCAGGAGGAATTTGAAAGCATCATAAAAAATGATGCATGGGATTTAGTTCCACTCCCTGAAGGAAAGAAAGTTATAAGTAGCAGGTGGATATTCAAACTGAAGCATAATGTCGATGGTTCCATCAAGAATTATAAGGCAAGGTTTGTGCAAAAGGTGTTAGTCAATAGCTGACATTGACTATGATCATACCTTTGCTCCTGTTGCTCGATATACTACCATTAGATGTGTACTTCCTTGGCTGCTTATTCTAATTTGAGTCTTCACCAAATGGACGTGAAGGCAACCTTCTTGAATGGTGTTCTGTAGGAAGAAATCTATATAAGAAAACCACAGGAGTTTGGCGTTGTTGGCCAAGAGGATCTTGTGTGCAGGTTGAAGAAGGCCCTTTATGGTCTTAAGCAGGCTCCTCATGTAAGATAAACTCGGATTGATGAGTGACTCCATGAAAAAGGTGTGCAGATGCCATCCACAGATGCTAATTTATATTTTTTATGTGATGGTGGTAGCATTGTGATAGTTGCTTTGCATGTAGATGACCTCGTTGTGACAAGAAATGATGATGAATTAATTCACTTGTCAAAGAATGAATTATGTCAAGAATTTGAAATGAAAAATTTGGGTCCTCCTCACTATTGTCTCGGTTTGGGAGTTTGGCAGTATAAACATCAACTTATTTTGACTCAAGCCAAGTATGTTGTGAAGATTTTGAAAAAGCTCAAAATGAAGGGTTGCAAACCTATTTCTACGCCCATGGATCCTTGTGTTAAGATGAGAGTTGATGACCCAAGCAAAGATGTGGATGCTACATTGTAGCACAAATTGAGAATCGATCCTTTTGCAGTTTGAGTTCAATTCTTTTGCAGTAAATTTGTTATAGCAGTGTAGCGGTTTGAGAATCGATCCTTGAAATGATCGGGGATGATACCACAAAAGAGAAACACTGTGCGTACAAGTTTCCTATCACATATATTGGCACAAAGTAGTTTGCTTGAAAATTAGGCATACCTATGCATTTAGACTTTAGTCCTTCCGAAATTTCCTAAGCACAAGCTAAGAAACTAATGGACAGGAGCAGAGAAAACTTCATTCCTGCCCATTCTGTACTAAGCACTCCCTGAACCTTAAGATTTCTTTACGTGATTCATATTTTACTAAAAGGATAAAGGGTGCTTTTGCTTCATAACGAAACGTTGCAGCCAGAAATGCTATGCAATTTATTGCAAAAACCATTCAACAATATTAATAATTTAATACTCAACAACCAATAGGTTTCCCCACCTCTTGGCAACGACAAGCAGACTACTAAATTACTGAGTGTCCTTTCCAGAGAAATGATGTTTGACTTACCCACACTTTTCTGGCAATTTAAGCTTCTGGCAATTGAACCAAGAGTCACCAGTTTCAGCAATTACAGCAGTTTCATTTGATAGCATGCCCTGCAACCAACCAAATTTTACCAGCGAATATCAACAATAATCCCACTGCAAAAGTAACATGTAAGAACAAAGCCAACCAAAAGTCAATTGTCTGACTATTTTTACTTCCGAATTTTGTTAGATTCCTTGAGACCTTGCCTGAATGTGTTTGAATAGCACATTGACCCTCAAGGGCTCATTCGGTGCACTTTTCAAGGGAACACCTTGAGGTACAAAAATACGGTGATGATTTTCCAAACTTGTTGGGTTGTGCTTCACCTTCTTTGCAAGGGCTTCTAGGAAATCTTTCATCAACACACACCCAAAAGTAGGCCCATTTCCCACAGTCACCCTGTTAGGCTGCACAAGTATGGATTTCTCCTTCTTCAAGAGCAGTGAATATCCCACTGAACTATAGTCATTGAAAATAGGCCCTGCAAATATATATGCATCAGCGGACTCAACAATTTCAGCACAGAATGCAGTACTTACTGCACCCCAGTAAGTCCCTATGAAATGAGGATGAGTCTCTGGAACCTGTCCCTTAGCAGATGGCATTACAGCCACGGGATAACCCGATGCATCTGCTAATTCTACAAATGCACTTTGTGCCTTAGCAACCCTCATCTTTGGCCCACCTACCAACACTGGCTTCACTGCTGCATTTAGGAATTCTGCTGTCATGTCTACCGCTGCTTCCAAACTTCTGGGATTGCTTAGCCTACATAATTGATATGATCCAAAGGAAACCATGTAAAAGAAAAAAAATTGGTATTAACTCAAGATCAATAGCAAATACCAGAACTTCACTATTTCAAACGTAGAGACATAATTAGATTTGGAAACCCCGTATGAACTTGGGAAAAAAATTTGAAAATTAGCAAAATAAAATTAACTTCATGGTAAAACTGGGAGATGCATCGATTGAAAATCACCTCAGGACTACCAGACCGGTAGCCAAAGTACCCTGCTCATTGGAATATACAAAGAGTTTTAAACTTATCAAATGTAGCACAATCCAAAAACTCTTATCAACTGATAACCTCAATATATTTGAAAACTATGCAACGAAGCTGACAGAGTCCAGACAACAGTTTTAAGACATTGAAGATAGACTAACAGTCTAATACCATCCCTGTCCAATAAGCTAGATGCTTGTACATAGAGTGGTCCAGTTCAAGTACTGGCTAAGGCAGTAGAACACCATGCAAAACAGAAAATGCAAAATCTCCACAGTATTGTTTAGCGAGTACAGAACAGGACGAAACCAAGATTGCAGCAAATGAAAACAAATTACGATAATCTCAAGATCAATACAATATATTTCATGAAAACAAATTATGATAATTTCAAGATCAGTACAATATATTTCATGCAAATACTTGTAGTGGCCACAACATTTAAATTTTGCAGGAAATGGTCGGTCAGTTACAGTGGATATGAATACAAATCAATACATTGACAATGACCCAAAAACTGATACTAAATCCTTTAGATGTGCAGAGGAGAATTAAAGCCCAACAACACCAAAACCATCCGTGATGTTAGTACTGGAGAAGGAAGATGCTATAACATCAAAATCAACTGCCAGTAATGTTAGTACTGGAGTAAGAGCATGCTATAACTCCAAATGCAATTGTCAATGATGTTAGTACTGGAGTAGAATGATGTAATAACATCAACCATGCCCGGAATGTTAGTTTCGGGATAACCAAAATTAATGATGAGGACAATGTAAACCATATCTACCTCACAACTCTCATGTATGTGGGATTTTTAACCACACCCATCCAGACGAGAAGGGAAGTATTAATGTGGAGTAGATCTGACATAGAGATGTGCTCTTTATCAAGATAGAAAGCAAATCACATACATAACAACCACAAGCTAAAGAATACCTCAAAAAGCATTTAACCCAATTAAAAGAATTTACAATAACCATCATAAAAGGCCAGGCAAGTCCATGAAAAACCAAGGTGCGCCAGGTTTTGATGCTTACAAGAGCTAATGTGATACAACACCGAAACCACCAGAATCACTGGACTAGAAAGATTCTAGTACAGCAGGTTCGGGATTTGCAAAAAAAATTATGAGCAAATACTGAAGAAACCATATCTAGTTCACAATTGCTATGTATGTGGGTTTAACAACACAGCCAATATATAAGGGGTATTAGGAATCCCAATATATCTTTATATCTAGTTCACAATTGCTATGTATGTGGGTTTAACAACACAACCAAATTATAAGCGGTATTAGGAATCCCAACATAAAGATATGTTGGGAAATAGTACGCAAATCACATAGACAGAACCATAAACGAAAGACAACCCACATAAAAGTGAACCCTATTAAACAAAATTATAATACCCATGAGAATCGACAGACCAGCCAGGTCAGTGAAGGCAGGGCCACCAGGGTTCGATCCTCACGAGAAGTGGCCAAAGAGCTAGTACAGTGTAAGTAGAGTCTGTTGGATGCTTGCTACTGCGATTCTCCGTGAATCGTTAGGAAAATCCCCAAAACGAAACCTTTCAACTGAAATTCTAGAATGCGAAAAGGGTAGAGGAGACCAATTAATGAAATTCCGAGAATTTGTTACCTGGGTGATAGAGAATATGGAACAGGTTGCCGGCTGAAAGAGGGATGTTGAACGCCGGCAAGATTACAGCTGATGCTGATATACACAGGCTTACTCTCTAAAAGCGCTGTGGAAATCGCATAGTCAATGAGCTCCTGGGCATCCTCCAAGTGATTCACAATAACCTGCACAGTTTTTAAATTCTAACATCGTTACAGCTATTCAAGGAGGGAAATCAACATCCAATCCAAGACCAGAATTTTCACAGACCTGAGCGCATGTGACCGTCTGGAAGCAGCGATACTCCTGGCTGAAGTCGGGCACCCCGAGAGTATGATGCAGAATACGGTTGGTCCCATAGTCGTTAGAATTAGGCCCCCCTACGATACAGATAACGGGCAGATTCTCACTGTAAGCCCCTGCGATCGCATTGATGACGCTAAGCCCCCCGACGGTGAACGTAACGGCACAGGCCCCCACGCCTCTGGATCGCGCGTACCCATCAGCCGCGTAGCCGGCGTTGAGCTCGTTGCAGCAGCCGACGAGACTGAGACCCGGCTCCGCCAGCAGATGGTCCAGCAAGGTGAGATTGAAGTCCCCAGGGACAGAGAAAACGTCCCCAATGCCAACCTCAACGAGCCTCCGCGCCAGGTGGCGCCCTAGTGTCGACGAGTGAGCCATCGGAGCTACTCCCGTCTGTGCGCTCGGCAATGGACAGGCCACTGATTTGTTGCCGGGCAGGCACCCAACGTCATTGCTTTCAGGCCATTCCGAGTTTATGTCACCAATGCTCGTATCCATCTCTGATAAATCGATTATTCGACCCAAAATCAGACAAGTTTTGGCCTGTGGCCCTGCTTTTTCTTATATGATCGTTCGCTGTATCCTCACCAAAATATCTGACGAATTCAGAAAGCCATGAAAATTTTCGCTTCTCGAAATATTGATGATGACGATTTGCGGACAATTGTGTAGAATTTATAGGTGTCATAAATTGGACCTCGGTGGTTTTGGTTCAATGGTGATAAACTGTACGAAAAACTGGAGCCGGTAAGCAGATTGTCCGAGTGGCTGTTTTGATATTGTGGGCGGTCGTCTGTTTGAACGACATCTAAGCGAGCCCTTTTAACTCGATGATCTCACACCATTCGATGCCTTAGTGGAACTTCTATCTTAAAAATAATTATTAATAATTAATAATTTAAAAACATAATATTTAAAAATAATTATTAATAATTAATAATTTAAAAACATAATATTTTGCATTTTTTTTTATGGCAATGAAAAGAAGACATAGTTCTAATTGATCCCTAACTATAATTGATTTTTCGAACATCTGGATCGATTTAAAATAGGAAACTCTCAAGAAAAAGTTATAATGAATGAATGAATGAAAGATTTTAGTAACGTCCACCACGCTGAGCAGCGAAAGGGACCAAAAGAACCACAACACTAACTCCTCTCCATATTATTTTTCATGTCGGATTTTTTGCTGTAAATCTTGACTAGAAGACTTGCAATCTAGTTGATCTTATCTTCTTCTCGTAGGCTACACATTCCATAACAAAGTGCCACTTTGTCTCCACCACACCCTTATTGCAGAATATGTAAGTTCTCTCTTCCCACACTTCCTTAGGTACCATCCATCTACCCGTCTCACATCTAAGGTGATGTGAACCCGTCCTCAATTGAGCAACTAATAGCTTTGCTTTTCCTTTGATAGCTGCCCCTAAATATGGTTTCTCACCATGATCGCAATTTGGATTAAACTCTTTGATGTAGTAGTCTTTTTTACGCCCATTGTGATTGGTCCACATGGCAATCCTAAATTTTTCAATCACGAAATTTTTTATTTATTTCTTGGTGTTAGGACATTCATGAAGTTTGATATTCCACTTAGCCAAATTTTGTTTTGCTTCATCCAAGTTTTCTTTCTAGGGCCTAACTCCTCCTCCACAGTTACCTTGGGCCAGTGTTGATTATCCATGTTTTCAACCCTCTTTATATAGCTTATTAGCTTGGTTATCGTCGTTGCCTCTAATGGAAAAGCACCTGCTTCAGCTAAAAGAATTTTGTACGGTACTGTGGCTTTAACTTTGAGATTGCTAGTAATTAGTTGCTTGTGAATTCTTTCTAGTTGTCTCCATCTGCAAGTTGACATGCTGCTTCCCCATACTTCATAGCCATAAAGAACAACCAGTAAAGAAGGTCTTTTTGGTTTTCCAATCCCAAAGTTCTGCTTTTCTAAACATGTTTTGAAGTAAGAATGAGGCCTTCCATCCTCCTTGCACCCTTTTCGCCCTACAAGTCTCCCAACTAAGCTTATAGTGGAAGTCAATCCCAAGATATTTGTATTCCTTCACTATCTCTAATGGACTCTCTTCAAAGAGGAAGGTGGTTGGTTTGTCTTTTCTACTTAAGGAGAAGATCATGATTTTGGTCTTGAAAATGTTCACTTACATCTCGACCTCTACCACTATACCCCTACACTTGCATCAAAGAAAAATTCTACCACTACACCCTTAAAACTCTACACCCACTTCGATTTTTCCACTACACCCTTAAAACTCTGTTTGTTAGAGGGCTAGTCCACCTGGGGAAATGGTCACCACCTGCTATTCTAGAGAATCAAAGTGGTACAAATTATAATTATTACAATATGGGCTCAACAAGAGCTATATGTCACTTACAAGAATTGAACCTAGGTGGGGAAGGTAACAAACATTCCTCCCAACCACCCAGGCTACAACCAATGGACAAAGTGTTATGATTTTATTACTAGAATACTTTAATTTTTTCATATTTTTTATAAAGTACAAAGTGTTATGATTTTATTGCTAGAATACTTTAATTTTTTCATATTTTTTATAAAGTACAAAGTGTTATGATTTTATTGCTAGAATACTTTAATTTTTTCATATTTTTTATAAAGTGATTACATTGATGGGATGTGCATAATGGATCCAAATGAATGAACCAAAACCTTCTCGAACAGTTGACAGGCGCCTGCTAGTTTAAGGCCGCTTTGACATGTTGCCGTTTTTTAATTCATTTTTTTGTGGTCAAGATTGTTGTTTTCGATCTTTATTCATTGTATATGTGTAAGTTTAATTTTAAATTAGTATTTAAATATATCTTTGAAGAAAATATATGAAAACAGTGAACTAAATTGAATAGATTATTTGTATAGTTGACCAGCATGTAAACAAACTCCAAAAAATACATATAGTGGGATTTTTTTTAGGCAAATGTTTGTCGTGTTTCCTGATTTGTAGATGTTATTTTGCCTGTCACCTGCATTAATGGTTCTGTGAATCGGTTTTTTTTTGGGGTGTCTATCTGTGTATTAATTTTATTTGAAGTTTAATAATGCGTACAAGGGTGATGAATAATACAGAGGTGTTCATGGAGAGTACCTAGAAGTATTATTCTATTAATTTATATAACTTGTTATATACTCCATGGTAAGCCCATGGTAAGCCCTTTCTGACGTCTACAACTCTAACACTATCTATGTTTCCAAATTCTTCACATTGAATTTGCAAATCTCATCACCAAAGGGTTTTTAAAAGTCACTATATAAGTAGTGATCAGTCCTTTTCAAGTTTTTTTCCCATGTTTCAAGGGAGGGAAGGAAGTTAACTTTTTTATTATATTTAACATAAAGTAGGTAAAAAAAATTAGTATTTTGTTTTCATTAGAGTTAAAAATTAATAATATAATGATGTGTGGTTTTATAAGAAAATTTTTGTATTTAGAGAAGCTAAGTGTAGGAAGGAGATGTCGGGGTTTTATAATAAAAATTAATGAAAAAAATTCATAGCTACTGTAACTCATCAAAAATAAAAATAATAATTAAAATATTTATGCCAACTCATAAAATAAAAACTTATTGAGATATAAATTTGTTTTAACTTTAAATTTTACATATCAAAAAATATTATACCTTATTAATTAAATCTAAGTTTAAGATAAATCTATACTAATAATAATATAATAAAATTTTAAAAAATATATTTAATTTTACTTTGAAAAAACATAATATTTAAGTAATTTGATTATTAATATAAAATTTTATTAAAAATATTTAAATGATTAATTTTTATCTACACAAGATTATATGCACTTCACATATTGAATTTTATTTTGAAAAAAAAAGTATTTTGATAAAAAATTTAATATTTAAATAATTTTATAATTAATAAAAATAATTAAATAATTTATTAAAAATAATTAAATGATTCTTATTTATCCACACAAGATTCTATGCACCTCATGTTGTCCAAGTCTAAATAAAAACCCATCAAAAGAGGCATTCCTTATCAAATGAGATTCCATGCACCCATGTTATTTAGTATACACCATGTGCCATGGATGATGCCTTTGCGTATTGGTCTCCCATGTGATTTCTTCTCCAAAAAACCGTAGTAATCACTCTTTTGTTTGACATTTATGTTTTTAACAAAATAGTTTTTTGGTGTTATAGTATTTATATTTGTTAGGATATTTAGACACTTAGGAGTTATATAAAATCAACTTGTGTAATAGATTCGTTAGGTAAAGTGTGTTTCTTTAGTGTGCATTAGTATGCATTTGTAAATACTTAATCCAACAATCACGATATGTTCCCGACATAGAGTGATCCAACGACTCAACTTCTCTTAGATCATACCTACCCTTGATATGTGGCTTAACACCCGATTGGTCCATGATCTTTATTTACAGAGCATGGAGGGTCATTGAAAAGTTGATCGATTATGAGAAGTTCATTTGTAACTTTCTTTCTTTGCATAATAAATTGTCCCGTAGAAGTTATTTGGCCGGGGCCGTGGAGTGTTTCCCTCACGAGGGTTTAAACCACGTCAAAACATCGGTGTATCGATCTGTTATTTGTTTGTGTGAAGTGGTTGCTCTAGGTGTTCGGTCTTTTGGGAGTACCCTATGTACCTGTGAAGGTAAAACTGTGACGTTTACACCTCACCAAGTTGTAATCAAGAATTTTAAAGATCCTCAACAGGTCCTAGCTACCGAAATTGTTGATGATATTACTGGGTTGTACAAGTTTAACAACTTTGGGTCATCACCTTTTCCTTCAGTTTTTGTTGCTCATAGTGATAACTTGAGCAAACTTTGGCATGAGCGATTTGGTCACTTAAATTATCGCTCATTGCAACAACTATGTAAAGACAATATGGTGACAGGTCTTCCGATGGTATCTTGCAGGGATGGTGTTTGTTCTAGTTGTGTACTCGGAAAACATCATCGGGACAGTTTTGACAAACGTACCTCTTGGCACGCCTCGGTTCCCTTGGAGCTTGTGCATAGTGACTTGTGTGGTCCTCTTCCATCTGCTTCCTTTTCTGGTTTCAAATATTTCTTAACTTTTATTGATGATTACACCAGACACACTTGGGTTTATTTCCTAAAACTTAAGAGCGAAGTATTTAACATGTTCTTGGCCTACAAGGCCCTTGTTGAAAAACAATCTGGTCATCAAAGTATTAAGTTAAGATCTGACAATGGAGGAGAATATGTTAACAAAAAGTTCACTACTTTCTGCACCGAACAAGGAATCCAACAACAACACACTGTTCCATATACACCACAACAAAATGGTGTAGCTGAACGGAAGAACCGCACTTTAAAAGAAATGGCTAATTGTATGATCCAATCTAAGGGACTAAGTCTTCAATTTTGGGCTAAAGCCATTAATTGTGCAAATTACATAGTTAATCGCACCTCCACTGAAGCATTACAAGGTATCACACCGAAAGAAGCATGGAGTAAAATTAAACCAGATGTAAGTCACTTCCGTGTGTTTGGTAGTGAAGAATGGGCTCACATTCCAGCTGAAAAACGGAAAGCATTGCATCCTAAAAGTGAAAAGTGCATGTTTGTTGGATATTCTGAAGATGTAAAAGGTTATAGACTTCTTCAACCACATTCTCATGGTGTAATCATTAGAAGAGATGTTGAATTTGATGAAAATCTCTTGGCCTGCGAGCCTAACTCGGCAATTGTGCCATCTTTGGCTTGCAAGCCTGATTTGGCGATTGTGCCTTCTTCTTCTTCCAACTTCCTTGACAGGTTTCCAAATCCATTTTCTGATGATGACAGTGAGGATGAAAATCCACCTCCGCATGCTCATGTTCCTCCAGTTGCACCATCACAAGTGCTTCCACGATGGGTCCGTTCAACATGTGAAGCAGCTGGTGATCTTGCGGGTGATCCTAGAGATCGACGTGAAACACGTTCTCAGTTTCAGCGAGCCTTTTCTCTTTTGGCTCAAGTTTCCGAGAATCATGATCCAGAAACCTTTGCAGAAGCTTCAGGAAATCCAGATTGGGATGTAGCTATGGATGAAGAATATCGTTCCTTAATGGCGAACGATACTTGGGATCTTATACCTCTTCCAAAAGGAAGAAAACTTGTCAGATGTAAATGGGTCTACAGAACTAAGTATGCATCAGATGGAAGTGTTGAAAGACTTAAGGAAAGGTTAGTTGCCAAAGGTTTTTCCCAAGTTGAATGGATTGACTACAATGAAACCTTTTCTCATGTTGCAAAAATGAACTCCATCCGCCTTGTTCTCTCCCTTGCAGCCTTACACAACTGGGAAGTCCATCAAATGGATGTCAATTCTGCCTTCTTACATGGTGATTTACAAGAGGAAATTTACATGGAACAACCTCCTAGATATGTTCAAAATAACTCTAACCTTGTCTGTCACCTTAAGAAATCCTTATATGGCCTTAAGCAAGCTCCTAGAGCTTGGTATGCCAAAATGGATAGCTTTCTCCTTGACACCGGTTTTTCTAGATGTCATTCTGACCCCAATGTCTATACCAAGAAAGTAGGAAACCATCTCATCATACTTGTTCTATATGTTGATGGCCTTATTCTTACTGGTAGTGACCCTAAGCTTATAACCCATGTGAAATCCAATCTTACGCAAAATTTTGAAATGTCAGACTTAGGGCACTTGCATTATTTTCTTGGTCTCCAAATCCTGCAAACCAAAGAAGGGATCTTTCTTTCTCAATCTAAGTATGCTTGTGACCTTCTTCGTCGCTTTCACATGGAAAATTGTACACCTGCCCCTTCTCCCTTCCAGTCTGGAGTCAAACTTTCTGCCATTTGTACTTCACCTGAAGTAGATGCCACCTTGTAACGTCAGCTTGTTGGTAGTCTCTTATACTTGACTCATTCCTGTCCTAACCTTTCCTTTGTCGTTGGTCGTGTTTCCTGTTATATGCAAACACCTCATGAAAGTCACTGGAAAGCAACTAAAAGAATACTTCAATATATTCGAGGTACAATTCAGTTTGGGATTCATTACAGTACAGGGGGGGAACCTTTGTTGGTTGGTTTCACTGATTCAGATTGGGTCGACGATTCTAATGATCGAAAGTCTACTGCAGGTTATGTTTTCAGTCTGGGATCTGGACCTATCACTTGGGCTTGTAAGAAACAACAAGCTCTTGCTCTTTCTTTAGCAGAGGCAGAATATCGAGCCGTAGTTAATGCCAGTTAGGAAGCTTTATGGCTTCGACAGATCCTTTCAGAGTTTGGATTCGAGCAGCAGCAGCCTACTCCACTTTGGTGCGACAATCAAAGTGCCATAAGGCTTGCCAAAGATCCAGTTCTACATCAATGCAGCAAACACATTGAGCTACATATGCACTTCATCAAAAATCTTGTTCATGATCATGTTCTTGAAGTGCACTTTTTCCCTACCAATGACCAAGTTGCAGACATCTTCACCAAGTCTCTTACAGAAGCGAAGTTTTCTAAACTTCGATCTATGTTAGGAGTTCAGGAACTTGTCATTAAGGGGGGATAGGCTCTAATGCCTCCTTCCTTCGCCTAATAGTGTCACTTTTGTAAATCCTTCAATCCTATCCCAAGTTGTTCTTAAGGGGGGGTGTTAGATATTTAGACACTTAGGAGTTAGTTAAGATCAACTTGTGTAATAGAACCGTTAGGTAAAGTATGTTTCTTTAGTATGCATTAGTATGCATTTGTAAATACTTGATCTGAAGGTCACGATATGTTCCCGACATAGAGTGATCCGACGGCTCAACTTCTCTTAGATCATACCTACCCTTGATCCGTGGCTTAACACCCGATTGGTCCATGATCTCTATTTAAAGAGCATGGAGGGTCATTGGAAAGTTGATCGATTATGAGAAGTTCATTTGTAACTTTCTTTTTTTGCATAATAAATTGTCCCATAGAAGCTATTTGGCCAGGACCGTGGAGTGTTTCCCTCATGAGGGTTTAAACCACGTCAAAACATCGGTGTATCGATCTATGATTTGTTTGTGTGAAGTGGTTGCTCTAGGTGTTCGGTCTTTTGGGAGGACCCTGTGTACCCGAACAAGATTATGGTAGCTATGGAGATTAGGATATGCTTTCCTATTCAGTCATCTTTAAAACTCATG
Organism: Larix kaempferi; assembly: GCA_027924585.1. NCBI lineage: Eukaryota > Viridiplantae > Streptophyta > Pinopsida > Pinales > Pinaceae > Larix > Larix kaempferi. The sequence goes on along the minus strand of BSBM01000976.1, from coordinate 4,901,137 downwards.
ATGAATTAATGGAGATTTGGTTGTGATCGAGGGAATTTAGTGTCAATGTGAAGGCTTCATAAGCAAGCCCTTCATCTGACAATCATATTCCAAATGGTGCTTTATGGAGGAGTGACATGGTTGAAGCTCTAATACCTCAATTATAGCTATCTGTCTATAATATCCCTCGTCCTCGACCCCTATTGTTGTAATTGAATATAAGTGACATAAATGTATGTATGTACTAGTTCATGGCATGGAGCTGAAGGCCAAAGCCTTGTAATACCCCTAGTTTTGACTTGGAATGTATTTATCCTAAATTATGTAAATGATGTAAATATGCTAGTGTGAATTCATAGTGCGGATCTCAAGGACAAGGCCTAACTAGTGAATGGCTAGGCATGTATGATGTATATATTTTATTTGGACTCTTTGGTTGGTTTTTATGTTGATTTGGAATATATGTATATATTATGTGCATAAATAATAAAATGGTCCAAGAATGGTTGTGTAAAGAGCACCAAAGGGGCTATGATTCCACTAAAGGGGAAGAGGAAAGGGGGTCTATGGGAGACTAAATCCTTGCTGCCAAGTGTCAACCTTAGCACTCACCCAAAATTCTGTCATGTGCTTTGAATAAGCCAATTATCTCATTTTTTACTATTTTCCAATCATTAATGCATGTGTGAGGTTGGTGGGAAAAGTCGCATTATGCAGTTATTGAAGCATGGAACTAATTGCACTTTTGTGACAGTTTTGTCACAATAGAAGTCAGTATGTAGCTTCCAAGAGTCCTTTCTTCTACTATCAGAAGTTATGTCAATTGTCTTTTCACCATTTTCACATATGCCTTGGAGTCAACCCTCATTCTCTCATTCTAGCATGTAGATTTAGACTATGCAGAGCTCTCCATTGTTTTCCATGAACTTACCATGTTGTTTTTAACCCAGAAATTCGAATTTGGAGATCATGCTGCAAATTTGGAAGTGAAAATTGATGGTTGTAGGTGAGCAGAGAGGTTGGGCAAGCTAGGAACCCTTACCCATTGAGTTATGTTGCTCGCAGGTGCTTGAGAAGCCACGAATTGAAGCTACAGGTGGTTCTATAGAAACACATAGCATATTGGACTTCTTCTATGTGCACGCTAGAAGCACCCAACAAGATGGATCACCCAAGAGAACCATAGATCGGTGAAGGTGGTGCCTGAGCTAGAAGGGTGTTGTGTGGGGCAGGTATTGTGGAAGCCAAGGCTGTGAAGGCTTAGTGTGACCCATGTAGAGCTATGTTTGAGCATTTGGATAAGCATATAGAGCATAATGGGTTGTGGGATGAGGGAAAGAAGCCTGTAGGTGTTTCCTTCGCCCTGGTGGGCTCATAGCCTAGCTTGGGGGTGGCATCTCAGCAAAAAGAGTATATGTTGGACAAAGTACCTATGGTTGCGTGGAAAATCGCTCTTGCATAGCCATTTGCTTATATCTACATTGGATAAAGATAAGTATTCTCATGCATTTGAATTTGAATTTTTTTTTATTTAATGCATGTAATGTTTATGTTTGTATTTGCATGCTAGATGTGTGTGGATAGATTTTAATTCCGCTATGCATGTTTATTTACATTTCTACAAACATCGTTTTTGTTGAAATTCGTATTTTGGATTTGGGGCGAAATTTGAGAGCCCGAATCCAGGTTATGTCCCCTCCCGATGGTCGGATTGAGTGAGGGAGACGTTACAGAGTGGTATCAGAGCCAGGTTGCAATACTGGAGCTATATGGGCTAGAAATCACGATTTACAGCAAAAGAATCAAACATGGTTGTGTAGAAATATGTTTATGTTGAATGATAGTTAATGAGCTTGGAGTAAGTTTGAAATAAATTTCGAAATTTTCCCCTTATTGACCAATTAAAACTTTGCATAAACATGAAATTTTACAAATTGGAAAAATTTTAGTTGGGACCCACCAGTGTCAGGTGGCAAGATGACGTGGAGGAGCCACATGGGAAATAGGCCTGATGTGGAAGAGTTGTGTGGGAAGAAGGTGTGAGGTGGACCAGCCACATCAGATCCGTGTGCACAGATGATCGTAAGTGATGGAGCCTAGAGGCAGAGAAAACATTACCATTGAGTAGTGGTGCAGATCAATGGTCGATAGTGATTCAGGCTCGCGAAGGTGCATGAGATTTAATTTGTTTTCGCGGCCCTGAATGAAAACCACCCCATCCACATGTCATCCTCTCATGCATTCAGGCTCGCAAAAGCGGTCTCGCGAAACCACTTCTCGCAGAGCCTAAAACCACCTTCTGGCTCCAATAGGAAGCGACGTGACGTGGGAAGATGTGACGGGTAGTAATATCAGAAAAGATGGGACCCACCCCAGGCATGTCAGTTGTGGAAGATCGTGTAGATCAAGATCAATGGCTCACAACATTTCAGGGCCTTGAAGATGCACAGAGGATAATAGAGCAGCACGACCCTAAAGTGGTATACTGCCCTATGACATGTCGCTCTCTCGTGCATTCAGGATCGCAAAAGCGGGTCCAGGAAACCACTCTCCTCGAACCCTGAAACTGCTTTCATCCTAACGGGCAGTGATGTGACGTGGGGTCCGGACGTGATGTGCGGAGATGTCAAGGGGATGGGACCCGCAATGGTCATGTCAGTTTGGGAGGATCGTGCAAATTTGATCAACGATTGAGAGTGATTCAGGCCTATGAAGATCCACGAAGGTTAATTCATTTTCATGACCCTGAAAGAAAACCACCCCATCCACATGTCACCCTCTCATGCATTCAGGCACGTAAAAGCAGTTTTTAGAAACCAATCTTCCAAGAGCCTGAAACCACTTATTACTGATAGTGGTAAGGTAATATAGGTGGCATCTAAAGGGTGCAGATCATAGGAAAAGCAACATTTTTCATAGTTGATTTTTGGGTGCTTGAGATCAAAAAATGACAGTGATCTCATGCGCAAGATTACGCGAAATGGAAAGATTCACAAAAAAATAAAACAAGGGTGTTGCCCTCAACCTACCCTATAGTGACACAAGGAAACCACAAGGGGGAAAGCCCCCTTGACCCTCGTCGTCCCCCTGAGACGTCGTTGATTGTGGGGAAATTATGTGATTTGACATAAATTGTCAATACGGATTGTTCCCAAAATGCATGAAAATAATTTTGTAATTTTATGAGAATATAATGCAGCTAACAAATGTGTTTATAAACACTTTTGCAGATTCAAAATCATATCAGTGACAATTAAGGGTCAACATTACAGTCCAGTGCAGTTGGGAAATATTTGGTCTTGGTTGGGACAAGAAGATCATCATCATGGATGATGCATAGGATCCTTCTGAAATTGAGGAAGATGAAATGGGAGAGAATGTACAGATTGAGAATGCAGAGACCGAATCTAATGGTAGAAGAAACCAAGCAACTCCCCTAGACATTGTAGAAACCATGAGGAGCCTAAGGGTGGAATTGCAGAGTTGCATAGCAGATAATGAAAGGATTATTAGATCCCAAGAGGAGCATAATCAATTAAATGCAGCTATCCTTCAAATCATGAAAGACATTCAAAGGAAGATTAACCATGGGCGGAATTTAGAAAATCAGGAAAAGAGTGGGAGTAGCTCAAGGAGACATTCCCACAAGAGGTCCCATAGTTCAAGAAGGATTTCTAGAGATATGACATATACTCCATAAATCTCTTCCAGTGAGCCATCTGGCTCTAAAGAATCCATTGAAGTCTCAAGCTCTTCATCTCATAGAAACAAGAGAAAGATTTCATCCAAGAACAACTCACATGGAGAATTTAAGAAGGCCAAACCTCCTACCTTTGATGGTGAGGTTAAATCTGGTCAAGAAGTTGAGGCTTGGCTTCTTGGGATGAGGAAGTATTTCCAAGTTCAAGACTATTTAGGAAATATGAAAGCAAGGGTGGCCATATTCAATTTGAATGGAAGAGCATCCATATGGTGGGAACACCTTAGGAAAGTAAAGCGGATTAATGAAAGGAAGATTGTGTGGAAGCAATTCAAGAAGTAATTCAAGGAAAAGTACATTTCTGATAGGTACTATGATGTAAAAATGAAAGAGTTCCATGAGATGATATTGAGACAAATGGAAATGGAAGATAATGTGAAATTCATCATTTTCTAAGTGGATTGACCCAGTCATATAAATACAAAATTGAGTTCGATGAACCTCGCCCTCAAGAGTAAGCCACAAGAAAGGTCGAGTATTGTTATGATCCAAAAAAAAGAAAACCAAAATTCCATAAGGCATGGAAGGATAAGAAAAATGAAAAGTTTGAGTTCGATGAACCTCGCCCTCGAGAGTAAGCCATAAGAAAGGTCGAGTATTGTTATGATCCAAAAAAAAGAAAACCAAAATTCCATAAGGCATGGAAGGATAAGAAAAATGAAAAGTTTGACCAAAGGAAGAAGGGGTTCAAGCCTCCTCAATTCATAAATCAGCCAAGGAAGCCACCAAAGGGTGTTAATAAACCAACTAGGATGATGGGAGACAAGCCAAGAGAGCCACTTCAATATTGGGGATATGGAGGGGACCACATGCTTAGGAACTGTCCACATCAGAATGGGAGTGAAAAGCAAGTTCACAACATCCAAAGAGTTGAAACGGTGGGTCAAGTGGCAAGGATCGTCCTTAGAATTTATGCAGCACTAGAGGACTGCCAAACATACCATCAGTCAACTGTGGTTGAAGTTGAAGGTAAGATTGCTAAGCAATCTATTTCTATTTTGATTGACCTTGATCTACTCACAGTTATATCAATCATAAACTTGTTAATATTTGTGCTTTTAAGAAAACAAAGCATAGTAAATCATGGTTAGTCCAACCATCCACTTGAACTAAGAAGAAAGTTAGTGAAATCATGGAGAAATGTCCATTGGATATGGGTGGACTGTCCACTTTTGCAAATTTGAATATTTTTCCACTTGGTTCCTATGATATTCTCATTGGAATGGTCTGGTTGGAGGTCCATAGAGTTCAACTTGATTTCTACATCAATACTTTTGAATGCATTGATGAAGAAGGAAACCCAAGGGTTGTAAAGGGCATTCCAAAGGTAGTTTCTATTAGGATGATTCCAACCATGCAGTTGAAGAAATTATGTAGGAAAGGTTTCCAATTGTATGCAAGCCATATTTTGGAGAAAATGGAAAATGAAATTCCCAAGTTGGAAGACCATTATGTTTTGCAAGAATTTAAGGATGTGTTTCCTGATGAAGTTCTAGGACTTCCTCCAAAGAGGGACATTGATTTTACAATCGATCTTGTTTTAAGAGCTGCACCAGTGTCTTAGACACCTTAAAGGATGAGCACACCAGAATTATTAGAGATGAAAATGCAATTACAAGAATTGTTGGAAAAGAAGTACATTTGTCCAAGTGTGTCTCCATGGGGAGCACCTGTACTTTTTGTGAAGAAGGAAGATGGAACACTTAGGTTATATATTGATTATAGACAACTTAACAAGGTTACAGTGAAGAACAAGTACCCCTTGCTTCAAATTGATGATCTTTTTGACCAAATGAGAGGGGCAAATGTATTTTCAAAGATTGACTTTAGGTCTAGTTACCATCAAGTTAGAATCAAAGAAGAAGACATTCACAATATAACCTTTAGAACAAGGTATGGGCACTATGAGTTTGTGGTAGTGCCATTTGGTCTCACCAATGCACCGGCTACATTCATGTGTCTCATGAATAGTGTTTTCAACAAGTATTTAGACAAGTTCGTTCTCGTATTTCTAGATGACATTCTTATCTATTCCAAGAATGAAGAAAAACATGAAGATCATTTTAGAATGACTTTGCAATTGCTAAGGGAGCATAAGTTGTATGCAAAGCTAAGTAAATGTGACTTTTACAAAAATAAAATTCATTATTTGGGTCACATTATTTCTGAGAAAGGAATATCAGTGGATCCCGAGAAGATTGAAGCCATCATGAATTGGCCAACTTCAAGGAACATGACAGATGTGAGATCTTTTATGGGTCTTGCTAGTTACTAAAGGAGGTTCATTGAAGGATTCTCTAAGGTCATACACTCAATCACTTCTTTGCAAAAGGGATAAATTTTAGTGGACACCAAAATGTGAAGAAAGCTTCCATCTTCTGAAGAAGCTTCTCACAAGTTCTCCAATTCTAAAAATTGCATACCCGGGAAAAGATTTCGTGGTATGCACAGATGTGTGTAAAGATGGACTTGGAGGAGTTCTTATGCAAGATAACCATGTGGTATGCTACAAGTCAAGGAAGTTGAAATAGCATGAGAAGAACTATGCTACTCATGATTTGGAGCTTGCAGCCATAATGCACGCTTTGAAAATGTGGAGGCACCATTTAATGGATAGAAACATTGAGCTAAGGACAAACCACTGTGGTCTGAATTATTTGTTTGAGCAGCCAACATTAAATGCTAGGAAAGCTAGATGGATGGAATTTTTATGCGAATTTGATTTTGAGATCAAACACATAAAAGGCAAGGAAAATAAGGTGGTTGATGCACTTAGCATAAAATTACATGAGATGCATCTGGAAGCCATTAGTACCGGCCAATCATATTTGAGGCAAGAGATTGTTGACTGTATTGCTGAAGATGAACTGTATGTGCAAATATAGGACAAATTGCAGCAACATAATTTGGAAAAGAGGTATGAAGGTTACCATTTTGAAGGTGACATACTTCTTGTCTATAAAAAAAAATTACATTCCTAATGTGGCATATTTGAAAAGAATTGTTATGGATGAAATCCATAAAATGCCATATTCCATATTCTGGTCACTCAGGATACCATAAAACAGTTGCTACAACGCGAAGGCAATATTTTTGGCCGGGAATGAAAAAGGACATTACTAAGTATATTTCTAAGTGCGTGAAATGTCAGCAAGTGAAGGTTGAACATCAACACCCAACAGGTTTATTGCATCCTTTGCCAATTCTAGAATGGACATGGGATGTGATTTCCATGGATTTTATTACAGGTGTGCCAATGACAGTGAGGCAGCATGATTCCATCATGGTTGTGGTGGATAAATTATCTAAGGCCACACACTTCATACAAGTTAAATCCACATTGTAATGTCCCTCCCATTACCAGGGCGATGGAGAGAACATTAGACTGAAGCCAGGGCATTTGGCCCATAATTACTAAATAAACATACACATAATATAAGAGGAAGACATGGGCATATGCAGATGTAATTATGGATGTAAATTCAAGAAGACGGCGGAAGTAAATTCATGAGATTCATCAAATAAATGAATTTGCAAGTTAACACAAGAGAGTACTTATCTTATAACAAGCAGTCCCTGAGCAATCAGCTATGCATCTGCAGCGTTCCACCCAACCATACGTGAGTGTACTCTTCAATCTTTCAGCACCACTGCCACCCCTGAGCTGGGCATGATCTCCACAAGGAAAAAGGAAACAATAGACTCTCACATAGCCAAACATATACCAGAATTCAACCAAGCCAACCAACAGTTGGGTTTCTCAGGCTGCTAGGAGATGGAAAGGAGGAATTGCTAAGCTAGTGAGCTCAAGCACATAGCCATGGATGCCCCTACAAGATCTATTCAGCTTGGCACCCACAATGCCTACACACCCAACACAAGGAAGCATTCTCTTCACTGCTACATAGTCCCTCAAGTCATACCTTCCTTTCTAGTGCTCTCAGGGTATGCATAGAAAAGTAGCCAAAGCCCTATTGATCTTCTTGAGAGGTTATCTTCCTCACTAGGTTCATCAAGCCAATTCTGTCCACTTCCACTCCAATTTCTTGCTCATAGGTTCATCCCAAAACATGGATGCTCATAATAGCAAAAGTATAAGTGTTGGGCATGAAGAAACGTTTTTAAAGTGAGATGCCCAAAGATGGGGTTTCCACTAGCTTCAGAAAAACGTGGGCAACTCAAAAATGAAAATGGAAGATGGGGAACAACCCTGGGAAGCCAAATCCGATTTCAGAAAAAATGACCATGGGTATTTTGGGGCAAAAACGACCTCCCTCATAGTCCCAAATCGTGGCCCTTCTCTCCCAGCTGTTGTACATTGCAAAAACGAGCTCCGGGCATGGGAAAAATGCAGGAAATAGTAGAAAACGTGATGGAAAAGACCCAGCTCGCTCAGGCTGCGTGAGAGAGGAAAGACAGTGGTTCAGAATGGCTTGGGAAGGCAATTCGTGGGTGATTTCTTGCCCATCAAGCAAAAATTCGAATTCCCAGGTTGATGGCTTGCCCATACACGAAATTGGCTACCATACCTCACCAATCCCAAGGCATTAACTGTCTCAACCAATTCTTGGAAGAATTAAATGATTGGGTGCATGAGACAAAATGGGTAGTTGAGAGTTCATGGGTTTTCTCATTGACACATGGATTGACTCTATTGGCTTAAGGGTTTGAGTATTTTCCCTCCCTATTCCTTGTAAAGATCATGCCCCCATCTCTTTGTTGCATTGCATAGCTGGTTGTGGGTTTTTCATTAAAATTGCATATTTACATGATGTCTGAATTTACATTGTGCATGCCTAGCACAAGAACCATAGGCATCTATTTTTAATTGTCGATACATACAACGCTAAATCGATGGCGGGGCCTTGGCCTTGAGATCCTCACCATGATTAATAACAATATTTACATCATTTATAATTTTAATGCAATAGGGTCAAAATCGGGATATTACACACATACAAAACAGATGCCATTGCAAAGATTTTCATGAAGGAAATTTTCAGGTTGCATGGATTACCTAAGGCAATAATTTCAGACAGGGATATCAAGTTCACCTCTTATTTTTGGAAAAATATTTTTGTTGATTTGAGTATGCAGCTGAACTTTAGTGCCGCCTACCATCCACAAACAAATGGGCAAACAAAAAGGGTAAATCAGGTGCTTGAAGACATGATACACATGTATGTGATGGACAAACCATCCAAGTGGGAATATTACCTCCACGGATCTTAAATCGGAGCATATGTATAACTTCTCAATGGTTTCCACGACCCTATTGCCCAGTTAATTTTGTTTTACTTAATTCCATATTCCATTGCTCCACCCAAAGACTTAGAAGGGAATGGAACCACCTTGACAGATGATGACACGACACACTTAGGAGATAGACACCCTGGGAAAACTTATTATAACCTACATATTCCACTCACTTACTTTGAGGGTCATTTCCAAATGTGGTTGAACCATAAGTAGGTCCAGCATTCCCAATTTAATTCCCAACATCACCAGTCTAACCAGTTTAATTAATACCATGGTACTAGGTGTGACATGGTATTGCCCATGTTATTAAAATATCAATGAATATTATAAAAGAGTCTATGAAGAGTTGTATTGCAACACTGTGTGACATGAGTGAGACATATCTCTTGTGTGTAGGAAATGAGTGAGTTATATCTTTTGTGGTGGACAAGAGTGAGTCATATCTCTTGTGAGTGACAAGAGTGAGTCATATCTCTTGTTGGGGTTTGTATTTTTTGTTGATGGTTTAGGCACAATGAGAGTCAGGAGTTTGAGATATGGTGAGTAATATCTGGAAGCTTGTCATTGTAAGTGTTGATTAACAAATATGCAATAAAAGACAAAACTTTTTGCTGGTTTTACCCATTGGGGTTTCCAGGGTACTTCTTGTGTTCGGTTTTTTCTATATCTATTGGTTAGTTTAGCAGTGTGTTTCAGTATTTTATTTTTAGAGGTGCAATGAGGAAAATTTTCTAAGTAAATCTAAAGTGAATAATAACATTGAAAGATGTAACCATATCTACTAAGGGTTTATAAAATTTTCACAAATAAGGATACAAAACTTAGGTTCACAAAACAGTGCAAGTTTAAATTTTCCATAAGTGCATATTATATTGATGAAATGGAGGTAGATGTAGTACCCCTTGATGTTTGTGGTGTGTTGATGCATAGGATGGAATGCTTACGTAACAACCTCTTGACCTCCCGCGCAGATAAGGAGGAAGAGGCAAGAATGATCACCCTTGTTTTAAAGCCGCTTGAGAAGGACTAAGTCCATGTGAAAAGACATGCAACTCAAACTCTCTTCATAGTCAAGGAGGATGTAGCAAACAAGGAACAATCATGTTGCTTACATTCCTAACGTAAATGCAAAAATGAAATGAACAAATTATTTACAAGAGCGATAAGGTGACAAGAAGAATCCAACACCTTACACAACTAAAGAAAATAAGAAGACAAAAATAAACACAAAGCGTTGACAAAGTTGCAAGTGTGCAAGGAGGAGTCTTACACTGGTAAGAAACAACCTTAAAACACATATACAACTTACCTATTTCATAACCACATGAAGACCATATTTGTGCGCTCCTACAAAAATGTACTCAATTTAAGTTGAAAATCTATTCACTTACGCGCTAATACCTTAATCTTCTTGGGTCTTTATTTGTTTTATGGTGTTTCTTTTATTTCCCTAACGAGTTATTTACAAAATAAACGAAAAAATTGATAATGAAAGAAATGAAACAACATAAGGCAATTACCGAAATGCATCTTACACAGATTACCTAACCACAAAAACTCAACGCAACCCAGTTTTTGAACATTAAAATATAGCATTTACACATAAGAGCAAGAACCAAAAAAGTAGAAACATAATATGAAAGTTTTGAACATTAAAATATAGTATTTCCACATAAGAACAAGAACCAAAAAAGTATTTACACATAAGAATAAGAACAAGAACAAGAACCAAAAACGTAAAAGATGTGCGTTTTATTTTTAAAGGAATAAGATCTTTTTAAGGTAATATAGATTATATTATTCCTGCACGAATAACTTTACAAGATGGAACAAAAAAAATATATAAAGAAAATGAAGTTTTATGATATCAAAGATCTAAAGAAGTAATTCACGGAGAAATATAATATGAATACACTCTCAAGAACGAAGAGGATATGAACAATCTAGCGCTGATGTATAGGTTCCACGTAGTTTATAAGGTGCCTTGGTTGAGGAAATTGTTTGGGCTGTTCAAAAGATGTGACATTTACTAACTATTTGATGAGGAAATTAGTAACAGTATAGATCCATCTTAAAAAGGAATTTACCAAGCATCTAGAGAGATCAAATCTCCCGAGGTACAAACTCTTCTTCAACATTTGCACTCTCTGCATGATTCACGTGTGTAATGCAATGATTATGGCTTTAATTTATCTAATTTGTGTAGTTTTACATATATGCCAGTCTTAAATGTTTTAAATCTAATTTGAGCCGACATTTTATTTTTTATAATATATATATATTTTTTAAAGGACACGTGTCACCTCCAAGATGAGCACGGAAGGAGTTACACATCCCCCACTGGATTGTAGAATGGGCCTCTTCGACGCAATTACAATTTTTGGAGCCACGACGAACTACCTTTCCAATAGTTGATTGCCATATCCGCTCATCCTCCTGAACAACTTGTCCTTTCAGTCTGCTTTTAATATTTTCAGAATTTCCAAGATTTACATTTAAAGCATAGACTAGGGATTTTGCATGATGAAAGTGATGTAATGGCTTATCATAGTCTCGAAAATATGTTTTCTCCACTCCTTTCACATAGTAATATCCCTCAGAAGGCATTTCTCTCTAACCATGTAAGAATAACGATACTGATTGGATTTCACAACATGGGCTTCCTCTCGGCACCGTTGTGCCAATATTTCCACTCTTTCAATTTGCATTAATCTAGAACATAAAAAGTATAGCTCATACAAAGGTGAGCCTTTTATAAATAAACATCTTCAATCGTTCCAACACAACCCTAGTTGGAAGAAAATAGTTCATGAGGGTGCAAAATAAATACCGGTGGATTTGACAGATTTGGCATTCAAGATGGCTTATGAGAGAAAATTTTAACTAGCCATCTTCCCCCAGATGCATAACAAAATATGAGGTTTCTTCAAATTGATCACTGACATGGTTCTGCTGCACAAATTTTCCATTATGACATTTGCATTTCTTTCCAACACTGGAGGTTCAGGTTTCACACTTCTGTGGTGGCGTCCAACTCATTGCAACATCTATTGCTTCTTCAGGTGAAAATATTTGCTTCCGTGTTCCAATAGGAATATCCGTGTCAATGAGAGAGTTATCTAGTGACTTCCTTTTAATATTTGCTTCTGTGTTCCAATAGGAATATATGTGTCAATGAGAGAGTTATCCAGTGACTTCCTTTTATCATGGCTAGCGCCATAAATAATTATCCGTATTTTACTATGATATCCACTCCTGTATCCAGACTTTGTATGGGATTTAGAACTCCAAAAGAAAGTCTTGTACAATCTGATAGGATAAATTTCCTTTGACTTAATACAAATCTTGAACCAACCAGTTTTAGCACTGCAAAATTTCCTCCATATGTCCTTTGTGATGCAAGTACCATGATATTATTTATTGGTTTTATTAAAAATTCCATAGACTCCCTAATCCACTGAAACCCCAAGTCAAATTCAAGTCAACTAGAGACCTAGAGTAGGGTTACATGCTTAAGCACAAACAATAGGCAAGAAAGACATGCAAAAATTGTGTCATTTCAAATCGGAGGGGATCCTTGGAAACACTTTGTCGGCTAGATTTCATTGATGACCAAAAATGTCATCAACCTGGTGCAGTGTTTGGAGGTCCCTACATGTATAAGAGGGATACGATCTTCATGAGGAGAGAAAACCCGATATTGCAGCATAATACCTTTAGAAGTTCATAGCTTCCTTTTCAATTATGGTTGCACCTCTCCATATCGTAACAACTAGCAGCAAGGGTTTCCAGTGGGGAAATAATCAACAAAATGCCTTTGAAGAGCTCACTCAAAAGATCACTTAGGCATAAATTCTAGCATTTCCCAAATTACAAAAGAATTTCGAATTGGAAACATATGTAAGTGGGTATGTTATGGGAGCGGTTTTGATGCGAGGGAGGCCAATATGCTATCATTCTGGAGTGTTCCATGGTGGTGTCTTAAATTACCCTACATATGATAAGGAACTATATGCCTTGGTTCAAGCTATTAAGAAGTGGAAGCATTATCTGATGGGAAAGGAGACCATCATTCACACTGATCACTAGTCGCTCCAATATTTGTAGTCCTAGAGTAAGCTACAACAAACATGAACCACTACAAGTTGATGGGATTTTTACAACAATTCCATCTAATCATCAAATATAAGAAGGGTGGTACAAACAAGTTGGTAGACATGCTCTCAAGGCCAACTATAGCCAAGATCATAGCTTTGGGTACTCTTATGCATATGGATCCTTTCACCCATGATGCATACAAGGTGGAATACAAAGAAGATGAGGACTGCAAGGTGGTATTTCAGCAGCTACAAGGCCAATTCCATGTAGAAGAAGGTGACGACAAGGCTAACTATCATCTCCAAGATGGGTTACTTTACAAGTTACACAAGTTCTCTGTTCGTAAAGGTGATAGATTACAATTCATGAGAGAGGCTCATACCTCCAAATGTGTAGGGAATTTTGGTATTGGGAAGACAATTGCCAACTTACAAACATATGTTTATTGGCCTTGAATGCAAGAAGATGCAGCTCAATTTATTCAAAGATGCATTCTTCGTTGTACAAGCAAGCCCAGTAATAGGAAGCAAGGTCTATACCATGGACCTTACTTGTTCCTACAAGGCCATGGGAAAGCATCTCCATGGATTTTTTGGGTGGTCTACCAACCAATAGGAATGAACATGACTATTGATTTTGTGGCAATTTACATATTCAACACGATGTGAAATCTTATGCCTTGTAAAAAGACCATCAAATGACAAGAAACACCAAACATGTTCTTTGAGAAGGTATGTGTGCACTTTGGGATACCAAGGAACATCATCTCAAACAAGGACACTTGATTTCTTAGTGCCTTTTGGACTACACTTTGGGAGAAGATGGACACTAAGTTCAAGAGATATATAGCATTCCATCTACAGACAGATGGGAACCAAGAAGTAGTCAACATGACTTTGGTGCAACGTTTGAGGGGTTGCAGTCAAAAGCATCCAAAGACTTGGGATGATAATTTGATCTACATCCAACACTCTTATAACAGATAAATCCACACTTCCATTGGTAAGTTCCCTTTTGAAAATTGTTTTGGGTATCTTCCACCTTCACCTCTAGAAGTATGGACAACAAGGGGGAGTGAGGGAAGACAACACCCGTGAAACATTAAGAGCTGAAAATTTCATTGATAATATTAGGCAAATCCATTTGCAAGTACATGAGACATTGAAGAAGTCACATGGAAAGTACAAGGAAAGACATGATCAACGCAGGGTCGAGAAAACATTTAAGTTGGGAGATAGAGTTTGGTTGCACCTCAATAAGGAAAGACTACAAGGTCCTGGTAAGAAGATCAAGGAATTAAGGTATGGTCATTTTGAAGTGTTGGTGAAGGTAGGAGATAATCCGGATACATACTTATTCTACCCGTATATATGTTGGACCAAGAACCTAAGTAAGTCTTACCTTTCGTAGAGGACTTAGCACCAGAGTTTTGAGTAGAGTTAGCAGAAGACACAATTTTGCAGAAGAAGTTTAGAACAACCAAACAAGGACAATATGAACTCCGGTAGGTGGGGTTGAAAGTACAACTTCCAAGTAAGGAAAAAAATGGTACTCCAAGGAGAAGGTAGAGGAAGTTATGCCTCTCACGAGTTGACCTATTCAGTTGACCACCATGGTATCGAGTGGATTCCATGTCATATACCATTTCTCACACATGCAGAGCTAGTCACCTGTGGAATTTCAAGAACATTATAGAAGGTCCAAAACATTAACCCTACTCAAGAATTGAGGTATGCAAAAAAACCTAAAATTAAACCTAGACAGTTATCAAACTATGTTAAATATCAATCCATTAGGAGAAGAAGGGGTTCCATTCTTATGATATTATTGTATTGTTCCATAGTTGAGCAACATGTGAGTGGATATTATATAATTATGGAGGAAGTAGGAGATTATGTAGTATCCATTTCGACTGCAGATTCATAGGTAACTCCACAAAGGATACCACTTTCTTTGTATTTGTATTCTATATAAAAGAGCAAGGCATAGGCCACATTTTTGGCTTGGTTTTTTCCCATACTAGGGTTTCCCAAGATAAATCTTGTGTTATTGTGTGGCTTGTGTATTTATTTGCTCTATTTATTTCCTTTCAGTTTCGATTTATTTAGCATCCAATGGAAATAAGCCAATAAAAAGAACTAAGTTGTAATATTTGTTGTAACGAACTGTTCCAGTGGAATATCCATGGTATTTTATGGATCATATTGGTATCATAGAAGTTTTCTTTGGGGTTTTGTGGGAAATTTCGGAATTTAGTGGAAGAATAAAGAAAAACTCTTCAAACCCTAGCCATGACGGTCAAGTCTAGTGAAGAAGTGGTAGGAAATTATGAGCAACAATTTACAAAGCTGGAAATACTTGAGTCATTGATATCTCACACAATATGTGAATCATCGTGGTGGATCTAGAAATAAATTTTGGACCTTTTGGTGATTATTGAGGCTTTGAATCAGAGATCGAATTAGAGGGGAAATTGGAAGATAAAGGTGACCCATAAAAGTAGCCAAGGAAAGAGTCGGAGAAAGAGTATCCAAGTTCTAGTGCCATTATCCCTTCCCACTCTTGATTTAAGATGGAAGTGAAAGTTTATATCAGTCCATACCAAAGTGAGATTGATGCTTTGAATTTTAATCATTGGTTGCATCAATTAGAGGCCATGCATTAACCTGGTGGGAAAACCACACATAAGCACTTAGGCTGGAGGTAATTTGCTAGTAACTAACTGGGGGGATTTCAAAACCCTCATTAAGTCCCAGTTCTACCCTACTAGGTATATAGAGGACCAATGGATCCATTGGAATTACTTTAGGTAAAGGCAAGGGCAGAGTGTGTAAGAGTACACCACCAAATTCATGAATATGGCTATCATGTTAGGTATCTCACCTAAGAATCCAAACATAATCCTAAAGTATCAAGTAGTTCTAAACAATCATTTACAAAATAAGTGATGCTCTTGAATCCGAGGACAATTGATGAGGCATGTGCGCAATCACAATACCTATAAAATATAGGCCACAAGAAAGGACAACCAAGCGGTTCCAAATAGAAAGAGAACCAAGATACTTCCAAGGAGGAGAAGAAAAAGTGGAAAGGAAAATATAAAAAGACTACAACCACGGAACATAAGTGCAAGGATACAAAAAAAAATTGTAACCATTGTAACATCAATGGTCACACTGAAGAAAAGTATTGGAACCTACATCCAGAGTTGGACCCTAAGAACCACGAGAATGATGCTAAGAAGAAGAACCTTATAGCCATAGATTCATGTGAAGAGGTATAGAGCAGCTCGTATGTGGATGAGAAAATTGTCAATACACTTCAGTGTGGAAGGAGTTGAACCCAAGTATCCTTCATCCCAAGGAAGAGAAGGAGATGAAGAAACTCTTTCATATCAAGATCAAGAAGACAAAGGTTGATGCTTTATTTGATTTTGGTTCACAAGCCAATGTCATAGTAGAATATCTTGTAAGGAAGATTGGATTGGATGTACATGATCACCCTAACCCTTATCCATTGGGATGGGTAAACAATGATACAAAAATTAGGGTCACAAAATAGTGCAAGATTAAATTTTCCATAAGTGTAGATTATATTGATGAAGTGGAGGTAGACGTAGTACCCCTTGATGTTTGGGGTGTAGTGTTTAGAAGTCCCTACATGTATAAGAGAGATGTGATATTCATGAGGAGAGCAAACCAATACCACTAGATAAAGGATGGGAAATCTTTCATCATCAACGTGCACAAAGGTAAATCGAAGATCTCTCTAGTAAGTGCCAACCAAGCAAAAAAGCTAATCAATTCAAGTAGAAATTTTGTGTTGCTTTTCTTAAGACATAATCAGTAAGAAGGTGAATTGATAAAAGTAAAGGCATCTCTATAGGGATGTACCAAAGAAAAGAAACAAAAATTGGAGAACCTTTTATAGTCATATAGAGAAGTGTTCCAGGATCCTAGAGGGATACCTACTAAGAGGGAAGTGGAGCATGGGATACAACTATTTCCATATTCTCCATTGTTAAACATTGAATTGTACAAATAGTCTGTTCTGGAAGCAGAAGAAGTGATGAAGTAGTTGCAACAAGTGCTGCAGCAGGGAATAATCTGACCAAGCACCTCACCTTGTGGGTCACCTATTGTCATAGTACCCAAGAAGGATGGAACTTTAGGATGTGTATTGACTAAAAATTCTTAGAGAATATCACCCTCAAGAATCGATACCTATGCCTAGGATCGATGATTTTTTAGATCAATTGCAGCATGCCAAGTACTTCACCATGTTGGATCTCAAATGGAGATACCACCAGGCATGAGTGAAGGAATAAGACACTTGGAATACCACCTTCAAGACTAGGAAAAGTCTATATGAATGGTTAGTAATGCATTTTGGTTTGTGTAATGCACCAAATACATTTATGTGTTTGATGAATGATGTGTCCTTTCCTAGATCCAATTGTGATAGTGTATTTATATTATATATTGGTGTATAGTGCTACTTGGGAAGAGCATATGTCACATCTCAAGGAGGTGTTGGAAACCTTGGGAAAACATCAAATACTCACAAACATTAAGCAATGTGAGTTTTCTCAACAGTCTTTGATGTATTTAAGGTATGTGATTAGTGGAGGAGAACTTAAGATTGATCCTGCAAAGATGGTGTCCTACTCCCACAAATATCAATGAAGTTAGGAGCTTTTTGAGGGAAACACAATACCTTCAGAAGTTCATAGCTTCATTTTCAGCTATGGTTGCACCTATCCATACCATAACAACTTGCATCAAAGGTTTCTAGTGGGGGAAAAATCAATAGAAATCCTTTGAAGAGCTCAACTAAAAGATCATTCATGCACTAGTTGTCACATTGATCACCTACATAACTCTTTAAAATTGGAGACAGATGCAAGTGGGTATGTTATGGGAGCAGTTTTGATGCAAGAAGGGAGGCCAGTATGCTATCATTTTGAAATGTTTCATGGTGATGTTCTAAACTACACTACATATGACACATAACTCTATGCCTTGATTCAAGCTGTTAAGAAGTGGAAGCAATAGCTGATGGGAAAGGAGCTAATCACCAACCATTGTAGTATTTGCAAGCCCATAGTAAGCTACAACAAACACGAAACTACAAGTGGATGGGATTTTTACAGTAATTCATTCTAATCATCAAATATAAGAAGGGTAGTACAAACAAGTTTCCAGACATGCTCTCAAGGCCACCTACATCCAAGATCACATATTTGGGTACTCTTATGCATATGGATCATTTCACCCATGTTGCATACAAGGATGAATACACAAAATATAAGGACTTCAAGGAGGTATTCTAGCAACTACAAGGCCAATTCCATGTATAAGAAGGTGATAGCAAGGCTAACTATCATCTCCGAGATGGGTTACTCTACAAGTTGGACAAACTCTGTGTTCCTAAAGGTGAGAGATTGCAACTCATGAGAGAGGCTCACACCTCCAAAGTTGCAAGGAATTTTGGTGTTGGGAAGACAAGTTCCAACTTACAAAGGTATGTTTATTGGCCTAGAATGCAAGATGTAGTTCATTTTATTAGAGGATGCATACTTTGTTGTACAAGCAAGCCCAGTAATAGGAAGCAAGGCCTATACCATCCCTTACCTATTCCTACAAGGCCAAGAGAGAGCATATCCATGGATTTTGTGCGTGGTTTGCTAACCGGTAGGAAGGGAAATGACTATTTATTGGTTGTAGTTGATAGATTCAATAAGATGTGCATTCGTATTCCTTGTAAAAAGGCCATCAAAGGACAAGTAGCAACAAACATGTTCTTTTAGAAGGTCTAGGTGCACCTTTGGATACTAAGGAGCATCATCTTTGAAATGGATACTATATTTCTCAGTGCCTTTTGGACTACACTTTGGGAAAAGATGGACATTAAGTTAAAGATATCTACAACATTCCATTCATAGATAGATGGACAAATAGAACTAGTCAACATGACTTTGGTGCAACTTTTGAGGGGTATCCGCCACCTTCATCTCTAGATATTTATGGACATCAAGGGGGGGTGAGGGAAGACACCATTGATGAAGAATTAAGAGATGAAAAATTCATTGATAAGATCAGGAAAATTCATTTGCAAGTACAGGAGACATTGAAGAATTCATAGGAATGGTACAAGGAAAGACCTGTTCAACCGTAGGGTGGATAAAACATTCAAGGTGGGAGACAGAGTTTGGTTTCACTTGAATAAGGAAATACTATAAGGTCATGGTAAGAATACCAAGGCATTACTGTATGGTCCTTTTGAACTGTTGGATAAGATAAGATATAATGCCTACAAACTCAATATACCCCCATATATGTGCATTTACTCAGTAGTGAATGTGGAAAATCTAAAACTCTATTAACCTTCCATGTTGGACCAGGAACCTGAGAAGGACTTACCTTCTATAGAGAACTTAGCACCAAAGGCTCAGGAAGAGTTAGCAGAAGACATAGTTTTGTAGAAGAAGTTCAGAACAATCATGCAAGGATAGTATGAACTCTGGCAGGTGGGATTGAAAGGACAACATCTAGGAAAGGCTAAATGGTACTCCAAGGAGAAGGTTGAGGAAAAATATCCTTATCTGATTCAGTAAAATATTTTGGGGACCAAAAGCATCCCAAAATGGGGAGGTGTGATCCAAAATGGATCAATATATAATTTGTCATCTATTTTGGTACTTTAGGGTTTAAAGAATGGATGATTTGGCTTGCAGGGCCCATTTTAGGGGCAGGTTCCACTTTTGCATATTTGGGGTCCATAACCTTCCAGGGCCTATTTGAGGCTCAAACGATGTTTTTTGGGGCCAAAAGTTAATCACTTACACCATGTCTTTTGACATGATTCTACACTTTGACACCTTTCCAACGGTGCAATAATCGCCTCAAATGGAGTCCATATGTGGAAGTTATGCCTCCCACAAGTTGATCTATCTGGTTAACCACCATGGTACCGAATGGATTCCACATCAACTCTCATTTCTCACACATGCAAATCTAGTTACATGTTGACTCTCAAGAACATTTTTAGAAGGTCCAAAACCCTAACCTTGACAAGGAATTGAGGCATGCAAAAAAACCCTAAAATTAACCCTAGACGATTATTGGACTATGTTAAATATTGGGTTATTAAGAGAAGGTGCTCCATTCTTATGATGTTATAGTATTGTTCCATAGTTGAGCAACAACACAAGAGTGGATAGTAGAAGATCCTGTAGTGGCCATTCTAGTTGTAGAGTCATAAGTAAATCCACAGAGAGTACCACTTTCTTTGTATTTTCATTATGTATAAAAGAGTAAGGCATAATACTCATTTCTGGCTGGTTTTTATCCATAGTGGGTTTTTCTAGGATAAATCTTGTGTTATTTGTGTCAATTGTGTATTTCTTTGTTCTAGTTATTTTCCTTTCAGTTCCAGTTTATTTAGCATTTAGTGGAAATAAACTAATAAAAATAACTAAGATGTAAGATCTGTTTTAACAAACTGTTCCAATGGACTATCCACAACAATTTATAGTTCAAGGCATGTGTTACTTTTACTTTATATGAAAAATATATAGGCTGAAAATTAACAAATGTAGTCATTGTCTCGTGATAGTGAAGTTACAACTAGTACTAGAGTTATCATTAGATATGTAGTTATTATAGTTCCACTTTTATATCAATAATTAATTAATAGTTGAATTGTTAAAAGTTAAACTATAACATCTGTAGCTAGTGTTTTCACACCAGCCTATGCAAAAGGGCACCTACTAAGGATTATGGAACCCTTAGTAGCAGCTCATGAATGTGTAGTATGCAAATGTAAATAACAAAAAAGACAAATAAATTAAATCTAACTAATAATGTAGTAAAAACAACAAATAGATAAGAACCCATGAAGTATATTTTGTATTATGCTGCAAACAAGGGTTTACAATGAGAGTTACATCTGAAGGTGAGTAGATGTGGGCCCTCACAACTGTACGAAGAGTAGCGCAACGGGTCTCTAGAGTTCCTTTCTCTTCTCCAAATGCTCGAGAGGTGGCTAAGACTCAATTGAATGGGGAACAGAAGTTCAAGATGGTAGGCTAAAGTTCAACATGAATTTTGGCAGCATAAGGGTATGAAGAGTTGATCATGGATGTGAAATGGGGGGCCTCCATCACCTTTTTATAGTGATTTTGGGTGGTGGAGTATTGACCCATGGTATTGGGCAACGAGTAGTATTGGCTAGTGGTATTTTGAGTTTTCCCTCTTTTTTTATTTTATTTTGAATTTTTCCCCTTTTTCTTTTTTGGGGATTTTGACCATTTTTCATGTGATTTTATCCTTTTTGGAGGATTTTCATTAATTGATGAGGGAAATAACGATTTTATGCCCATTTAGTTACCAATTTAGGGATTTTTGGGGTTTTGGAGGCCAAAAATGTAGGAAAAAGTGGTAAATGGGTTATGTGACTAGGGAGATGAGCTAGGTGAACAATTTTTGGGTGTTAACAACATCCAAATTAACTATTTGAATTGAAATTCAACTTTTATCTCAACAATTAAATTTTAATAGTAACATTTCATCAATCTTTAAATGTTTAAAATTGTAACTATATGTAAGAATTTAGTCAACTTTATTGTATCCCTAATATGTTGAATATTCACCCGATTTTGAATTCTGTGGAAATTTCTGTACACGGTGTAAATATGGCCAAATCTTGCTACTATGGTATATACCCACTAGCAATTCAATTAAGGATAAATCAAGTTATAGCATGAGCTTTATTCAATAAGAAACCACACAACTAAAAAAACTACAATGCAATCTCATTCACAAAAAAATGAAACCATCAACAAAGAAATTTACCCTAGAAACAAAATAGAAACAAAATAAGAAAACTAGCAAAGGTGGGTTTTGATTATGCTCAAGAATTGTTACAAAGCATGAGCTATACACTCTCAACATAGATTTCATGTATCCTTACTCGTAGGAAACATTTTACTAATCACCGTGTCTTAGAGACGATCTTTGATTTTCGTGAACGGGTTCATAATCCCCTTCATCCTCCAATCTTCACGTAGATTATTTCATTCCAACTCATGCTTTCTATTATTGCCATTCTTCTTCCAAAGTTTCACGTTCCATGTTTTTTGGGTTGGATACCAACAAGCAAGCATTATTTATTATAATGTTGCCTTGGTATGCCAACAATCAAGTAATATGTTCTAACTTCTTGTGGCATTTGGCTTTTTGCCAAGTTAATTATTAACTTTAAACTTTGCCAAGAGTTCGTTTTTTACAAATTTTGGAAGAGAAATTAATTAAAGATTCATTTCATATAACACCTCATCATTCACAGTTTTTTGTCTCCAAAAACTTCAACTCAAAGAGCCAATGCATTGTTTTCTACTGCAAGACTCTTTATTCCTAGCAAACTTGCATGAATTCTATCTAGGCTTGAAGAAATGTCTTATGTCATAGGTTTCTTTGAGCAATTATTTCTCCTTGACTTGCAAGTATGGAAATTTTTTCTTTCCCCTTAACCTATACTCTCAAAACTTCTCTTTTGGATGTGAAATTCCCAAAATGTGGTTATAGATGAAACCTCCAACACTAGACTTTCAAGTCCAATTAAGTTGCGGCACTGGAAAAAAATTCCTGCAACTGCAACGGTTGTTTATTGTTCTTATTTTGTGCATGTTATTCCTTTTGTTGATAGCGAGCTTCTTCCAATAAGTAGTCACTTGGTGGCCTCTCATACCAAAACATAAACTAGAGTGCCAACAATCATCTAAATTGTGGTTTCTCTTCTTACAATAGAAACAAACCAAGTATTCCCTACCATACATCTTCAATTTGTGCTTGTGCTAGATGACTTGTTTGCTTGGTCCTCCCAATACTGGTGCAATTTTGGATGCAAAAAAATATCTTGGTTTCCCTCACTCAAGCTACTACCAACATGTTCAGGTAATGGTTTGCTGCCCACTCCATTTTATGTTTCCTTTTCTTCAACCGAAATGGAATTTCTTTGGTCCCTCTTACCTTGACAAAGATGTGTCACATTCACTCACTTCCTCTTGTCCACTGAAGCTCGATCCTTCATGCATGGTTTATGTTTAACTACAATGGGGTTTACCATACCTTGGATTCTCTTTCTTGGACCTTGGCCATCGTAGCCTATTTTTCTCATTAACTTGAAACCTGTGACTTTAGTATGTTTTCAAAAACACTGAAGGTATTTTCTGAAATAAATTGAGAAATGTCCTTGAAAGGTGAGCATACCATGCTTGTTTAGATCATGGTGCTAGCTATTGCAGTAGAAATGGGAGGTGCATGCACGTACTTGGGAAATGACCTATAGCTTGGACAATGACTCTTTCTTCGTTGCCAATTCTTGACATAGAAAATCCATCATATGACTGATCCTTTCTTCTTGCCAATCATCCAACTTTGCCCTTGCTCAAATCTTCCATAACAGTGGTGAGAGTGTCTTGACATTCAACAAAGTGTTTCCTTAACAAACGTCACAATTTTTCAAAGGTATCAAGGTCCTTTTATAGCTCTTCCATACTCTCTTTCAATTGTTGGTTCTGTGAAATTCTAAATCATAGCAGACCTAAGAGCTGAGTATACCTCACAAAGAAAGAATAAGCAAAAAAGATGAATCAGAGTGAAAACTACAGTAAAAATGAGCAGACAATTAATCATGCATGAGAACTCAGATAGGAGCAGAATACTGTCATATGATCCAATAATCATTATAGTCAACAATGATGTTACAATGGAGAGAATTCAAATCACACATGACAATTCGAACCTCAGTCGGTCTAGCATAGGAATTGTCACCACTGGAGTGCTCCAGAAGACTCAAACTCAACCAAACTAAACCTAAACTCAGTTAACTGAAGACACACTCAGTTAACTGACCAAGGAGGGCGCATTAGTGAGTTTGTCATGCAAAATAGTAATAAAAGGGCACATGAGGTCACAATCAGTGGCATTCAAATCTCTAACCCCCCACAAGAGTCAGCTAACTCAGGTGGACTGAACTAGAACACTAAGTAGTTTCCTATAAAATAGAGAACTGACTACAGTGGTCCTAAAATGATGCATGCAAGGCTGAGAAGATGGTAGATGGATCCTGGATGACATTTGCACACCACTAGGAGTAAAGTGACCTCATCAACTACTAGGAAAATGAAATAATGCTAGGTAGGACAAGGGTGGAGTATTAAAATATCCTAACACCCCCCCTTTATCCATACTTTTGCATCATGGGCCCTGGTTACTAAGACCAAAAGTCACCCATACAATCAAATAAATGATAAAAATAAATAAATGTCCATGAACCAAGGAAATGGGGAAAAACCTCATGGGAAAAATACCCCCCCTCAAAAGGAACAACAGTAGGGAACTCAAAGAACCTTCATACTAAGCAGAGAAGGAAAACAATTTCCTGAGTGAAATCCTTTGCAAAAATATTGGCAATTGAATCCTATGTAGGATAGCAATGCAAGTGCTAGATATGGATCTAGATCTGGATCTCTGATGTTCCTCCCACTGTGTCAAAGCTATATTTTCCAAAACAAGTCTTTTGGGAACCCTTCTTGCCACTGGAGCGAATTACTCATTGTGGTACAAATCATGAACCTTTGAGTACCCTTTGTCAGACAACCAATATTTGTACTTGGTTGTATATCCCCCATGGAAAGTCTCTTCAAGAGATTGTGGATCAAACACCACCATCATGTAGCACCTCTCTAAGAGAAGTGGATATGCATGACATAGTGCAAGTTTTGCATGATAGTGAGATCTGGTGGTTCTATGGTCAGATGAATCCCCAACTGTGTTCCCAGCAACTACAAGGACTTTGTGAGCCCAGATTGGACTTGGCCATGGATTGGGAGCATGTGTTGGATTTGGACCTGAATCTCCTTGAACTTTATTCTCAACATCAAGATTTTGATCCTCATCCTGATTAGAAGAGATATCACTCTGATCTTCATTAGATGTCAATGGGGTAGGAAGAGAGTATGGAAAAAATGGGAGAGTTCATATGCCTTGGAGGCATGGTTTGCAAACCCTTTCACTATAATCTTCCCAATAAATATCTCTGCAATCTCAACTATGTTAGAACTAAAGACCACTTTCTTCGGTGAACCTGTGTGAGTGATCTGATATACATACAACAAATTTGTTGACAAAGAAGGCACAAATAGAACATTTTTGAACTTTCCATGCTCCAAATGTATTGTGCCCTTCCCTTCAACAGAGATCTGAGAGTTGTCTCCCATGTGAATAATCAGACCATATTTGAGATCTAGAGAAGAAAATGATTCTCTGGAGGCAACCATGTGGTTGGAGGCTCCTGAATCTATGAGAAGGGCTTGTGATTTTGAAAATCCAGCCTTCAGTGCATGGCATCTCTCATGACCTTCAGACTCACTTCCAGAATCAGTCTGTCTTGCACCTTCTGGGAGGGAAATGTTATGATGTTCAAGAAGCTTGGTCATTTGATCTATCTTCTTCTGCATGCAAGATCTATTTGGGTGGTTTCCTTTATTGTAATAGGAACACTTGGATTTATCAAATCCTTTTTGCTTGTCCTTCTTGGAGCTGGAGGCTCCTTTCGATGGACTAGACTTGGCATTCTGCTTGGGTTCAAATTGCCTCTTCTCTTTTCCCTTGTGCTTCTCTTTGGAATTCACACCTTTTGACTCTCCAACCATAAGAGCTTGATTTTTGGAGGCTTGCAAAGCGCCCATCTGAATCAGTTTGTCTTGTTCTTGGATGAGAGATTCGGTAAAAAAATCTAAGGATGGCATCTTCCAACTAGGAATTGACATTCGCCCTGAATGGAAGATAGAGACAAATATTGAGAACTCAGGACCTAGCTTGCTCAGAATGGATAGCACCAACTGCTCTTCCTTCTTCTCAATGCCACATTACTTGCATTGCATGACCAAAGATTTGAATTTGGAAATTAATTGTTGAATGGTCTCGAAACTGCTCGATTGAAGATAAATCAACTCATTTTCTAAAATATGCCCCCTTAACTCATCTTGTTTTCCGAAGAGGGTCTCTAAATTCAACCATAACTCTCTTGGAGTCTTCAATCCATCGAGGTGGAAGAGTAGATCTCTGGAAATATGAATACACATGAAACTGAATGCTTCATCCAATCTATTCAGATACTTGGCCTTCTCCACAGCTGCTTGTGGTTTGACCTCCTTCCCCATTGTTACCATGTACAGTGACTTGTTGCGCAAGACCATCTGCATATCATCCCTCCAATCAAGGTAATTGAAGGGTGTCAGGATCCTGGGAGAGAGAGGAGAGTTTGAATTGTCCATGAGAACTGCTGGAGCGAATACAAGGTGAAACTGCTGCACTAAAAAACTTTGAATAAACTACAAAAAACTCTCAATTTTGGAGATAGACTACTACTGAGCACTACTTTAGGACAATAGGAACATTTTTATGGATCCTTCACACCTAGCTAGACCTCAAAGGATTTCTCCAATGAATTCAATGCAATGGCACCAAGATTTGTTGTGGAGATCCAGAGGCTTCTGGTGCACTAACGAAAGAAGTTTCTCAACCTACGCTCAAATGGCTCTGATACCATGTGAAATTCTAAATCATAGCAGACTTAAGAGTTGAGTATACATCACAGAGAAAGAATGAACAAAAAAGATGAATTAGAGTGAAAACTATAGTAAAAATGAGCAGACAATTAATCATGCATGAGAACTCAGATAGGAGCTGAATAATGTCACATGATCCAATAATCAGTGTAGTCAACAATGATGTTACAATGGAGAGAATTCGAACCTCAGTTGGTATAGCATAGGAATTGTCACCACTGGAGTGCTCCGGAAGACTCAAACTCAACCAAATTGAACCTAAACTCAGTTAATTGAAGACACAATCAGTTAATTGACCAAGGAGGGAGCATTAGTGATTTTTTCATGAAAAACATTCAAAAGGGTGCACGAGGCCACAATCAATGGCATTCAGATCTCTAACCCCCCACAAGAGTCAACTAACTTAGGTGGACTGAACTGGAACACTGAGTAGGTTCCTATAAAATAGGGAACTGACTAAAGTGGTCCTAAAATGATGCATGTAGGGCTCAGAAGGTGGTAGATGGATCCTGGATGAAATATGCACACCACTGGGGGCAAATGACATCATCAACTACTAGGAAAATGAAATAATGCTAGGTAGGAAAAGGATGGAGTATTAAAATATCCTAACAGGTTCTCCTCTTGGATTTTTACATTGAAGACCCTTAAGTCTTCAAATATTTCTCTTTTCCATGTCTTGATCATGATGGTTTTGCTTTCTCAAAGTGCTAGCAACTTCTTCAATGTTCCAGATTCAACCATTATGATCTATAAATGATAGGCCTATGGCCCGTCCATTTTATCAACACAAATGCTTAATGAAAAATAAAAAAAATGTATAGAAGTCTTCACAATTTAATCTTCACAAGATGGGTTTATGCTTATTTATTGCTAATCATCAAGAGGTTTAAAAGATTGGTTATGGTTTTTTGGTTCATTGTGTCGTTTACTCAATTAAAATGCCAAGACCAGTTAATGGGAAAAACAATCCCAACTCTATTATGTGGAAGCGTTGGTTCTCTCTTGATGGCCACCTTGAATCTACCTAAATTCACTAAGGAGATGTTGGTTTGGTCGTTTTTCCACCATGAATTACCCAAATACACGTTTAAAGCATATATAATTATGTGCTCACTACCACCAAGATCAAAAAATATATGAAGTTTTTAGATTTGTGTGAATACTTAATATATGTTTGCAAATATATATACATGGAAAATGATTCAACTCTTGTTGCGTTAAAAGTAAACAATGCACTTGTGGTTTTGCACATGCAATAACATCTCTCAATTGACCATGTATTGGCCCATGCAAGAAATATATGTACACTATTGTTTGAAAGTTCCTACATACTGCTCTGTCCCTTCATTATGTTGATTTGTCTTAGCAATTAGATGTTTTTAACTTTTTATAGCTTTTCTATCACATAAACATAAACTGCATGCATAAAAGGATCACTGAAAGAAACACATCCACAATAGATACAATGTTTACCCTGGGAAAACCCTTTCACAGGAAAAACCCAACAACTTCTCTAGATAAGAATCTTTAACAAGCTACAATGTCAAATCTAGTGCCCGACACTAGTTACAGAAACAGAATAATGATATACAAGAAAGATACATAATGACCTATGAATAGGTGCACCCAAAGAGAGAGAGAGATAGTATGATAGCCCCAAATATTATGCTTCTTGTGTTCCTCTCTTGTCCTCCTAGAGAAGTGTGCACCACTTGAAGGAGAGATATGTGCTTGCTTGATGTCAAAATGAAGTGTGGAAACACTTTATTTGTATTATTCTTTTCACTAGAAGTTTCCACAGTTAGGTCGACTTGAATTTTATTTAATCTTTAATATATCTTTTATTTATCTTTCAAGCCAACTTGTCATTTTTCCTTCTAGGGTCAATTTACCCATTTCATTGGGTTAGTTGTGCTCTTCATTTCTTTCCACTTTCTCTAGGACTTCTTAAGAATATATTCCGATGCTACACAAACATCAACACTTTATACATTAATGAACCCTATGTGTATGGTTGTAGATAACACCAATTCCCATGGGATTCAAGATGATGGATGTTGCTAAATAAAGAAACCACGCCTTGGATTGGGGATGCTCAAACCATGTGGATTGATGTATTCACTACCACAAAATAGAGGGAACTGTTGTAGATGAGTGTTACTTAGCTATTTGGACCGGATGCCCATGTATCTCTCATGATATTGATCAACAAAAGGCCGATTGTGTGGTGGTTCCACCCACCATTTAGTTCAAAAGGAAATCGATGCCAACAATCAATGACAACTTGTTTAGTATGTGGCTACACATCAAAACAAAACATACCAATGATTTAAAAAATGAGAGACTATTGTGCATACAAGTAATTTTAACCAACAATCAAGCAATCAATTAATAATTGGTTGTGGATAACCTCCCTTCTTCTTCCAAAGCTTCATTTTTTCTATGTTTCTTGGGATATCTTTGCATCAAGTAAAGGTTTTTTTGTCATGTGGCTTTGGAATGCCACCATCCATTTTACATTCATGTAACCTTTACTTGGAATGCCACCATCAATTTTACCTTCTTGTAGCCTTTGAACTTTTGTCTTCAAGTTAATCACTTACTTCAAACTCTGTTAATGATTATTTTTTTACAAAGTTTGAAAAAAATATTAACCAATGTTTTAAAACTCAGACTTGGACTCGAAATCGGTAGAGGGTCAACTCAGGATTAGACTTGGAATCAATAATGACTCGACCAAGTTGAATTTAATGACTCGGTTTACTAAAAAATACATAAAATATTCAAATTCTAAAGAAAAACAATATTTTAAATATTCTAATCCATGATTCCAAATCATCAGAGACAAAATATCCAAAGTATGCTAATTTATATACCATATAAGAGTGAATATATCAAAATTGCACAAAGTGTACTATGCAATACATATCTAGAACAATATACATAATTAATGAGAACTAAAATGGCATATAGAGTCCAAAAAACATGTTATGATGCCACTATATCATACATTATGCATCATACATGTCATTGATCAACATGATCAATCATCAAACTCATCACCAGTGCTAGAACTAGAAGTAGAACTAGAATCAGGACTAGCAATGGCATAGACAATGGCATCATCATTTGGCTCAAGCTTGGATTCCTCAAGGTCATCTACAATTGCATTAGTAGTAGTAGTAGTAGTAGTTGAAATCTTAGAACTACGAGGTTAAGGTTCATCTTATGGATTTAGGGTTAGGGTTAGATTCTAAGTTGCACAAAATGGGGAAATAGGGACATGTTGGAAATGTAACCCCAAATTTTTTTGGAAACAAGGAAACACAATACATATGTGTGTGTGTGTGTGTGTGTATTTTAAATTAATAAATGAGCAAAGAGATTTTAAAAAATGAATGTGAAACATAAATCATAAATCATACATGTCGACAAATCATTGTCTATATTGGAACCCTATTCATCTATAGCACCCTATGTCTCCCTCCTCTATGCTCTAGCCCTTGCCTCTACCTTGGATCTCAAATATGATCCTCAAAGGACTAATATTAGTTAATGACTTAACACCCTACAATTTTGATGAAACTTCCTAGACTAATCGTTAAAATAAGGTAGAAAAAGCTTCCCATGCTTAATAAGTGATTTTGCTTAAGTGAAGAGTGCATTTTTATTAAGGTCTGTATTGGAGAAAATTCACTATGGCTTGGGATAGACCACAACAGACAGCTGACTACCAGAAATCAACTCAATTCTCAATGCTATGCTATAAATGACAATGCTAAGATAATGAAGAATATAATCAACCTTGATCCAAATTTCTAATGTAGATCCCCGTTGGAGCTTTTCAATCCGTGCACTTGAATCTGCAAATTAGTCTTGACAGCCAATATACAACAAGTACATATAATATATAAATGGCATTAACATCATCAATAGCAATGACTCGTGATATAACAAGTAAATGCAACCCAATGTAGTATAAACAACATTTACAACATTAATGGACGAGAATATGAGTATTTCTATTAATAAACAAGAAGAAGTACAATGTGATACGACCTCTTGCCGGCAACCAATCTGAACCAAGATCTGGGTCAATCCACTTGCGTCTCCACCACTTCAATCCTCCATGGAATGGAAAACTCAAACTATGATAGGAGTTTGGAAGGTGAACATAAAGGGTTCACAACTACAAGGATCAATTAGTGTAGACTCAAGATAGGGCAAAAATCCACTAGAGTTCTCTTGCTCTTCTTTCCCCCTCCCGTCCATAAGCCATATGTGCTCAATATATAGTCCTCTCAAAGGTAAGTGAAAGGACACATCGAGGCGTTTCTTGGGCAGATGGAGGGTCAAAGGTCACCCAATGACCGCTTTTTGGGAGTAAAAAGTAATAAACTAGTGATTTTTACCATTTTACATGCTACCCGCGGGCTATAGTGATGCAACTCGCGGGTATGCCCACTGTAATGATGCAACAAGCATACAAGGGAAAAAATAGGGAAAAATAGTGTCTGATGGATATAAAGTGGTTCTGAGTCAGTGAAATGGATCCTCTAGGCCAAAGAGTGCTGATTCTCACAAGGTGGAAAATTACGTTGTAACAGATGCCCCCTAATGTGTGAGGTCAGAGACTGATGCTACAATGGCTGAAATACATTATAAATCTCAGAAATTGAGTGATGGAGACACAAGTGGAAGGAGCAGCTCACTCGTCATAATACAATAGTATCCCTGAATACATGTCGGTAGTACAACAATATGATACAATGGTCATGAATAGGCAGTACATAGCAAATACATGTCATAAGTGATCATAGCCATGATCCCTCTGTAGTAAGATATGGTCTCCTGCTGAAAAGGAAACAACTGGTGTAAACTGGAGGTACAAACTGCTGATATCTGAGAGGTGATATCTCAGATGTAAATTCGTCGTCATAAGTAGCATACTAAATGCCACTATCGCCCGGGGTCTTCTACACAAGTCTTCGACGGTGCAAGTCCCATCAAGTGAATAAAGGAGTTGGGGTCAAACCTGATGTGACATTGTCTGATTACCGGTCAATGATGTATACCGTTAACAGACGCGAGATAACCCACCAATAATGAAAATGGGCATCAAGGCATAGAGCACAATCATCGGAGTGTGAATAGATGAGTTGAAGTCGAACACTAGGATGAATCCATCGATCAAGAGACATTGATGTATTCCCAAAACTGTCGATGGCGAGAGAACCTGCCACTACTGACTGCAAACCTTAAGGTAATCAACCGAACTCTAAGCCTCAAGTTCTGGAATAAATGGGTTGAAGTCGACAGAAAGAGACTTGCTAGAAGGAGGGCATTAAGGCATCCCCCATCAACCAGCACGAGGTACCAGCTACGCTGAAAGATTTGGAAGATCTCAAGTGAAACAGACTGACTCAATAAGGATGGACGACATGCAATAGTCAAGAGATCCGAGGAGTGGCTGACTTTGGTTTCAGGACTCCCTTTGGACAAGAGCATGAGCAGATGGATAGACTCAGGCAACATAGACTCGATATAGACTGTGTGATGTAGGAGGAACCACCAAGGGGGCTCCATAATGACTGGAAGCGTAACCAATTGGTGGAGTAAACTGAGCAACAAGTATAGCTCCTAAGGTCCAACTATAGTCCCGACTCATAATGTATGGAGTGGAATGAATGCTCTGTTCAAAGGTGACACAACAGCTGCCAACAAGAAGTAGTAACCATAATCCCGTCTGGCTTTTTGGAATATTTGTTTTTTATGGTCTTTTTCATATTTGAGAAAGCTTGAAAAAGAATAAAATTTCTTACAGTACAACAAGTGAGGGAACGAGTGTCAAATAGCGAGCAGATTAGTCCCAAGCAGTGGAACATACCTATGATCAATGCAAGGAAGTGCATGCAGGATGTGGACACTTAGGGGAATGTTCCCTCAGGGTAAAGGGTCATCAAGTTGTGAAAGATAAATTAAGGCTCTGCTTGGCTCGGAAGGTAAAGTGGTCGGGCACATGGCTAATAAGTGAGTAAGCGGGAGCTGGAAAAAGGATCAAGCGACAAGCAGGATAATGCAATGCAATCACAACTCGATATCAAATGGGAGTCCTTTTTCGTAAAGTTAGTCTCCTCACCCGAAAAAATGTAAAACAATGAGAGAAGAACTCTTCTAGTCACGTATGACTAGAGTATACCTTTTTCGTAATCAATCCACTAAGGTCCGGAAAATGGGTAAACTTATACCTAAGTGGATGTCGCTTCAAATCCTTTAACGAGTCTGAAATGACAAGCATACTCGACAATCTTGTTTGATTTGAAAAAGTCTAACAAGGGCTTAAAAAAGACTTTATAAAAATCTTTTCCGTAAAGGTTTAACGAGCCCATAAAAGTAAACTCGTGACCTCCTTACTGTTTTTAACGAGCTCAAAGGAGAGATGGAAGAATGCTCGTAATGGGAGCAGACGAGTGTCAGGGGCATGCAAGACTAGTTCCAAGCGCATGGAACAAAGCTATGCATAATGCAAGGAACATGAGCAAGATAAGGACACTCAGGGGGTGTTTGCGAATTCGAATGGAAAAATGTTCAAATGCATCATAACAACGGGGAGGCCTAAACCTATATGCAAGGTTCCGAATATGCCTGCCATGACCGAAGCAAATGTCGAAAAGGACCAGTAAACAAGTATAAGTCCAGCTAAGAATCCTGTCTCAAAGAAACACAAGTACCAAGATCATCTCTAAAACGTACGTAAAGGAAACTTTGATACAAGTCACTGCGGCAGAAAAATTTTCAACTTCACTATTATCACCCTCAGACATAATGCAGGGAGAGCTAACCACTGAAGGTGCCATAGTACCAACACCCGAGGAACCAAAATGATCAACTTCGGAATGAAGAGCAAAGCTGAAGGACGTGGAGGAATCTGCAGTGGCAAATTCATTATCACGGGAGTTGGAAATTCTAGAAGTAGAATCAAAATCATCAGGATCATCGATTTGCGGATCTATAGGAGAGTCTACAGACTCATCACTAGGGAGATCAGACTTTAATGTCAAACCGGGGCTAGACAAAACTATGCCTGGATCAAAATCCAGATGCATGGCAGGTTTTACTCGAGGCTCATCTTGTTCAATAAGATCAAGGGTAGGAAGGAAATAAAATTGATGATGAGAATCCTCCTAAGGCTTGTCATTACCATTCATGGCCTCGATAAAAATTTCATCTGAAGGTAAATACCGTCGAGGAAACCATGTGAACAAGATAGGTCGATTGCACGCGTGGGCAACATAACGGGATCTTCCTCTATTGTCCATGAAGAAGAGAGATCTGGCTCTGCAGTGGCTTGTTGAATATGTTGGTAAGCAAGCTCAGCTATAGACAGTGGCATAGACATCCCGACTTGCGTAATGTCTCCAGACGTGGAACTCGTGGACGATAAAGTCCATGGATCATTAAAATAAGAAGTCCAGAACGACATATTATGCAAAGGAGGAGACGCATCGTCGGAAATGGTTCCAATAAAATTCACAGGTGCAACAAAATCATAAGTTCCCATCAATGAAGGGTACATACCAACACCCATGTTCCCAGTTGCCGGCTAAGAATGAGTAACCTGCGGGACTATGGATCCCGTGGATGCTGTGGAAGGGGAATTAACGAAATCCAGCTGATCGATGGTCATAATATTGCCTTCGTGAGGAAAGCAAATAACTTTGAATACAGTAGACACGACAACCTTCATAGCGTACATCCAATTCCGACCCAGTAAAAGGTTGTAGTCGATGGGCGCATCAACCACTTCAACTTCAATAGGTACAGATTTACCTCCCAAGCAGACAACAAGGGAAGGGATAATTCCATGCGGCTTAAATGAACGACCCTCGAATGTAGTGAGCGTGGTTCTAGACGCAAGTAGAGGAGGAGAGCTGAGAGCTTTCCAACAAGTTAACGACATTACCGACGCGGAAGCGCCTTCGTCAACCATCGTACGTTTGACAAAATTCTGAAGGCACGCCACCTAGATTTGAAAAGACACGTGGTAAGGTAAGCGAGGTTGAACATTAGTAGTGTCAACCTTGATAACACTGGGACTTCCCCCATCCTGAACTCCTAACGCACTCAAAAGGGCATGCTTTTGAGAAGGACAGGCCTGTAAAACTTCAAGAGCCGACATGGCACACGGAGTTTGGCCCAAGTCTTCCACGATGGAGTAGTTATAGGTGGCTCGAGCATTAGGATTATGCGTAGAGCGCTTAAGAACACCTTTCGGTATCTGC
Source organism: Larix kaempferi (assembly GCA_027924585.1). NCBI lineage: Eukaryota > Viridiplantae > Streptophyta > Pinopsida > Pinales > Pinaceae > Larix > Larix kaempferi. Next base: position 4,866,120 of record BSBM01000976.1, on the reverse strand, counting down.
GGAATATTAGAGGGCTTCTCGATATGCAAGGAATTGTCAGGAGGAGGGGGAGGCTCACTCCCCATATTAGGTTATGGTGCACCATAATCGCGTTGATGAGTGGCAACACTAACCTCTGATTGAACCATATTCACACATTCATAACCACCAGTATTGGAAGAAGACGTTGCCGTCTCAGTAGGTCCATAACCAGTGGTGGGAGCATGCGAAGCCATGTTTTGATGATGAGGAAGGGGATCCTTTAACACAGCTGGGCTCTGTGCCAAATGCTTCGATGCTTCTTCTATTCGAGGACATAAGTGAGTAAGATGATCTTCCCCGCAAAGCTTATAAGGAAACTTCACCTTATGCCTAGGTTTACGGTCCTCACTAGAATTTTTGCCTTCCTGAGGAGGGTTGGCATTGTCTTTACGAGGGGTATTGCGATTGCTATTGCTGTTCCCATTGTTTCCATCCTTACGATTGTTTCTCCCCTTTTTCTTACCACCAGGTTGCTGGTTACCTAATTGGTTCGTCGATTGCACATTCTGTACATCGGACAACGGGGTGGAAGTGGACAAGGTGTGAACCTGTCCGGGAGTAGACTGGTTTAGTGACAAATTTTGCATTTGATTAGATACCAAATCTATAGGGCGAGTGCTTGCGGATCCTACAATGCCATCGGCATGCGGTCCAGGAACTAATTGAGGCTCATGGTGTGTTCGTGGTGCGTCAGGAATAATGTCATACAAAATGCCAGACTAAGAGTATAGTAAGTCTAACTGGTGGACTTTCAAGATGGCTTGTTCCTCAGTCACAATGCCGGACATCGAAACATCCTTAGCAATGTATGGGAGTAGAGACTTGAGGAACCATTCCAACAGGAACTCTGGAGGAATGTTGGCTTTCACTAATCTCTTTCGCCGATGCCACTCTTGAACGTGGTCAGAAATATGTGTGGCCTTATTCTGAGAGAAGGTAGACAAAAGTTCAGTACCAGTATCATAGCGAACCAGCAACTGGAAATGATCCAAGAAAAACCAAAGTGATCTTTTCAAAACCCCTATAAGTGTTTCCAAGCAACTCAACATACCACTTCACGACTGCCCTTGTGAGGGTGCGTTGAAATAGTCGTAATCTAACGGAATTGTGATTCAACGAGTTGGAGGAGCACCAAAGCTGAAATGTTGTGACGTGATCACCCGAGTCCTCACCACCTTTCCCTTCAAACTTAGGAATGTCCGAAGGGAGCTTGGTAGGGACCAGAGGCCAATTAGGGTCGTGACACAGCAGATCATTCATGAGCTTCGAAAGATCTAGAAGATTCAATCGTGCAGGGAATGGGAGCTGCGGCTGGAAAGCTTGATTATAAGCTCCCATAAAAGGTTGGTTGAACGGAACCGAATTATAAGGTGGAACAAAAGCTTGACCATGAGCATTAGACTGCTGATAATGAGGACCTGGCGGTCCATAAGCTTGACCATGGCCATAGGGTTGATAACCTCCTCCGACCTGACCCATATGAGAGAAAGCAGGTATATAAGTGTTTTGGGCACCATATTGAGGTGGGTTATACTGGTGGCCAGCACCGACTGTGTTGTAGTAAGGGTTGCCACCATAAGTATGGGGCATATACGTACTATTCGTAGCGGGAACCGAATTGTAATGACCATAATGGTGAGGTATGTTCCCACCCCCAGCATTAGGATTAGCGTGAGCAGTCGTGTGGTGACCATAAGCATGAGATGTATTCCCAACCCCAACATTGGTGTTATTAGTAGCAGGGATGGTGGCGTTATGTCCATGTGGATAGGATATATTCCCACCTCCTACATTGACATTACTAGTGGCAGTAGTGGACGCAAAAGTGTGCGGTATATGTCCACCCCCGTGGTTAGGAGGAGCATTAACATTTGCGAAAGTAGTCATAGGTTGACGAGTAGCGGCATGTGTATTAGGTGGTGGATGGCGAGTCGTGTTGCGTATAGTGTTCCTATTAGGTTGGGTAGCCTTAGGAGGTGGTCGCCTTCCAACATTAGCATTGTTAGCAGGAATACGACCGGTCCCCATATTATGTGTGTGAGTGGACAACATGGTGCCCCCGACGAGGGTATTTCCCCCAGTGGGTGCAGTGTCGCCAACACCATGGCTAGTGCCAGCGTGACTACCAAACGTAGTGGAAGGATCAACTGTGCTATAATTAGGCATACCAAAAGAGAATGCGGTTGGGTTGACCGTAGGACCAGTGTTGTCATGTAACTTTGGCATCCCGTGTATATAATTATGTGGAAACGAAGGATCGAATAGGTCATCCTCGGGTGGATCTGGACCAAACAAATTACGTTGGGTCTCAGGTGGATCACCTCCCCATGCCTCACGAGGAGTAGGGGTGTCTGAAGTGTGTTCGACTCTACCCGATGGGGTCGTAGGTATTTCTTCAGTATCAGAATGTGCAGCAGTCATGATGTCTAGGACATATGTCTCGTAAGAATCCGAAGACTCAAAGGGAGCCCGCCGATGTCCCCTAGCAACGCGGTGTGAAAGCTTGGCAAGTTGTAAACCAGCCAACCGATGGGATCGGTGGAGAGTAGGACTCCGCGCCACGATATCTCCGGAGAGAATATAAAATCAAAACGTCCCCTAAAGGCCAACTATCGATAAAAAACAGTAAATCAAAAGCACACACCTAGAGAAACTACAACCAAGAGCAAACAAACAGAATGGGTAAATGAGCTCCCGACACTAGAGCTGGTATGTCTCTCCTAGGAGAGGCTTGAGACTCCCAAACTATAGCCGGAGGTAACAGAATCAGTTATAGAGACACCCAGGCTTCACTGCATGCAAAGGGCTGTAACCCTCGGCAACAAACAACTGTGCTGTCCAATCCCTATCTAACTCAAGACACAAACAACATAACCGCTGCAAGTACCCTATGCGATACTTAGGTAAGGCAACTATGGTCACTGCAATATAACCAATGCTCAAGGGGACAGTCACAGGTGGGATCCGTCGTATAGGTAGGGTAGCTGAGCCTGAAACTCAATGAGGGCCAAATCCCCCAAGAGTCCCTAGATACGAACAAATACTGGAAATATCTCCCATGTTCAGCCGATATCAGAGGGACATCTCTTCAACCAACCTCCCGTGACCTCGTGCTTAACTCTAGTTTGAGTAGAGCTTCCTGAGAACACCGATGTATACCATGGATTCCTCCACTCCTTGGTCAGACACCTAATGTTTCATCTAGTAGTCTTGGATTGTTAACTCACAATGATATATTCCAAGACTCTAAACCTATGCTAGTTGGTGTACCCTATAAAGAAAATCGATCTAATAACTTTTAAGATTAAGCGTTAATTTTAATGGCTGTGGTTACTCAAGAGATATGGTTGCGAAACTAGTGATGTGTATGACTCAATAGTATGCAAAAATCGTCAAATCTTAGACTCATCTATCCAATAAAAACAATGCCACTAGCATGCAAAATCAATCCAACGGTTTCGAAATAAAAATGCAATCCTTTTATATTTTCGATGCACAATCAAAATCTAAATGAAGGCAGAAAGCACTCAATGCAAGATGCAGTACATAAAAGAATTTTTTTTTTTTTTGTATTTTCTCTTATAAACAAAAGGAAAATGCAAAACTATAGGTATATTTTTGTATTTTTCAATATAAGGAAATGAAAAATGCAAGCAAAATCCTATTATCTAGTCACCGATATGCCAAGAAGATCACTAAGACAACCCAGCAGATACCAAATAGTAAGATTCAGCCAACGGAATGAGCTCAAAAGGAAAAAACCAACAAGGCTAAATCCAAAGATGGGTAAAAACCAATAAGGCTCAACCAAGAGAAAAGAAGAGTTCCGGTCACAACCAAGGCATGGAATAGTCAAGAAATAGGCCAACAAAGACTCAGGATCATCCAAAGCCAACCCAACAACAACCAAAAGTCATAAATCAACCAAAGCCGGAGCTGTACGTTACTGTCAAAGGAAAACCTGCGGGTACCCGCGAGCAGTAGAGTAAACAGAGGCGGGTGTATGCGGGCAGAGCTAAGCTCACCCACGGGTAAGGAAAGGCAAATGGAAAAACAAAGAGTCCAATGGCTTAGAAAAAACCAGTTTTCTATAGTGTATCTCAATGTCCAATCAGTGACATAGAGCTTCGACAAACAACAACTCTAATTAAGGACTAATGCTCAAAAATCCCCAAAAATGGATGTTTTCCCCAGTATGGTCGCCGTTGGCCCGGTTTTGCAACCAGGCTTAGTGCTATGGGCACCTGCTAACTAGTAGCAGCAGTTTCAATGTAAAGCAAATAACAATAAACTAATCTAAACAAAACTAATCATGGATCTATGCAAGAATCTAAGCAAATAATGTAAACATTTAAAAACAAGAACAAGAAAATATTAAAGAATGAATTTGTATTGAAAAATGGGGGGCAAGCAAGTGCTTGCGATAATACTTTCAATGGTGAAGGTTGATGTTGAGCAACTCCCAAGATGAGTAGCTCCAAACTCCAAGAGGTCTCCTTCTCCAAGGTTGCTTCAATGGCTAAAATGCTCAAGGGAGATTTCAGCAGCATAAGGATGAGATAATGGATGGATGTGAAATGAGGAGCCCCTACCACCTTTTTATAGGTTTTGGTGGTGGGGAATACCATTTGTGGTTTTGTGGAAACCAAATGGTATTGACCAACATGGTTTAGGTACTTTTCCCTCCTTTTTCCTTTTTTGAAAAAATAATATTTTAATTCCCTTTTTAATATTTTTGGGAATTTGGACCCATTTTGAGGGTTTTTTATGCTTTTCAGAAAAAATAATCTTTTTTAATGGAAAAAGGGGTGTACTCAGGTCTTTTGGTGACCTTTTGTTGGTTTCAGAGGCTCCGATGGTGAAAAAGTAGACAAATGGGTCATGTGAATAGGGAAATGAGCTAGTGAGCACTTTTTAGGTGTTAACAGTCGCCATTTCTGTATTGGAGAAAACTCACTATGGCTTGGGGTAGATCACAACAGACAACTAACTACGAGAAATCAACTCAATTCTCAATGCTATGCTATAAATGACAATGCTAAGATAATGAAGAATATAACCAACCTTGATCCAAACGTTTGATGTAGATCCCCGTTGGAGCTTTTCAATCCGTGCACTTGAATCTGCAAATTAGTCTTGACAGCCAATATGCAACAAGTACATATAATATATAAACGGAATTAACATCATCAATAGCAATGGCCCATGATATAACAAGTAAATGCAACCCAATGTAGTCTAAACAACATTTACAACATTAATGGACGAGAATATGAGTATTTCTATTAATAAACAAGAAGTACAATGTGATATGACCTCTTGCCGACAACCAATATGAACCAAGATCTGGGTCAATCCACTTGCGCCTCCACCACTTCAATCCTCCATGGAATGGAAAACTCAAACTGTGATAGGAGTTTGGAAGGTGAACATAAAGGGTTCACAACTACAAGGATCAATGAGTATAGACTCAAGATAGGGAAAAACTCCACTAGAGTTCTCTTGCTCTTCTTTCCCCCTCCCGTCCATAAGCCATATGTGCTCAATATATAGTCCTCTCAAAGGTAAGTGAAAGGATACATTGAGGCATTTCTTGGGCAGATGGAGGGTCAAAGGTCACCCAATGACTGCTTTTTGGGAGTAAAAAGTAATAAACTAGTGATTTTTACCATTTTACATGTTACCCGCGGGTTATAGTGATGCAACTCGCGGGTACACCCACTGTAATGATGCAGCAAGCGTACAAGGGAAAAAATAGGGAAAAATAGTGTCTGAAGGATATAAAGTGGTTCTGAGTCAGTGAAATGGATCCTCTAGGCCAAATAGTGTTGATTCTCACAAGGTGGAAAATTACGTTGTAACAAGGTCATGAAAGATGATTCAACAATCAACACCACCAACATCAAGGTATATAGAGGGGTTGATGTGCTTGGTTAAATGACATCCCATACCCTCATACATGATAGAATTTGGTGGAAACTTTGCAATTTGTTGAATTCTGAATGTGTACTAAAATTCTATTTTTTGCATATGAAGTTCGATGAGGTTGAAACCACTCTCAAACATCTTGAAACAATTAATGGTTGTAATACCCCATTTTTCCCTTTATGTGTATTTGGCTTTGATGTAAATATTGTGTGTGTATTTTCCCTAGTGTGGAGCTCAAGGCCAAGGCCCCACTACTGGATGTGTAAGGTTTATTGCTTAGGCAAGTATTTGGACAGTTGATTATTCATGGGTTGCTAAGCCATGAAGGAATGTAAATGATGTAATTATTATTGAATGAATAAAATAGACAAGAAGCTGGCTAAGGAGGCAATGAATGAGAAAGGGCCATGTGTATCCACTAGGAAGAGGTGAGGGGGTTTGGGATTGGTTGCCCATATTGCCACATGTCTGACTGGGAACCCATTTGAACTCTCTACTGACATTAATGCAACTGCAATAGGTGGTTGAGAACCCTGATGGCTGGGGTCGCTGGAGTATGGAGCATGCCTACGATTTCGTATGGCAGGGCATGGCTCTGATCGCTTGAACAGGACGACACTCAATCGCCTAAGGGAACTCCCTGAACCTGTTTGACTATCCGGGAAGATAGGGGATTGGGGGGGGGATTAGGGATTCATTCACTCATCCACACGAGCATTCCTCACTACTCACTCACACACTCACTCGCCCCCTGCACGCACTTGCCATTCACGACTCATCGAACCTCAAAGAGAATTCATTCCTGTATTTCCTGTATGCACCAAACCAACCCGAAAAAAGGGGAAATATGAGGTTAATCGTGCTTCTTGTGTGGGAGAAAATCCCGAGAGTTGATAACCGTAACCACCCTGTGTGCAAACCCCAGTTACAGGGACAATGTGGTATTGATAGAAGATGTTATAGAGTGGTATTGGCAGAGCGGCCGTGAGGGAACCCTAAGCCTGGTAACAATCAGTTGTTGAACTGTGGGAGAGAGTTGGGTTGCTTGATAAACCTAGTGAAGGCTATAGTCTCAATGAACTAGTAACTGGACCTTTCTATGCCCATCCTGGAATAGCACTGGAAGGGAAGGACCGTGAGAGACTATGCAACAGTGATATGATCTTCCTTGTGTTGGATGTGGTAGGTATTGTGGGTGCCAGGTCAACTGAGAGTGATTGGACCTTTCTATGCCCATCCTGGAATAGCACTGGAAGGGAAGATGCCTTGAGAGATTGTGTAACATTGATTTAGGTCTCCCTTGTGTTGGATGTGGTAGGTATTGTGGGTGCCAGGTCAACTGAGTGCTGAGATGCCTGCAGCTCTGTGGTTGAGCTCACTGGCTTAGCAACTCCTTCCTTGTTATCCCTGAATGCTTGATAACCATTGTCGGTTGGCTTAGCAGGGGTAGGAGCCTTGAAATGCTTGATAAACCCAACTACAGACTGGTTTAGCATGAGAATGGATCCTTGACTATGAGAGAACCCATTAGCCCTCCTTAGTGGATACACTACCTAGCTCGAGGGTGATCTCTTAGCTGAAATAGTATAGGCTGGACAAAGATATAAGGTTAGGTGAAACGTTGCTCTCACTTAGCCAGTTGCTTCGGAATTGAAAGATAAGTATTTCTGTTATGGTAAATGATGTTGTTTTATTGTTGTGATGAATGTTGTGTATATTTATGGAATTGTGGAATGTATGAATATGAATGAGACTGACATGAAGTCATGTACAGGCCTGGGTAAGAGGTTGAGTTCACTGTTGTATGTATGTCTTATATTGCATGAGTTTAATGCTTTGTAATTCTTGTATATGATAGATGTGGGTATTAAACCCGTTAATGCATTTTTACCTGCTATAATGAATGATAGTGTTTCATTGTTGGGAATGAATGTTTATGCATACTAACCTTGTGAAGGAGATGTATACTTGCACCTGAACCCTAGGGAAGAAAGGGAAGCCTGGTAGTGGCTTCAGAAACCTTTGTGGGTCAGATGGAAAGGAAGATCTTGGCAGGTTGAAGGTTGGAAGTGTCTAAGTGGAGTTATATGCAGAACTTCAGAGAAGGAAATGAGAAGGTTAGATGCCTCACTTGATTAGGGGATTCTACCATTGGATAGAGATCTCCAAGAGATTTCCAACGGTACCAACCTTGCCCCATTTGGATGCTGGAGGGAGGAGTTATGCCCCGTAGAAGAATTGATGGAATTACCCTTACAGAGACAGGGTTCCGAATGCACGTTTCCGAAATTTCGGGTTGCGGGATTGTGGAATCTCCAAGTTCGAAAATGGACGTTTGGGATTTCCGCAATTGCGGGACCCATGATTTCGGGTTGCGGGTTTCAGGGTTGCCAAACTCGGAATTATGCGTTTGGGATTTCCGCATTTCCGAATCCGCAATTGCGGGACCCATGGTTTCGAGTTGCGGGTTTCAGGGTCGCCAAACTTGGAATTATATGTTTGGGATTTCCGTATTTCCGAATCCGTAATTGTGGGACCCACTGTTTCGGGTTGCGGGTTTCGGGATGAAGATTTCGGATTCACAGCTGCGGGTTGCAGGTTGCGGATCCGAACTCTCCCGACTATGTGTATGGGCATTTAGTCGACGTTTTGGGAGAAAAAAAAAAGGATCATGGTCTCCAGTGGCTAGGTAGGTCGGTGGGGACGTGACAATGGTAATGTTAAAAATTTAAGTAAAATGATGGAAAATGAAAGGTAAGGATAATGTTACCATTTAGTATTACCAAATACGACTAAGTAATTGAACATAGTGATTTGTTTTACAGTCAACACGATCGGTTCAGGTCGAGACTCAACCAAATCAGACATCAATTAAGTTGGTTTAGATCAAACCGGTCACCTGATCCAATACCGAATCGCTCACCCGATCCAGTTTGAAGGTTAATGCAACTCGATGGATGGTTAACTTGCTCAACTCAATCAAATCCAAGTCCAAATTGACAATTTTAAAAACAAAGATAATAACTCATATCCATTTCAAATCACCATCTTCCCATGCTAGAAGCAACATCACTATCTCCCCAAATTTAATTATGAAAGAAACATCACCATCTTCCCATGTTTAATTAGGAATCACTATCTTCTCCAAAGCAAGTGGGTACCCAACTTTTTTAAGTTTCTCCATCATATATGGTGATACCAAAACCAAAAACGTAGTCATTAAAGCTTATCAATTTTATTAAACCTCTCCTATGTTATGACGAAAGGTATTGAGTGATCATTCTAAAATCTTTCCTTTTGTCGCAAAGAATACAAAGTGACCATTCTAATTGTTACCAACGCAAATTAGGTTTGTGGCAACATCAAAAACAAAAAACATTCAAATATAATATAGTTTTGAAATGCATAGATTTACTAAAATTAAATGCACACATTTACTAAAAAAAATCAATTTTAATTGAGATATCAAATAATTTTAAGAATCCTTTGGTATCTTAGTTAAAACTAAAATTTCCACCTTATGTTATAAAGCCGGTTTTAATTGCCCTTATATAAAACAACTCGTCTAAATGAACCACAAAAGAACATGTTTTCGAAGGAAAGTGTGATCACTTGTAATTTCTTTAACTATTTGTGCATGTCTTTGAAATTCCATGTTTAGGGGATATTTTAGAAGGTAAATTGGGATATATTTTTACATAATTCTTTTAATATGGGAGAATGAAAAAAAATGCTTTATAACACTCTTTTATCCATCCATTTTCAAGAGTTCATCATGATTATTTTTTAATGAAAAAGTTTATAAATATCTAAAAAAATGACTCTCTTGGAAGAGTTTTGTGAATAATTTAAAATTTGCCTTATACTTTGTCAAAAAAAGCATTCTAAATCTCTCCAAATGGCCAATGCTATCATGCACAATGAAAAGTTTTTTAGTTCTCTTTTTATGGACAACAATGTCCAACAAATATCTTCTCAAGCTCGTTGTCTGAGATATCTCTAATTATCCACCAACATAGATCCATCTTAATTCTGGCTCTATCGAGCATTGAGAATGATCAAATCCTTTAAAGTGCAAGCCCATTTTAGAGTCCAAAACTTGAGGAAATGTTTGCATCTCAAGGGATTGATCCCTCTCTATCCTTCATAGAGCCAGAGTTAAGATGGATCTATGTTGGTTCCAATCACAATCGCAATGGTTGCATCAAAACAATGTTGCTTAAAATAAAAAAATTACCATATTGAAATCATCTCATCCAAAAAATATTAAAAATATATTTACACCATCAAAATGGTGAATTGCAATAAAGTAATAATCATGTTCACTTATTATACATGTGAAAGAATATGCAAATAAGCAAGAGTTGCATTAATAAACTAATTATGAAGTAAAATACTTGCAATTTACCCAATTATTGATTAATTTGCAATTATCACAAAACTAATATCTAATTTATTGTTTTATTATTAACTTAACAATACATGATCAGATATATTTTCTATCACAATCATTCACATCCTACAAATAGGCAAAAATTACATCCATTCGTTGATTATGAAGCAAAATAGTATTTTATAATCTAGCCAATTTAAATTTGGAGCCTACATGTATTTGGTTTTATAATTTTTTTTTTTAATATATTTAGTTTTTGCAGCCAAAATGTGCCACATCACTGTGAGTCGTGATAGATATGACACATCTCATCCACATTGGGCTGTAGAAAGCGCCTCTCGACACAATTATGTTGATAGCACTTATTTTTATAATTTCTTATGTAAATATTCAAGCAAAAGCCTTTGTTGCTACCTGAATGCCCTTTTACCTCACTATCTTGGTTTTTGGAAGTTATAAAATCCCTTTCATTAATTAATATCTCTAATCACTTTCATGGCATAACTTTCTAGACTTGTCTATGGAGAGTTTCTTGGTTGCAAAACTCCATATTTTATTCCACCTGCCTCATCTTGTTTTTTAAAACCCTTCCACGCATTAGTATAATTAATCGTCTTTGTAGCATACTTTTTAGCATGGTTATAGAGTTCATTGGTGGTAGAACTCCATATATTGTCATTCCTAATCCAAATTTTGTCTGACACTTTTAAAACTCATTAATCCCTCTCCCAAATTCAAATTTTGTCATTACTAATTATAGGACCCTTTTAAAACTCATTAATCCCTCTCCCAAATTCAAGGAAACCTCAATAATTTTTATAAATATTTTACAACATCAAATTACCTTAAATATCTCAAAGGAAATAATGATGTAATTCAATTTACCTTAAATATCTCGAAAAAGTAGCCCACGAGGGGTAGCTCAAGTGGTAAAGATGAGAAGTTGTAATCGGTTGTAAATGGAAGGTCACATGTTCAAATCCCCCCAAACTTACCAATATGCCATGTTTCGGGCTCTGTGGATGCACCTAGGGGTAGTTGTCGATTCCCCTAGTAAAACAAAATCCTCCAATGATTATCCATAATGTTGACAAAACTGTATGCATCAAACCCAACACCCTTGCTATGACTTAATCATGTCTAACATATATATTTCAAGGTCCATTGCCTTAGAGACCTATGATTATCCAATCCACACTTAGTAATCATCAAGCCCAAGCCAACTGTATAGCTTGGGAAAATATAATGAAAAGAAAAAGGTAAGCCCTGGCATCAGCCTCTCTGCTCCAAAAGAATTTCCTTGAAGTCTTCTTACTGAAGCATAGTTCACAACAAATAGAAATCAGGAGGTAAAGTATGTGAGATTGTGAATATCACTATGTTTTTGCAAACAAGAGAAGTAGTTGTGTTATCTTAGGATCATACCCTTGATCAATATATTAACAAAACAAAATGAGATTTTGCCACCTAATTCCCATTTTATTGATAGGGACATCAACAAAAGAGATACTCAAGTAATTAATAATTGGTAATTCGTTACTAAGGAAAATCTTCAAACCACTCACAAGTTTTTCCAAAGAATTAAATATTAACAAACAAAATGACATTTTTCCACTTAGATACCTCGAGATAGATATACCAGTGGTTTTGCGACCTAAATACTTATAGTGATATATATACCTTAAATCTTATCAACTCCTACTAATTTCAATAAAATAGTTGAGAGGATTTACCAACAAATTAGAGTAGGAGATAAAAGGGTCATATAATTTTTGAGAATGAATAAATGAGCACTAATATAAAATGAAGTTTCACAAAGATATGTCGCGGGAGTGAGAATAATGTATACATAATATTATATATAATACAATTCGTTGTATTTTAAAAAGCATTACATAAATATATCAATATTTGGATATTTATATTCCAAAATTGTTATGTATATGAGATTATTTATGACACTGTATAGAATATATAGAAAACATAATTAGAATGAGAATGTTGATATAAAATAACATAAAAATATAAAAATATGCTATACTATAATACTACAATATTACAGATGACATAAATTTAGTGACCATAAATTAAAGATAGTTCACAAAGCATAGTTAAAGATAGTCCACAAAGCATGGCATAAAAACCATTAATAATATTAATATGCTATTATTATAACATAATACTGTAAGTGTCACAAATTTAACAACCATAACCCAAAGATAGTCCACAAAGCATGACACAAAACTACTAATAATATTGATGCTAAAGAAACAAAAGATGTTATCACATCACCACATCACCCTTGAAACTTGTACCCTCGTGCAGATTAAGAAAGCTTTGATGCAAAGCTATCTTATAAACTAATATCTCACCATTATTATGCATATGCGATTATTCAGTCAATATACAATTAATTCAGAACTAATTAAATTTAGTGACTAATTGCAATTACAAAAAACTCGCTTTCCTGTTTAACTTATCCTTTTACTCATCCTTTTATTTTGCTTCCCTCCTTGCCCATCATATTATTTTGTTCTCTTCATCTATTTTTTTAGATTTCTATCTTTGTTATTTCTGTCTCCAGGGTTTATATCTCCACATCTCTCTATCTTTGTTATTTCTGTCTTCAGGGTCTAATCCTTTTGTGGCTGTGACGCCCTTCCAAACCTATTTATACCATGATCCCTAAGCCTCCATTATTGTTGTTCAATGTTTCTCCAATCCTGATGAAAAGGTGCGCTGGGAAGAAATTTTCTAACCCATCATTGAACATCCTCAATTCTTTATTTCGAGATCACAAGAACCACCCCATTTTGGCAAGAACAGGTTATGAATCCCCGGGCAGTCCCCAAGCGGGGAGAGCAGGTATGAAAACCCTGGGCAGTCTCCAAGCGATGGGATTCAAAACTGGGCTACTGTCGTGAAATCCCAATGGTATACCACTATACCACAGTAGAACCAACATTGAACAACCTCATTTCTTCATATCAAGTTTCATGCAAAACTATTGTAACAAAGTAACAGCAGTTTGATTACATCAATTATATGGCCAAACCAACACAGAACATCCTCATTCCTTACTATCAAGTTTGATCCAAAACCACTGAAACAGAGTAACGGCTGTTTAATTAGATCAGTTATATGGACCAACCAACATTGAACATCGCACTCCTTAATATCAAGTTTGATACAAAACCACTGTAACAGAGTAACAACTATTTGATTATATAAGTTAATATGAACCAACCAACATTAAACATTCTCATTCATTGACATCAAATTTGATACACCAGTATCAATTTATCTTAACTCTGTCTCTATCAAGGGCTGATACGGATCAAATCTCTCTTGAAGAAGTTTGCGACTCTAAAAAGGGGTTTGCACCTCAAGAAATTTGATCCCCTGTCTCAGGGCTTGATCTAGGCTGGTCTATTAATATGCAAATATTACAAAACTAATATTTAACTCATTGTTATATTATCAACTGAAAAATAAATTTAATCTAATATATTTTAGGTTATAATCATTCAAGCACCAACTATTCCAATTTGGATATCTTACCAATATGCCAAAGTTGTATTAATTAATTAATTATGCAGTAAAATAGATATTCACCCAAAACTAATATCTAACCACCAACTATTCCAATTTGGAATCATGTTGTAAATGTTGTAAATGCTAACACATAAATACTACAAATAAGCAAAAATTTCATTAATTAATTAAACCGTAAACAATAACACATAAACCCTACAAATATGCAAAAGTTGCCTTCATTCATTGATTATAAAGTAAAATAGTTATTCTGGTAATTATTTATGAAAAAATTTATTTAAAATGTGAGGATGCATGAATGGAAATTGAAATTGAAATTCAATTTATATAAATATAAATGTACTTTACAATCTAGCCAATTTAAATTTAGAGCATCTGACAAACTTGATACATCTCATCCACATTGGGGCTGTAGAAAGGGTCTCTCCACCCAAATACCACTGTGAGAAATGTTTGTTTAAATCAATTAACCAAAATTGAATATCCTCATTCCTTATCAAACCACTAGAACAGAATAACAGCTAACAGCTGTTTGATACTTGCTATAACAATTACCAGGAATATTTGTTATTTTACTCATTGCAAAAAAGGGCTAAGACTGCTCTTGAAAAGTCTAACACTAAACATGCTACCCAGGCACTAGATACATCTCACAAATTTAGAGCATCTGACAAACTTGATACATCTCATCCACATTGGGGCTGTAGAAAGGGTCTCTCCACCCAAATACCACTGTGAGAAATGTTTGTTTAAATCAATTAACCAAAATTGAATATCCTCATTCCTTATCAAACCACTAGAACAGAATAACAGCTAACAGCTGTTTGATACTTGCTATAACAATTACCAGGAATATTTGTTATTTTACTCATTGCAAAAAAGGGCTAAGACTGCTCTTGAAAAGTCTAACACTAAACATGCTACCCAGGCACTAGAAAGTAGCCGTATGCTGTGTGCCTCAGTGGAGGACCACACCTCAACCTCAGATCTAAGGAAAATCAAATTCAGATATATAGGGTTATTAAACATGATCCTACAAGATGTCCGGAAAAACATGAGCTGCATAAAGTGTTTCCATTTGCTCGACCTTTAAAAGCCTCCCTACTGAGGATTTGGTGGCCTGCTGTTTGCTGCAGAGACTCTGGACCCCCACTCAAGCAATTCTTTGCTTGTGTCATCCTTGTGCGCAATAACTTCAATGAAACATAAGCAATCCTTTTTGGGTCCTAGGGCAGTTTTAATAGCCTCTACAACCTCTTCTTCTGTTCTAACCTGCACAGAGAGAAGCAATGCTGTTAAATGACAAAACAAATACTAGATTAAGCTCATGTTTGAGATATTTCAGCAAAAACAGACTTATAGGGACATCCGGTGAAAAGTCCACATTTTCTGAGACATTGGCATGATATAAAAGTTTAAAACCATGTAAGGCTGACGAGAACAGAAAACACCCATGATAAGAATCAACAAAAGAAACTGGTAGATCCAGATCATTCTGATTTTCTTGAAACATTTCAGCGAAATGGACTCATTGAGCACAAGTTATTTTCGTGTTTCACTAGCCCTCAATTGACTGAGAGACACAAAACCTGCTAGTGAAAGTAACAACTGCAAAGGTTCCTTACAAGAAATACAGTTGTAACTCAACTGACAGACTGGTTGTAATGTCAACAGTGCAACAGATACCTCAAAGAGGGATAAAACTAGAAAAACAGTTCACCAAGATGATACCGACTTCTGACCAATTAATAGGGAAGCCCCCTCAAGTCTACAATAATGTAGTTTTTAAGGAAAAGTAGTTGGTTAAGAAGTGGGCCTCAGCAAATGGCAAAAAGAACAAGCAACCATACTAAGTTACTAACACAAAACCTCATGCACAGATACTATCATATCACAATAAGAAAAGAAGCCATTGTAAACGGGTTGGCCATGCTATGGATATAGAAAAAAATACCTTGACAGTCCAGCATTTTCCTTCACCATTATGAAGAGCATCTACCAAACCAGTGTAGTTCCAATTCTTTATGACATTGTATGGCCCATCATGAATTTCGACCTCTATAGTGTATCCTCCATTATTAATCAGAAAAATGATGGGATTCTGGCCATATCGAATCATGGTAGACACATCCTGGACTGTGACCTGTTCAAATAAGGAAGAATACATTCAGGGATGAAAACTCACTAATTTTTGGACAAGACAGATGATTCCAAAAAATTCAATATTTCATATCTTATAGACATTGGTAATCAGTTGTTGGTATTCATTAAAACAATTAGAAAGAAAAACCCTTGCATCTGCACCTGGAAGCTTCCATCACCAATACACGAAATTACACGCTTGTCAGGAGTTGCTTGAGCATATCCCAGTGTTGCTCCTACTGACCAGCCAATTGATCCATACTGCATTTGGAACTCATACCTGCCAAACACACATTTAGCACAGCGAACAAACAGCTTGCAAATATGCAGAAAATTATACCTACAAATAGAGAGCACCGTGACAGTAGATCGCTCATCGGAGAACAATCATTTCTCTTTCATCACTCATTTTGGATTTTTGCTGTTATTGTTCTTTTGTTATTGATGAACCATAACATATATTAGCATGAAATAGTTTGCTTGAAAATTAGGCATACCTATGCATTTATTCCCTCTGAAATTTTAATTTCCTAAGCACAAGCTACGAAACTGATGGACAGGAACAGAGGAAATTTCATTCCTGCTCATATTATTCTAAACACACCTGAAACTTAACATTTCCTTATGTGATTCATATTTTGTTAAAAAGGATAAAGGGCGCTTTTGCTTCATAGAAAAAACCATGCAGCCAGAAATGATATTGTAAAAAGTTAAAACCATTCAGCAGAAGTAATATTCGACAACCAAATGGTTTCGACCTCTTGGCAACAAAAAGACTACCAAATTACAAGGGAATGTCCATTACAGAGAATTTGAGAAATAATGTTTGACTTACCCACACTTTTCTGGCAATTTAAGCTTCTGGCAATTGAACCAAGAGTCACCAGTTTCAGCAATTACAGCAGTTTCATTTGATAGCATGCCCTGCAACCAACAATTTTACACCAGTGAATATCAACAATAATCTTGCTATAAATGTACCCTAAAAGAACAAAGCCAACCAATAAACAATTGTCTAACTATTGTTACTTCAGAATTTGGTTAGATTCTGTGAGGCCTTGCCTGAATGTGCTTGAATAGAACATTGACCCTCAAGGCCTCATTTGGTGCACTTTTCAAGGGAACACCTTCAGGTACAAAAATACGCCGATAATTCTCCATACATGTGGTGTTGCGCTTCACCTTCTTTGCAAGGGCTTCTAAGAAATCTTTCATCAACACACACCCAAAAGTAGGCCCATTTCCCACAGTCACCCTGTTAGGCTGCACAATTATCGCTTTCTCCTTCTTCAATAGCAATGAGTATCCTACTGAACTATAGTCATTGAAAATAGGCCCTGCAAATATATATGCATCTGCAGACTCAACTATTTCAGCACAGAATGAAGTACTTATTGCACCCCAGTAAGTCCCTACGAAATGAGGATGAATCTCTGAAACCTGTCCCTTAGCAGACGGCATTACAGCCACGGCATAACCTGATGCATCTGCTAATTCCGCAAATGCACTTTTTGCCTTAGCAACCCTCAGCTTTGGCCCACCTACCAACACTGGTTTCACTGCTGCATTTAGGAATTGTGCTGTCATTTCAACCGCAGCTTCCAAACTTTTCGGATTGCTTAGCCTACACAATTGATATAGTCCAAAGGAAACCATGTCAAAAGAAAATTGAGATTAACTAAAAATCAACGGCTAATACCAGAACTTGGTTATTTCAAGCTTAGAGAGTAAACTGGGTAATGCCTCAATTGAAAATCACCTCAGGAATACTAGACATGCAAAATCAGGACGGGTAGCCAAAATACCCTGCCTATTGTAATATACAAAGAATTTTGAACTTATCAAATGTACCACAATCCAAAAACTATTATCAACTGAGAATCTCAATATATTTGAAAACTACACAATGAAGCTCAGAGTGCAGAGAACAGAATTAAGATAATGAAGATAAAATAACAGTCTAATACCATCCTTGTCCAATAAACTAGATGTTTGTAAAGAGAATGGTCCAGTTCAAGTACTGGCTAAGGCAAAATCTCCACAATGCAAAACAGAAAATGCAAAATCTCCACAATGCAAAACAGAAAATGCAAAATCTCCACAGTATTGTTTAGCGAGGAATGACCTGGACGAAACATAGATTGCAGCACATAAAAACAAATTAAGAATCTCAGGATCCAAATCAACCGTCAGTGATCTTCATCCTGGAGGAGGATATAATAACATCAACATGACACTAATACCTTATTGATTTACATCTCGCAATTGTTAAGCTTGTGGGATAATTTACCATATCTACTCAAAAGACGAGAAGAGTATTAATGTGAAGCAGATCCAACATAGCGATATGCCCTTTAGCAAGATCCGCATGAAAATAACAAAGACTACCCAAAACAACACTTAACTCTATTAAAACTTTTGATAATAACCACCATAAAAGGCAAGCCAGTTCCATGAAAAAGCAAGGTGTATAAGGTTTTGATCTCACAGAAAGAATTAGAAGGGGAGTATTAGGAATCCCAACATAAGGATGTGAGCATGTAGCAAAATAGCATGCAAATCACATATACAACCACAGGACAAAACAATACTCAGAAAACATTAACCCTATTCAAAAAATTATAATACCCGTCACTGGATTCGATAGGCCAGCCAGATCAGTGCAAACAGGGCGCTGTTCTAGTGGCCACCAGAGTTAGATCCCCACAAGAAGTGGCCAACGAACTAGTACAAGAACTAGACAATGACATAATACAGTATAGTATAAGCAGCATCTCACCTCTGGAAGATTCCCAAAACGAAACATCTCAGAACATAAATTTTAGAATGCGAAAAGGGGAGAAGAGATATATTAATCAAATTAGGAGAATTTGTTACCTGGGTGATAGACAATATGGAACAGGTTGTCGACTGAAAGTGGGGTGTTGAATGCCAGCAAGATTACAGCTGATACTAATATACACAGGCTTGCTCTCGATAAGAGCTGTGGAAATCGCATAGTCAATGAGCTCCTGGGCATCATCCAATTGATTCACAATAACCTACACAGTTTTTAAAATTCTAACATCGTTAGAGCTACTCAAGAAAGGAAATCAACATGCAATCCAATCCAATACCAGTATAACATCATATTCTACAGAATTCGGAGACCTGAGCGCATGTGACCGTCTGGAAGCAGCGATACTCCTGGCTGAAGTCGGGCAATCCTATGGTATGATGCAGAATGCGGTTGGTCCCATAGTCATTAGAATTAGGCCCCCCGACTATACAGATGACGGGCAGATTCTCGCTGTAAGCCCCCGCGATCGCATTGATAATGCTGAGCCCCCCAACGGTGAACGTAACGGCGCAGGCCCCCACGCCTCTGGATCGCGCATAACCATCGGCCGCATAGCCAGCATTGAGCTCGTTGCAGCAGCCGATGAGATTGAGGCCCGGCTCCGCCAGCAGATGGTCCAGCAAGGTTAGATTGAAGTCCCCAGGAACAGAGAAAACGTCCCCGACGCCAACCTCAACAAGCCTCCGCGCCAGGTGGCGCCCCAGTGTCGAGGAAGAACCCATCGGAGTTACTCCCGCTTGTGCGCTCGGCAATGGGCAGGCCACTGACTTGTTGCAGGGCGGGCAGCCCACGTCATTGTTTGCAGGCCATTCCGAGTTCACGTCACCAATGCTCGTTTCCATCTCTGATAAATGGATTATTCAGCACAAAATCAAACAACTTTTGGCCTGTGGCCCTGTTTTTCTTATATGCTCGCTCGCTAGATAGGTAGAAGTAGAACCTCTCCAAAATATCCAAGGAATCCTGAGAGCCTTGAAATTTTTTCGTGCCACGAAGATCTTTGACGATGTCAATATGTGGATTGTGTGTGAATTTATAGGTGCCATAAAATGGAAGAAAATAAAATTGTCGGTGCATTTAGTCGAACGGTGGTAAAACCAGAGGAAATTCAAAACAAGATCCCGCAACGAGATTTCTGTGACTCGTTGTTTTGTATGTTGTGGGCGGTCCAGTACCATAGATTGCCTAGCTGGAACTTCTTAGTGACGCGTTGATCGATACGAGAAATCTAAGCCAGTGGCGTCTGTGACCATACCAGCTATAATGGTCCTCACTTGCTTCCAGCACATTTCAATATTGACTAAGAAAGTGGGAGCAGATCTTTCCATAAATTTTGGGTTGAGGAAAGTATTTTTAAGGTAAAATAAAATTATTATTTAATTTCAACTAACAAAAACTATATATATATATTTTAGAATCCCCAAATAAGAGTATTAATCCGGCTCGGGTTAATTTGGATGTCGTGAGGTTTTAGAGGATGCTAAATCAATCTAGATGTTCAAAACAACGATTTAATCAATATAAATTTGGGGATTCGTGGCACAATTGCTTCAATATATATATATAACCAAATAACATCATTACATCTACTTTAAGAAATGCCAATACATACTATTGAGGAGAATTAAAGTATGGTCAAATTACATAATCTACTTGGGAGTCATACTAGTAAAAAAACAATATGATCAATGGTTTATATCTATATTATTTTAACTAGTGGTCAGTTGAAGAACTACATCCACCAAGAAATGCCAACACTTATTATTTCACAGAATCTAAGTATGGTCAAATTACATAGTGAGGATATATATATATGGGTTGAAATTGCAACATCTTTGTACATCTTTTACAAATAAATTGTAATATTGGGAGTTTTAGTTGCTAATAACATTGGTCTATTGGACCTTAAGAGAAGAGAAGGATTATTTGGATTGTTGTAAAATTTTACTCTAAGATCAAAAAGCATAGAAATAAGTGTTTCTAGTTGCCATAGTTTTGGCATGTTGGAAGATTATGGAGGTTAGTATTGTAGCAAAGATTATGAAACTGCAATCAAATGTGGGTGTACGAAGGGCACTCTAAGAGAAAGTGACTTTCATCCTCAATGCTCGGCAAATCCTTTCCACCCACAGTGTTTTAGGAATTGTCAATGCCTTATTTTACTGTGAAGCTTACCGTAGTTTGTTCTTATCTTGGCTATTTTAATTTTCTTCTTCAAAATGGTTAATACAAAGAGATACTTTTGATCTTCTAGATTAGGGTTAATGACCTCCTTATAGTATCTTAATTTTCTTTTAACCTCTAAATCTTTTGCATCCCACATTTTCTCTTTAAACTTAGATGTGATAGTATTTTTAATGTTGTTGATATTTTGCAAAATGGCATTTTCGTCAATCCCCTAATGGCTTAACCAAGCCATGGCATCTTTGTACCATCCTCTCTTGAGCCGTAGATGGTCTTGACTGGTTTTTAAAGCAATTTTAGGGAGTCTTTGTTCTGCCATGCTTATCATGTACTTGTACATCAGGTACCTAGTTATAGCATATTGCTTTTAATTTGAGATTATACATCATGAAACATTTCTAAATTTGCTCAATCTATATTATTATTAGACTTTAGTTTAATAATACAAAAAATAACATGTGGGGATAGAGCAATTAGTAATAGTAATTGAGATGAGAAGTTGTAAATGAAAAGTCACAACTTCAAATCCTTGTGGATACTTACTTAAAAAAATGAAAAAATTTAAGGAATAAAAACATTTTTAACATATAGTTTTAAGAGAAACATTAATCTTATTCTTTTTACTTATTTTTCTCTCCAAAATCAATACTTAATGTTTTCTTATTATAAGCTTGTATTTGATATTTTTTTCTTATAAGCTTAATTAATTTTATGGTTTTCTTCTTATAATATAATGTTTATCTAATATTATATTAATATAGGTTTTTTTGCAAAGTATAATATCAATTTTTAATTTATTGTCTAAAAAAAGGAAGCATGCTTGTGTTTATCCCTCTCTTCATGTGTGAAATTTAATATGGTATCAGAGTCAGATAGTGTTGGATTCTTTCACGAGAGTGGCCTAGGTGTTTTGTGTTGATATCAATGTTGAAAAAGTAGAGTTCTTAGAAGCAATGGAGGATGGATTCTCATGGCCAAAGAGAATATCATTGTTGGAGAATTTTCTATGATGGTATCAAGTTAAGAGAGCTCTGTGATTTCATGGGAGCTTGAGTTATGCCCTATGTCCTAGGGTTTGTCCTAATTAACTCTACCATAGGACATGATTTCTCTTGAATTTGGGAGATTGGGAAGCAAGTAAAGAAAAAGAATTGGCTTAAAGCCATAAGATACGAATAAGCATGGTAGATGTGTTGTGAGATGACCTATGGATGATAAGTCAAGTTTATATAGTTGTGTGCCAATTATGGAAACAAGGTGTTTGCACCTGGTAGCAAAATATGAATCTAACCACATGTGAATATGTGATTAATCGAGCAGTTTCCTTGGTAAGTGAAATCAGTATCCCTATGAGTGAAATCAATGCTCCTAAAGGGAATTTATTGTCCTTGAGAATGAAATTAATGCTCTACAAGTGAAATCATTGTCCTTAGCAAGTGAAACCATTGTCCTTGGCAAGTAAAAACAATGCTCCTCTAGTGAAATTGTTGTCCCTAAGTTGAAATTGATGCTTCATTAGTGAGATCAATGTACTTGGGGTGAAAGCAACACTTAACAAGTGAAATTAATATAATTGGGAGTGAAATTGATTCTTATGTAGGTGGATTCATTGTCTAGCAAGTGAAATCGCTATTCCCTTGTTGTAATGCAGTCTGCAATTACTATTGTCTCAACAATTGGGTCGTACTCCTCCTCATGGAGGTCGATTCATGCCTCAACCACCTTATTTACCTTGTTGGATTTTATGGTGTTATTGTTGAGTGTTGGCTAACTAATAGTGAAATTATTGTCCTCGAGAATGAAATTAATGCCTTGCAAGTGAAATCATTGTCCCTGGCAAGTGAAATCAATGCTCCTCTAGTGAAATTGTTGTCCCTGAGTTGAAATTGATGCTTCATTAGTGAGATCAATGTACTTGGGGTGAAATCAATACTTAATAAGTGAAATTAATGTAATTGGGAGTCAAATTGATTCTTATGAAGGTGGATTCGATGTCTGGCAAGTGAAATTATTATTCCCTTGTTGTAATTTAGTCTGCAATTACTATTGTCTCAACAATCGGGTCAAACTCCTCCTTATGGAGGTCGATTCATGCCTCAACTACCTTATTTACCTTGTTGTATTTTATGGTGCTATTGTTGAGTGTTGGCTAACTAATAGTGTCTTTTAAACATTGGCATATATTACCAAGTCCATTCACAATCTAGTGTTGAGCAATGACTATCCTAGTGGTCTTCAAAAACTAGTGGAAGGATTAACCAAGCTCATGTTGTACATTATTTTAGTTTTATTATTGGTTTCCTCGTATATGAATTAATCCTTATATTTCAATGGAAGTGTGAGAGGAGTAACAAATGCTCTCTCAGGTAGATGCTTATATATTCATACACATGTTAATTCCATAGTTTGGGATCATTGTACACAAGAGAGGTAGTTGGTTTTTTCTTTGAAATTATGTGAGTGAGTATTGTAGTCTAATTTTGAGAGTGAGAGATGTTGAGTAGAGCACACGAACAAAAGCTGTGTAGTGCAATCCTTTGAGATATGGATCATATGTGTTGACACTTTGTATAGGAATGTGAGAATATGTGTTGGTAAAATGAATAGTTCTGAACCTACCATTTACAATTCAAGCATATAAACCTACTAACTCCTAATGCCCAATCCACTAAATCCTAACCTTAATCAAAGTTAGCCCCAAGCCATGTAACCACTTTTAAACCTTGACCTAAAGCCCATAAATCCCTAAGTCACATTAACCCCTAACCATTATATCTCTATTGAGATACTATTGTAGATATCACATGGATAACAACAATAAAACTTAAAGTGCACATAAAGCATCACACTAGAATCTAGTATAATGTAACAATAAACCTTAAAGTGCCCATAAAGCATCACACTAGAATCCACTATACTTAAAGTGCCCATAAAGCATCACACTAGAATCCACTATAATGTAACAATAAACCTTAAAGTGCCCATAAAGCATCACATTAGAATCCACTGCAATGTTGTAATAGTAGAGTGAGAAAATATATTGTGACATCAACATGAAAACTTGCACCTCAATGCCCACATCCATATCAAGAAATATTTTGTTAAAAGTAATACCTTTTAAACCGATGCCTCACAATTGTTATTCATATCAAATTATTCACAACATGTACTTGATACACAATTTATTTAGTATGAACCGGATTTAGTGACTAATGGTGTCACGTCCCCTCCCATCTATCCAATTACAAGGAAGGGAACACGATACCAATCTGTGGGGCTTTGACATAAACTCAACCCATTCATTAGATTCACAGCAATAAAATAAATGTGTGCAGATGCAAATCAAGCAAACATGCACAGTGGAAATAACCACATCATCCACACACATTTCATATGCATTCAACATATTAAAAACAACCATCAAATTATAACATTGTAAAAGTAAAACACATAGACAGAGAAACACTTATCTTTATGGTGAAATGGTCCCAAGCAACTAGCTATGTCGCTGCAACGTTTCACCCAACCATAGGCCAGTTGTGTTAATCAATTATCTCAACATAACTGCCACCCCCAAGCTGGGCATGATTCTTACAAGGAAAAGGGGACATTCAAGCTCATGCACAGCCAAAGCAATAGATACCCATAATCCACACCCAAACATACTCTTTTCTCACAAGGCAAGCACAATCATTGGGCATGGATGCACATTTTTAACAATGGGATTTACAACAAGATGGCCATGGGTTTTCCCAAATTGTTTCCAGCCAAAAATGGATTGTGGGAAGGGGAAAAACATTCACAGGAAGGAAAATGATTTCTCCCCAACTATCTAAGCATTTAACAACCAAAACGGTCTCTATGGAACACCAATTCGTTTCCCCTTCTTCCCCACTGGTATACAACACAAAAACGCCCTTCTCCCAGCTGAGAATGAAGGAAAACACACAAATTCAATGGGGAAAATCCCAACAAGCTCCCAACTCGTGAGAGAGCCAAACTGCCCCATGGATCATGACTTGGGAAGCAATTCATGGCTCTTTTCTTGCCCAAGAATCCAAATGCAATTTTCC
Organism: Larix kaempferi; assembly: GCA_027924585.1. Taxonomy (NCBI): domain Eukaryota; kingdom Viridiplantae; phylum Streptophyta; class Pinopsida; order Pinales; family Pinaceae; genus Larix; species Larix kaempferi. The sequence continues at coordinate 4,840,985 of BSBM01000976.1, read as the reverse complement.
ATGAATGGTGGTTTGCCCATACTCGAATTTGGACAACCATACTTCCCATTCCCCAAGGCATTAACTACCTCAACCAACTCTTGGGAGAAAATGAATGATTGGGTACAAAAGTCAACATGGGTAGTTGAGGGTTCATAGGTTCTCTCATTGACATTTGGCTTGACTTGATTGGCTTAGGGGTTTGAATGTTTTACCTCCCATTTCCTTGTAAAATCATGTCCCCATCTCTTGTTGCATTGCATAGCTAGTTGTGGGTATTTTATTAAAATGTATATTTATATGATATTTGCAATTCCATTGTGCCTAGCTAGCATGTAAACCATATGCAGTCGATGGCAGGGCCTTTGCCTTGAGATCCTCACCATGATTTTATAACAATATTACATCATTTACATTTTCATATAATGGGGTCAAAATAACGACATTACATTTCCCTCCCCCCTGGAATAACACTGTCCTCGGTGTTCCAATACTTAGGAATAAATACCCACTTTACACATGTCCACAATTCACACAATGTGGCAGGTTTGTCCTGCGTTTCATCTCTTTACTTTGAACTTTCATGACCAAGTCCTTTGGCTTCCTCAAGCTGCTCTTGTTGGCTTTGATCTTCCATCTCTGCAGGTGGGAATTTCTCCACAACAATCCCTTCCTTCTATTTACCTTCTAGCTGATCTACAAGTCTAGAATTTCATGGATGCCATCTTTCTTGCTGTCCTGGCAACTGTTTGAGGAATATTTCCAGCCAAATCAAATAGCTTTTGGCCTGCTGCCATGATCAATGTGCACAACTGGCACTCACTTTTCTCACTAAAAACACTTGTCTAGTATTAGTTGCACTCAATGGATTTCAATGTCTCACCTGTGAGACTCATCATGGCAATTCCTGTTAGGACAAACATAACACAATATTAAAATTAGTCAATTATTTTTCCAATTGACTTGGAACGTCCATACTTTACTCATGAGACTTCCACACATTTCATGTTTTCCCAACATACACATGAACTCATTCATGTTCATCCTTTCACAGGAAAATAACTATTTCAACATTCACAATTCATTTCAAGCAATAAACACAATCAACTTTTAGTCACAACATGCATTCAACAATCCTTTGTTTCTGAAATGCATCAATCAAAAAGGAAAGAGAAGAGTAAGAGTTCCCCCCTCTTAGTCTTGTTCCAATCCGGAGCCACACCACAACTCTGGTTTCATGCTCCTTGGCCTCTTTCACTTCAATGTGAATGCTTGACTTGCCCTTTCTTGGCTATGACACTTAGTGTCTAAGGTTTGTCTAAGGCTTTTCAATTAGGGAACCCATCCCCATTGTTGCCTACAAAACCTTTGGCTGCTAGGACCCACACATGTCCACTAGCAACATCTTTCATTACTACTCATACTGAGCTCTTTAGGACAGTCACATGTCCACATGCATCCTTATGATGCCTTCATAGTCCTTGTTTCCAGTAGTACCTATACTCAAGCATTGAATCAATTCACATGTTTAGTTTACTTTCATAGGGTTTATCTCTAAACAAGAGTTTGATAAAATCATAACCAAATCATATACACATGTATATTCATAAGCAAGAAGCTGCAAGATAACCAAATACTTATATGTATTGGATGTCTTCACTTTATTCCATAGGCTCCTTCTTTGCTTTATAAGCCTTAGATTTCCCATGAATACAATAATGAATGTTGGGCCAGCACGCAAGCTACTCCACAACCATTCGAATAGGCAATGCCAGGCCAGTACGCCAACTGGGTTTATCAATTATTCAAGGGATGTTTGGCCAGCACACATGCTGCTCTACAACATCAAGTAGTTAATGTCCAACCAATTGCTCTCTGGATTTACCAAGAATTTATAGCTCCAACCAGTTACTCTCTGGATTTACCAAGAATTTATAGCACACAAGCAGTTACTCTCTGGTTTTACCAAGAATTTATAGTGCACAACTAGTTACTCTCTGGTTTTACCAAGAATTTATAGTACACAACCAGTTACTCTTTGGTTTTACCAAGAATTTATAGTGCACATCCAGTTACTCTCTGGTTTTACTAAGAATTTATAGTGCACAACCAGTTACTCTCTGGTTTTACCAAGAATTTATAGTTCTTTCAGGGTCCTTGCTTTCCTGCAATGACCAAGGTTTCCAACAAAGAAACAATAGTGTATCAACTTAGCTGTTAGAAGACTTATACCTGAAATATTCATTATTCCAAACAAGACCTAAATGAAAATGAATACTTATCTGTATTGTACATTTCAATCTCTGGTCCACAGGGTCCTGCTTCGCTTTGCAAGCCTTGGGATCTCTCGTGGAACTGGATGCTGGCTAGCTCGAGGCCACTCCACGTCATCCAAATAATTATTTCCCAACCAGTTATTCTCTGTATTTACCAGGCGTTCATAGTGCTCAGCCAATTACTCTTTGGATTTACCAAGCACTAGTGGTGCCCAACCAGTCCCATACATGGTTGGCCCTCTCCATTGCTAAGCCAACACATCCATCTGGGTCATCAGCCAATGGAAGGAAACTGCACCACCGACCATTATAGGTCAAGGCTCTATTATGGAGCCATGTGCATCTCAGGGTTTTCAGTCAGTATCGATACCCCCACCTTACTGCTGGCCCAATAGAGATGTTATTCCTTCATCAATATCACCACAACTCTTTATACACACATCAATTATTCACCCACACAAGGATGGCACTCCTTCTCTTGTGCAAACCAAGGGTTCCCTTTAGGAACTCTATAGGTGACTTTCTTGACTGCAGGCTAGCATGGCCCCACAATACCCACTCACAATACACCAGGATCATACCCCTTTTCTGCTACACAGCTCCTCAAGCATATCCATCCTTTCTAGTGTCTTTTAGTGTGAGCGTAGAAAGGTTACCACTGCCCATACAGTCCTCTTGAGCACCCTTTCTTCACTTTTCCTCTGAACGTGCAACACCAAATTGCACCTGTGTAAGCTGATAGCACAAGAAGGATAAGCAGGCTCATCAATATTGCTGCCCAAAAATTGTAACCAAATTTCATAACATTCACTATCAAGTATTGAAACACCGGGAATGCGTCCATTCCCTTAGGGTGTAGTCAATATTGACAACCCTAACATAACCCATTACCCGAAAGGTATGCATCCCTTTCCGATGTGAGCCATGTAGGCCTTAGTCACACTCAAGCAGTCTGGAATAATAATGAAATAATAAAACATGCTCTGCATATTAAATCTAATAACCAGACATGTATATCCTCAGTTAGGGTTACAGAATACTCATCTGTTTCACATATGTATCTTTTCTTCATTTGCGAAGAATGGGGGCTCCCTTCTCCGAGTCAACAGTAATTCGTTTTGCCACCCCAATATTTTCACGTTCCATAACCCACACATGCCTTCTTGGCATAATTTCACCATCTCACTCACATGGATTTCCAACATGCAGTGCAGCTGGGATATTAACAAAACTTACTATGGTGTTTCACCCGAAACCCATTTCTAAAGGATGGGGTCCTTCCCATCTAGTTTGGTTTCTACAGGCCATCACATATGGTCTTCCTACAATGTGTCATCCCGACACACTTATCAAATAGCCAAACAATCAGCAATATTTAACAATAACTACAAATCTGATTGTTTCATAACCAATCAAGGACATTAATAATTAAATTCAAACATGAATTTACAATTTTGTCCTCCTACAGAAATGGATTGGTTTAACTACGAGGCCATCCTCATATTGTTTGGTTCTCGTAAGTGGTATCACTCTGTCCATTATGGTTTTACACTTGCTACCATGCATGAACAACCACCTACAACATGTCCTCCTGACACAATTTTATATAAGCCAAACAGTCATTAGCAATTATTAGCAAAATTTCAAATCTGAAATTTACAAATCTGTTTCCTACAGAAATTAGATTTGCAACCATGAGATTATTCTCATAAATTTAAATCAAACAATTTTCAGATCTATTTCATGCATAAGTTAAATTTCACAACCATGAGAACCTTCTCATAACCCTTAGCTTCTGCACATGGTAGATCACGGTCTTTATTATGGACTTATCCTCATTGCCATACGTAAGACTTTTCTACTTGAAATCTGAACTTCAATCAACCAACACGTTGTGAGTATCTATGCATATAATCTTTTCATTGCTACAACAATCACTGAAGTGATCTCAGAATTATAATGCTCAATAATTCAAACACTTTCAGTTGTCAACATTTGAAATGCAATGATATATATATATATATATATATGCATCATTATCATAATAAATTTGCAAGACACAGTCACATCATTTATGCAATTTTAAATGAAGATTTAGATACTCATTACTTCATAGCCATATCATTTATACAACTTTGTCCTTTCAGCATAGCACTCCGGTAACCCATCAACATGTCTACCTTCTTCACACAATCATTCTCCTGCAATCATAGAAGCCCATGAAATGGTCTCGGGATTAACAATAGTTCACCATTTCATCTATTATCTAATTGCGTTGAAACATATCTATCTATCTATCTATCTATCTATATATATATATGACAATCATGCATTCACACAATGCATCTCAACATGTGCACCCCGCACATATGCATGCATATTCACAACATTTACATAATATTTTGATGTACATTCACTCAATGCATAACCCCTCAATACAACCTTGCATTAATCCACGAATACTATGCATTCCAACATATTATGGCCTAACCATGACTATCTCATATGGCATGCACTACCACAACAGAGCCATAATTCATCACTTGCTTTGAGTGTTAAACCTCACAACCAACATATACAAATGACATGATATAATTTCATATGAATGCATTGAGGTTTCTAAGAAACTATAGAGTGTAAGGCTCCTTACCTTTACTTACCCACATCTCACCATACTTAGTGGGTTGACATTCACATTCATGCACTCAATACCACATGCAAACCAAATCATTATAGTTTAAACATAGTTGAAGAGATCTCACCAAATCCTATTTCAACATTCATGCAATTTAAGCACAAATAACCATTACCTGCATGGATGTCATTAACATCGCTTGATATTACCTGATCAGTTGGCCTGTTACCAAGGCTACACAGTCATTTTTCCAACTACACAGTCATTTTTCCAACCTCATGATCACAGATTTTTTGCACCATCCTTTCCTCATAAGGTTGTTTGTAATGTCCCTTGTTAGAAATTTTATTAAAATGGTAATTTTCCACTTTTTTTCCCTAGTTCGACCTTTGACTAGTTTTGATCTCTAGGTCCCAATTTTGCCCCAAATGATCCCAAATATTTTGAGAAGGTATATGAATGAGATTAGAACATAAATATGTGTTTTAGGGATGCCTTTGGACCTTTAAAATACTTCTGCAAATACTCTTTCAATTCTGGCCAATGTAGGGAACTTTACTAGTAATTTGCCTTTGACTAGTATTGGTCTCTAGGTCTCGAATTGACTCCAAATGCCTTCAAATCTTCAAGGAAGGTGTATGAATGATATTAGGAATTGAATATGATGCTCAAGGATGATATATGGACACCAAAATACCTCTGCAAACTCTCTTAAGATTCTGGACCAAGTATGCAATTTTACTAGTAATTTGGGGTTCAAATCCCCCTGGGGTAAGTACTGAAAATGGCTTCCCAAATGCCTCCAAAGCCACTCAAATTTCTGAACAGAGGTAGGGAATGTATTAAGTATGTTATTAAGGTCTCATGTGCACCATTAATTGATTATTATATCTGTTCCAACCCTCTCCCATTCAACTGCAAAAAGCACCAATTCGACCCTTGGGGAAATGGCACTATTTCTTCTCCCAATGCAATTAAACTGAGTAAAAATACTTCAAATGCTCAAGTACAATACATTAAACTTGTAAAATACATCCATGGAAGTCCATTAATCACAAATGCATCAGAGAATCATCCATTCATTCAAAATCATCATCAATACATTGGTTCACAACAAGGTAGTGGGGAAATGGCATTATTCTTCCATTAAAAATGAGATTTATACATTTCTACTTGGAATTTCGACCTGAAAATTTCTGGAGATGAAGAACAGAGTATTTAATTCATATTAAACAAGAAATGGGGCATTAGAATCTCCCCCAAATATTACAATATCTCACCAAAAACGCCCTCCCTCAAGGAGCAAGAATATGCCATAAAAAATGGAAATGGTTGAAGGAGTGAGATGCAATAGAAAAAACCATGAGCTGCCCTGTAGCTTACACCTGCAAATAAAGACTCCATTAAATCTCCAAATGAAAGGTCTGAATGGCCTTTCCAATTACCAACTTGAATGGGAATCTTTCACCCTCGAAATTGGCTAAGGTAAGAAACTAGTCATCCACTAGCTCTCCCTCTTCACAAATGCAATTGCAAATTCTACAAATGATCAAAAGCTGGTTTCATTCTTTTTTATTGACATTTATAAAGTTCTAATGTCCTCCATGGGTTGAATTCCTTCCAAGAGACTCATGCCAACTCAAGTTGGGAAGAGATTCCAAAGAACACCACTTGTACAACAATTCCTAGTCTCCCACTTCCACCAAATCACATGTGGAAGCATCTTAGCTGCCCTAACACCCTTGAGTGCCCTCTTGGAGTCTATTTTTAGCCCTGACATGTCATATATGTCATATGTCAGCCTTCAGGTCTTATTTGTGTCATAGGTGTCATAGCATCTTCATCATTGTTGTCATAGAGCTAGGGAATCTAGCCCCAAGTGTCTCACTAGCTCCAAATTGCCTCTTCCTTTTCCATGGGTGTTGGCTCGGTTTTGCAACCAAGCTTAGTGCTATGGGCACCTACTAACTAGTAGTAGCAGTTTCAATAGAAATAAAAACAATAAACTAAATAAACAATACTTTTCATGGATCTAAGCAAGAATCTAAGCAAATAATTTAAATATTTCAAAAATCAAGAACAAGAAACATAAGAAATAATTTTTGTATTGAAAAGTGGGGGGCAAGCAAGTGCTTGCGATATTACCTTCAATGGTGAAGGTTGATGTTGAGCAACTCCCAAGATGAGTAGCTCCAAACTCCAATAGGTCTCTTTCTCCAAGGTTGCTCCAATGGCTAAAAGTGCTCAGGGGAGATTTCAGCAGCATAAGGATGAGATAATGGAAGGATCTGAAATGAGGAGCCCCTACCACCTTTTTATAGGTTTTGGTGGTGGGAGATACCATTTGTGGTTTTGTGGAAACCAAATGGTATTGACCAACATGGTTTAGGTACTTTTCCCTCCTTTTTCCTTTTTTGAATAAAAATAATATTTTAATTCCCTTTTTAATATTTTTGGGAATTTGGACCCTTTTTGAGGGTTTTTTATGATTTTCTTGGAAAAATAATCTTTTTTAATGGAAAAAGGGGTGTACTAAGGTCTTTTGGTGACCTTTTGTTGGTTTCAGAGGCTCAGATGGTGGAAAAGTGGACAAATGGGTCATGTGAGTAAGGGAATGAGCTAGTGAGCACTTTTTAGGTGTTAACAGATTGCCCCCTGATGTGTGAGGGCAGGAGCTCATCGTATGGCCGATAGACATCATAGTTCTTTTGTCCTTTTTCTGGGTTTTAGGGGAGAGGAGAGACCGGTTGGAGACTGGAGCCACGGCCCTTGGAAGCTGCAAAAACAAAAAATATTACATGGCCTCAATATGAATGAGGTATAATCTCTGATAAAGGACGAGGCGGGCATTCCCATGCTCGTATCAAGACATATACAAAACAATTAGTCCCAAGAAGGGGGATCTAATACGTAAAGAAATATACTGGTACATCATAATGGTCCAGAGGGGACATGATTGTGGGATATACTCATGATCATGACTGATCTCAATAACTGATACGCTGGAATAACTGTGGAACTGCTGAAACTGAAGGTGTCCAACATCTGCAGGGACTCAAAGACTATGAGTCATCTCTGAGAAATAATGTACCTGTATACTCAAGGGAGTATGAAACTGGGGTACATCTGAATACTGTCGCCATACGCAACCCGGATATCTATAGAAAAAATGTAACTGGTTGTATCCATAGGTAGACTCTCAAATGTGGAGGAGTCAGGAGGTATCCGGGGTCTTCGACTAATAACTGAACGGACCAATACCCTGTGCGAGTCTCAACGATGCGATCAAGGTGTTGAAGTCGAGCATGTGAGAAACAACCATTGGGAGAGGCACTGAGGATTCCTCTCGAAATGATTCGTAGGTACTCATCATAAATGGTAATGAGTCCAAGACACAGGGGCCTCTAGGTCTATCCTCTGGAATAAATGTGGTTGTCGTCGACAGAGGGAGACTAGCAACTAACAAGGCAATGATGTATCCTTGCTAGGAGCGCGAGGTGTAAACTGAAGTGATGTAGTACTGCTGGTAGGACTGACATACTTGTGGGGAAGGGAAATAACTGGGTCAAAAAATAGGGTAGACTCAAACTTCCTTTGTTCAGAGCATGATGACATGGTTGACCTGGCAGCGTAGGGAACTGACTTGTAGGTGCAGGGATCATAGCTTTGACTGAATGGTATATATTGACTCTGGGGGGGGGAGGACAAGCTGATGGTAGCTGTCGCGGGAGTTTCAGGGTGACATACTGCAGAATACTCTGAACAAAGGCGACCAAAAGGGGAAGCTGCTAGCGAGTAGATATGATCTGTCGTGGCGCCAAGAGGCACCCTTCTTCCTTCTTCATAGTTTTAAAGAGCTTCAAGAAGGGATAAAAGTATGCTCTGAAATGTTACGGTCCTGTGGATTTTGTGAGCCCAGGACGGCGCATGCTCATGGTTGCTTTCATGTTTAGAGAGTCTGAAAACAGTAAGTGGACTCTGTTGGTGTTTCTTTTTCGTAATTTTAGTCTCCGAGGCCCGAAAAAGTATAAAATGATGCGAATGGAGAACTCTTCTAGCCGATGTGACTAGAGTATACCTTTTTCGTAATTAGTCTACAAGGTCCGGAAAAGGGGTAAACTTATACCAGGTAGACGCCCTTTCATATACGTTTATCGAGCATGAAAGGAAGCAAGATTGCTCGGCGATCTTTTCATTGTTTTAGGAGTCAGAAAAGAGCTTAACAGAAACTCCCTAAGTGCCTTTTTCGTAAAAGGGGTTGCTCGGCCCGAAAAAGGGGTAAAATCATACCGAAAAAAAAATGGTTTGACGAGGACGAGAAAAGGTCTCAAGCATCGTCATCTGTGCGGAAAACTGGATCCGGCGACATAAGATACATCGAAAACGGAGGACGGCCGATGTGGCACGCAAACCGAGGCGACGAGGGGGCATGGAAAAAATGCCCGGAAAATCTAAAGGTGAGAGCGAGAAATGGTCTCTAGCATCATCAAGGGCGCGGAAAACTGAATCCGGCGATATAAGACACATCGAAAACGGAGAACGGCCGATGTGGCACGCAAACCGAGGCGACGAGGGGGCGTGGGAAAAAATGCCCGGAAAATCTAAAGGTGAGAGCGAGAAATGGTCTCTAGCATCATCAAGGGCGCGGAAAAATGAATCCGATGATATCAAATATATCAAAAATGGAGAGCAGCCGAAGTGGTACGCAAACTGGGGCGACAAGGTGTCGGGACACAATGTTGATATTGGTCCTGGTGAGAGCGAGAAATGATCTCAAGCATCATCACGGGCACGGAAATATGAATCCGGCAGTGCAAATGGTGCGAAAAACGGAGGTCATAAGGACTCCGGAATGGTTAAAGGAAAGAACTAGGTTAAAAAATGGCTACAAATAAAGGTGATCCCACCAAGCGAAGGATGCAGTGGTGGGGAGAAATGATGACCCATGGGGGCAAAATACTAGGTGTATCAAGTCAACTGAAATATACAAGTGACACATGACCTCAAAAATGGTTGAGATCACGAATATGAAAAAGTGAGCAGGGTTAATGACCTGCCCCCATGCTATGTGCATGGGGTTTGTGATTGTGGATCACATGTGTGTTGGTTTGAACGGTGGGCTCATTGAGGTGTTGAGATAGAGATGATGGGGAAGGTTCAAAATGATTGATCATGCCCCCTATCCCGGGGTCGAGGTAATCTATTATGCCCCCTAACTCAGAGGTGTCAATGTGGTGCAGATGTTGTCTCATAGAGAGATCAATAGGGCATTGAGCAACTGCTGGCGGGGTGTTATGCCATGAGGCTGTGGGTCGTGGTGGCATACTGAAGTGATGATATGATGATGGGGGATTCCCTTTGTGGGGTGGATGCCCCCAGTATCTCCGACGAGGATCACGGTGATGATGAGTAGGCAAGGTTTTGGGCATGCCCCCATGTTGTGGACATGTGGTTTCCTGGTTGATTTGAAAGGGTTCAACCTGTGTGTCAAAGGGATCAATGGAAGGGGCCGACCGGACAGAGGGGTATCCAGTGGAGATCATATAAATGGCGGGGTCAAGGCCAGGCATTTCGGTATCTGACCAAGTAAAGACATCAGTGAATTCTTGGAACAGTTGTTGGTATTCTCCGATCTCATGCTCACTGTGGGAGGTTCCTAATGTGATGGTATGAAGGGCACCAAGTGGGTCAGAGATGTCAATGTGGATGACGGGAGAAATATCGGCCATGGGATCCGTTAACCAGTCGATTTTAGTAGGAAGGAAATCCTTGGACTCAACCGCGGATTGGGTAGCGGTGGTGGATGAAGTCTCTTCCAGGAGGAAGTATGGACGATGGTGCATGTCTTCCCCGGGATAATCAAAGGTAGTAGGAGTCTCGAGAACCTCTTCATCATTGCGGGACCTTTGAGTGGTCAAATCGAATGATGAGGTAGTGGTAGTCGAAGAGATCATATAGATGGTGTTAATCTCTCCGGATGAGGATGATGCGGGAGGGTAGATCTCCTCGATAGTAGAGGGTGCCGTCTCTAGGTCCAAATTGTTCATCTCGTAGAGAGCTGCTCTGTAGTCTGGGATGTCAGGACAGTTATGCGAGTAGTGGCCATAAATACCGCATATCGCACATGGGTGGTTGGTACGCAGTGATTTATCACGAGGCATAGGGTTTGGATCTAGTTTGACCACCGGGATGTTGGGGTCGTCGTCCAACATTTGCATGTGTTCCTGCAATGCAGGTAACTGTGGGCACTGATGGGTTGGATGGCCTAACTCATCACACAGCGAGCATTTTGGAGGAGCACGAAATATGGGGGGAGGTTTAACTGCCTTGGGTGGGGGAACCGCAGTGTATGGTTGTGGGCCTCTGCCCCCAGTGGGCCTGACGAATGGAGGGGGATTCGTCGACGACGAAGGAGTCGTGATACCGGGAGGAGGTTTCGTTGACGACGAAGGGATTGCAACACCAAGAGGAGGCTGATTTGTGGTAACAATAGGTTGTACCAGTTGGAGGATGACGTCGGGTGTTGGTAATCGAACGGGAGGCGGAATATACCACACGGGTAATCCCAATGTTAGCCCGGGTAGGCTAAGGGTAGCCATAACCGGGGCGCTTACTACACCCGAAGGAGGAAATAGGAAGGGGATGGTGTGGATGGGTGTAACACCAATGTGACTGGGGATCAATGGTGGTTGACCGCCGGATGTTTGCGTATTCTGCGAAACAGTACAGAGATTTGCGACCTGGGTCTCCGGTGACGGTGGTGGGATGGCCTGGAATGTAGAGGTCATTGGTGTATCCGAATACAGTCCGGGTGCCACAGAAGACACAAAGGAGGTAACTGCACTAGAAGCGGGTTGTTCAATCATGGGGAGAACATTCTCCGGTGCTGCAGGGGCGTTGGGGTCATAGTAGGTGAGTTGGTCAATTTTGACCACGCGGCCCTCATGGGGGAACATCATGGTGCGGAAGACGGAGGAGGCGACCGCTTTCATGGCATACATGTAACTGCGGCCAAGTAAAAGGTTATAGTCCAGCTGGGCGTTAATGACCTCTATGTCGATGAGCACAGTCTTCCCACCTAATTGGACGGGTACCTTGGGTAATAAACCGTGAGGTTGAGCTGACCGGCCGTCGTAGGCCCGCAATGCAGTGGTGGATTGCTGGAGAGCAGGGGAGCCCAACTTTTGCCAAACAAAAGTGGACATGACGCATGTGGAGGCACCCTCGTCGATGATACATCGATGGATGACAAGATTCCGAATAGAAACGGAAACTTGGACTGCTATGGTAGAAGGCAGCCGTGGTTCAGATTGGTCTAAGTCAAAGGTCATCAAGTTCGAATCATTTGGGTCAATAGCCCCAATGGCGGAAAGTAAAGTCTTGCGCTGAGAAGGACAGGTTTTTAAGACTTCTAACGCAGACATGGCTGCGGGCGATTGAGCTAAGTCATCTACGATGTTGTAATTGGATGCAGCTCGTGCATTGGGGTTGTTGTTGATTCGGCGAAGGGGGAAGCGAGGTGCTTTAGAAGCGCCATCGAGTGGAACCTGAGGTATACGCAATGTCTGATCAGTGGGATTAGCAGTGGTATCCTTTTCGGCGGGGGGGGCTTCAGAAGTCGGTCCGTATTGATTTCGACGGGTTTGGACATTGACGTCAGCGGTGGACATCATCAATAAGTGGTGGGTACCTGAATCAAACATGGGTTGATCAGGAGCTGTGTAAGTTATTTGTTGTGGTTGCACGTTGCCCTGTTGGGGGGCTAACGGCTGGGTGTTTACCACTCCTTGTGTTGGAAAGGGGTTTTGGAGAACCAGAGGTTGTTGTGGAGGTGGTGGGGGGTTGGGTGGTGGCTGAGGAGCCGCTTGCCCTTGACGATGGGCGTCATTTGTCCATAGTTGTCGAGCTCGCTCGAGATGTGGGAAAGCGTGGGTATAGTGTCCATAGACACCGCAAATGGAACAAGGATGGTTTGTCCGTAAATTAGCATTTTTAGGTTGCTTAGGTGGCCGATCAGGATTCTGATGAGCGGGCGCCGCGTTATTGTTTTGCGGGGGCTGGGTAGGCTTTCGAGCTTGGTTGCGGTTTTGATTGTTTCCACGGTTGCGTCCTCTTCCGCGGTTGGGTTGTCCACCCTGGTTGCGTTGGTTATTTTGATATTGGGGCTGCTGTTGTTGTGCGTACACATGCCCTTGAGCATTGGGGGGATTCTGAGGAGCCGCAGGTGCGGGAGCAGGTTGCGGTGGATAGTATGCAGGTGGAGCTGGAGGTGGTCCAGTTGCCTGTTGGGGTTGTTGGTACCCCTGAGCTGGTGGAGGTGTGAGGTTAGCCGGTGCAACCGGTTGTGGGTAATGCATGGGCTGTTGTGGAAACTGCATGGGGTTTTGTATCGTAGGTTGAGCATAGTATGTAGGAGGTACATATGCTGATGGCGCTTGGCCATAACAATGTTGTGGACAAGAGGGTCCATGAACATGATGGGTCTGGTTTGTTGGAGCATAAGAAGTTGTCGCTCCGGAACTGGATGTAGCCCTAGAAAGGTCTGGGGCGGGCATGGTGCTCACCATACTGAAAGGTTTTGCTTGCGGTGTAATTTGGCCAATAATGCCATCAGCGGCATGGGATGCCCCCGGTGTGTCACCGCGTGCAGAGTCACCTCGTGGGGCGTCAGGTATGATGGTGTATAGGTATCCTGACTGGGCATAGATAAGGTCAAACTGTTGGGCCTTCAGGATGGCCTCCTCTTCCGACTGGGGTCTTTCAGAAGCTACATCCTTCGCAATGAGGGGAAGGAGGGATTTAAGGAACCAGTCTAAAAAGATTCGGTCGTCTAATTTGATCTTGCATAGGCTTCGGCGCCGACGCCAATCATGGATATGGTCTGTGATGTGCGTGGCCGTGTTCTGTCTGCAAGACAGTAGGATTTCGACGCCCGCATCATAGCGGACTGGTAGCTGAAAGAACTGCAGGAAGGTCGAGGCAAGGGAGGTAAATGTGGAATGCGTCCCATGGGGTTGCTCGATATACCATTTGGCTGCAGAGCCAGTGAAGGTGCGCTGTAATAAACGGAGGCGGACTGAGTCGTCCACTATGGAGTTGGAGGAACACCATAAATGGAAGGACATGATGTGGTTCTGGGGGTCTTCTCCGACCTTTCCCTCAAACTTAGGGATGTCAGAGGGAAGCTTAGTGGGCATATGGGGCCAAGCAGGATCATGCCTAATGGGGTCATTCGTAAGCCTAGCTAAATCTGGCAAGTTGAGACTTGCCATGTATGGTAGACTAGCGGATGTGGTGATTGGAACCGGGATTGGTCTAGCCATTGTGGTATGGTGTAGGGGTCCAGTAGCTCCTATAGGTATGCTAGGTATGGCGGGTATGTGCCCTCCAACAGGTGTGGCCTGATATGGGTTAGTACTCCCAAGTGCAACTTGGGTTACACTTGGGTTAGGAATCGCACTAGGGATTCCTGGTATATTACTACCGAGTGCAACGTGGGTTACACTTGGGTTAGGAATCGCACTAGGGATTCCTGGGATAGCATTCCCAAGTGCAACAGGAGTGACACTTGGGTTAGGAATCGTACTAGGGATTCCTGGGATAGGGTTTGTGGAAACCGAAGGGGGTATGACCCCCATGTTGGGCATGCCCATGACAGGTTGTGGTCCTGTGCTAGGCATTCCTAAATGTGGAGTGTTACCCATATTGGGCATACCCAAGGGGGTGGGTGTTGTCATGGATGGTATCCCCGCAGAAAGGTCTGCGGATGTCTGACCTATGGTTAATGTAAATTGTGGATCTTCTGGTGTTCCAGACATAATTGTGGTCGGTGGTAACTCTGTGGGGTTTTCGGATTCTACCTCCAAATCAAAGGTGAAGTGGGGTATGTCAGAATCGGATGACCGTCTAAATGATCGACGATGTGTCGAATCAAGGGATAATGCTCTGCGTCCGTGATGTGGAGAGCCAAGTGGACTGAACTCTGGGAGTTCGCCCCGTAGACGACGAGAACGTCTAGAATTCTCAATGGTGAGAAATATGTTTTTTGTTTTATGTTTAAAAAGTTGTTTTAAGTATCAGGTGGTGATATATATGTAAAAGACTCAAAACCCTAATGCAACCAAGGGTGCAAGAAGGGGAGTGAAAAAAGAAGGCTCACAGGCCGAAAAATCAATCCTCAAAAAATGCACTTATCCTAGCAGCTGTGCTACAATAAGTGGAGGAATGCAACAACCGGTCAGAATACCAACATGCAAGCGGCTCCTAGAAAAAATAGGTGTAACTAGACTCAAAAGGTGGTAAAGATCATGCAAACACCTAATCTAAAAGTATTGTGACTCAAACAGACGATATCCCCTGCAAGGTGATGAAATCCAAGTCAGACAATATGAATGTAGAGACAACGGCTAGATATCCCCCTACCGGGAGGGACACCGGGTAATCAATCCTAAAAAGACAGGCTACTAGGATACTCCGTTCATGACGCGTCGAGAAAAGGTAAATCTGCCGTTTGGTCCTTTGATCGCAATATCCCAATACAGGGATATCCCGAGAACTGCGAATGGTAGCCCTTCGGTTACTGAATGGGTTTCGGTATCCCACTCAGGCTTCCGGAACCATCCTCGCGACTTCAACCCTCCTAGGGGAGAGGCCTTCCCACAAACCGGTTGTGACCGCGCCAAAAAGTACTAAGAGATTTTAGCTCCCTAATTGGACAACTTCTATGTCTCAGATGTATGAACTGAGGGGTGTTATTGGAACACCTATCCCCCCAATACTACCTAGCTACAAGAATTCTTTTTGTGTTCCCCAAGTGGGGTTAAGAGTGTGTTCAAATTAGGGTAAGTTTTAAGTCTTAGTTCAATTAAGTGATCGTGTGAGTGCACGTGAGGTGTTGTAAACTGAACTTGAAAAAATTAAATGCTTTAAGGGAAATTTTTCAAAAAATAAAGGACTTTTCGAAAAATAATAAGCAAATATTTAAGACTTTTTTCACTAAAAGAAATTAATTTGCTTTTTCAAAAATAACTCAAAAAATAATGGATTTTTTGGATTTTTGAAAGCAAATAATAAACTTCTAAAAGAAATAAATGGATTTCTTCGTCTCAATAAAATTTGCTAAGGGCAAGATTCTAAAGAAGTAAACAAGAAAAAATTTGAATCTAGATAAAGAACGCAAAATGAATCTTTCTTTCACTTTCTTGAAAATTTTTAAAAAGATTTCTATGTATGCACTTTTAAATAGTAAAATTTTTTTTTAAATCTGGAAAATATGCAGAATTTGATACTGTAAAAAATGTGCTATGGGCAGAAAGTACAGTAAAAAATATTTTTCAAAATCGGGATGGCCGAATGAAAAAATTCAGCCGCGCGGGTTTTGGACGAACAGCCGCGATGGGCCGCGCGGGTTTTGGCCGAAAAGTCGCGATGGACCGCGCGGGTTTTGGACGCACAGTCGCGATGGACCGCGCAGGTTTTGGGCGCACAGTCGCGATGGACCGCGCAGGTTTTGGGCGCACAGTCGCGATGGACAGCGCGGAAAAAGGCCGCGAAGCCGCGGTGTGCAGCGCGGAAAAACACAGAAAAGTCGCGATGGACCGCGCGACTGTCTGGAAAAAGGGCGCGATGGACCGCGCGGAAAAATGCAGAAAAGTCGCGATGGACCGCGCGACTGTCTGGAAAAAAGCCGCGAGGCGGAAGCCGTGCACGGAAAACGAGAAACGAACTCGAAAATTTAAAATTTAGGGCTGTTTTTTGGGGCCAAATCTCAGAACAGCAATGGATCTGCTGTCTAAGATGGCAGATCTATGGATCTAATGGTTAAAAACTCATAAAAACTAAGATTTAATGGCAAAGCTAGAGATCTAAAGTTCAAACCAAAGCGGAGTCGCCAAAAACTTTTGGCTCGGTTTTGCAACCAAGCTTAGTGCTATGGGCACCTACTAACTAGTAGTAGCAGTTTCAATAGAAATAAAAACAATAAACTAAATAAACAATACTTTTCATGGATCTAAGCAAGAATCTAAGCAAATAATTTAAATATTTCAAAAATCAAGAACAAGAAACATAAGAAATAATTTTTGTATTGAAAAGTGGGGGGCAAGCAAGTGCTTGCGATATTACCTTCAATGGTGAAGGTTGATGTTGAGCAACTCCCAAGATGAGTAGCTCCAAACTCCAATAGGTCTCTTTCTCCAAGGTTGCTCCAATGGCTAAAAGTGCTCAGGGGAGATTTCAGCAGCATAAGGATGAGATAATGGAAGGATCTGAAATGAGGAGCCCCTACCACCTTTTTATAGGTTTTGGTGGTGGGAGATACCATTTGTGGTTTTGTGGAAACCAAATGGTATTGACCAACATGGTTTAGGTACTTTTCCCTCCTTTTTCCTTTTTTGAATAAAAATAATATTTTAATTCCCTTTTTAATATTTTTGGGAATTTGGACCCTTTTTGAGGGTTTTTTATGATTTTCTTGGAAAAATAATCTTTTTTAATGGAAAAAGGGGTGTACTAAGGTCTTTTGGTGACCTTTTGTTGGTTTCAGAGGCTCAGATGGTGGAAAAGTGGACAAATGGGTCATGTGAGTAAGGGAATGAGCTAGTGAGCACTTTTTAGGTGTTAACAATGGGAGTTACTCTTCCTCTATATTTCGACCTTGGATGAGTCATGCCATGAATAATACCTTTTGGACTCCCCCAAGTATGTTACCATTCACCTTGAATTCAAATTGGTGAGAGAATGATGCCAAGTGTAGTGGGGAAATCTAGCCATATGTGGGTCCCACTTCCTCCATGTGTCTTCATGATCAAATGCCACTTTGATTTTCACTTGTATATATTTATTTAGGTCCTTTATTAAATATTTATTCCATTCTAATGTTCAAACATCATTTATTATCCCCCTTATTCCAAATCCCAAAGCTTCCACCCCAAACCTAGGAAACTAGTAATTTTCCTCCTTGGCAATTATTTGAACTTTAGCATCAATTTGACAAACTCTACTGAATAGGGACAATGTGATTAGGCCATTGTGACCCAATGCCAAATTTGGGACATTGCATTGTTGGTCATATGCAACAACATAATCCACATCCTTAGCCATGCTTTGTTTTTCTTTGGTCCTACAACCAATGCGAACACAACTAATTATTAGCAACCACCATAATGATCTTAATTGGCTCATTGCATATGTAAAACCTCACTATTTTACCAATATGCAGTTTCATATACATGTACAACATTTTCACATGCACTATGCAATGACTCTTTAATCATGCCCACTAATTCATATGCATTACTCTCTTGCATTTCCAACATCCCTATGCCATAATTTTCAGTATATGAAACTTAGGAAATATAAGTATAATAGTAAGAGAGGAGTTAAGGAATTCTCTCTTTTCAATTTCCTTATTGTAGCATGGAGTTTCCTCTTCCACATCATAGCTAATCCAATTTCATGGGCTCTCTACCATGCACACAAGCAATCATTAGCTATGATCTTCTCACGAATTAACAATTCAATATATACATATGTGTATAACATTCATTCTTTCTATTTTCCAAACATGCAATTTTTATGCTATAAACATAAATAGTTTAAGGTGAGGAATTTCCCTCCTATCAACATTTCCTTTCTGCTCCGATTGCTCTTCCGCAATGCATATTACAGCCAATTACTCTTAATAATGCCTCCACAACCTTCTATGCAATTCCTGCTTCTCATCCCAAGCATAGAAAATGCGTTTCACACTTTCAACGAATGTTTCTGGGGGACGACGGGGGTCAAGGGGGCTTGCCCCCTTGTGGTGGGCCGAGGGAAACGCCCTTGTTTTTTTTTTTGTAAATCCTTCGATTTCCCGCAATCTGAGGCATAAGTTCCATAGCATTTTTCATCTTTCGGCGCCTGAAATTCACCTTTGGAAAACTATTGAAATTCCCTGTTTCGGTGGACTTATCGTTTCTCCTTCGACCCATTTCGGAGTAACTCATCGAGTTATGCCGATAGGTGAACTCATCTATCTCCTCTAACCCGTTTCGGACCAACTCACCGAGTTATGTCGATCGGTGAACTCGTCTATCTCCTCCGATTTGTTGCGGAGCAACTCACCCAGTTTCGTCGACCACTTCGGCGCAAACTCACCAGTTCTGGCCGACCACTTCGGCGCAAACTCGCCAGTTCTTGCCGATCTGTTTCGACCCAAAACTCATAAATTTTCGTCGATCTATTTCGGGGACTTTTTCCTTTTTCGCCGAAATTTTCCTTTTTTTTCGGCAAACTTATTGATTTTCTGCCGACTGTTTCGCCGCAACTCGCAAACTTGACCCGACTGTTTCGGCGTAACTCAAAATCTTGTGACGACACAGACTTAGCAGAAAAACTCCAAAATACCTAGAAATTTTTTCAAAAATACTCAGAAAAATTTGAAATTTTTCATTATTTTCCCTAGCACTTCCGCAAACTTCGTCAATGCAACTCAACGAGATTCACCGACCATTTCAGCGCAACTCGACGAGATTTTCCGAAACGTATCGCCGCAATCTCGTCGACGCAACTCGGCGAGATTCGACGACACAACCTTGGCAGAAAACTCAGAAACACTTAAAAAAATTTGAAATTTTGAAATTTTTCCTAACGATCACTGCTGAGTAGGAAGCATACTTACCTCTGCAACTGTGATAGGTAGCCCATGAAGTCCCAAATGTTGTAACCTTTGCTCTGATACCATTTTGTCACATCCCCTCCCATCTATCCAATTACAAGGAAGGGAACACGATACCAATCTGTGGGGCTTTGACATAAACTCAGTCCATTCATTAGATTCACAACAATAAAATAAATGTGTGCATATGCAAATCAAGCAAACATACACAACGAAAATAACCACATCATCCACACACATTTCATATGCATTCGACATATTAAAAACAACCATCAAATTATAACATTGCAGAAGTAAAACACATAGACAGAGAAACACTTGTCTTTATGGTGAAATGGTCCCAAGCAACTAGCTATGTCGCTGCAACGTTCCACCCAACCATAGGCCAGTTGTGTTCATTAATTCTCTCAACACAACTGCCACCCCTGAGTTGGGCATGATTCTTACAAGGAAAAGGGGACATTCAAGCTCATGCACAACCAAAGCAATAGATACCCATAACCCACACCCAAACATACTCTTTTCTCACAAGGCAAGCACAATCATTGGGCATGGATGCACATTTTTAACAATGAGATTTACAACAAGATGACCATGGGTTTTCCCAAATCGTTTCCAGCCAAAAACAGATTGTGGGAAGGGGAAAAACATTCATAGGGAGGAAAATGATTTCTCCCCAACTATCTAAGCATTTAACAACCAAAACGGTCTCTATGGAACACCAATTCGTTTCCCCTTCTTCCCCTCTGGTATACAACACAAAAACGCCCTTCTCCCAGATGAGAATGAAGGAAAACACACAAATTCTATGGGGAAAACGCCCAACAAGCTCCCAACTCGTGAGAGAGCCAAACTGCCCCATGGATCATGGCTTGGGAAGAAATTCATGGCTCTTTTCTTGCCCAAGAAGCCAAACACGATTTTCCATGAAGGGTGGCTTTCCCATACTCGAATTTGGACAACCATACTTCCCATTCCCCAAGGCATTAACTACCTCAATCAACTCTTGGGAGAAAATGAATGATTGGGTACAAAAGTCAACATGGGTAGTTGAGTGCTCATGGGTTCTCTCATTGACATTTGGTTTGACTTGATTGGCTCAAGGGTTTGAATGTTTTCCCTCCCAATTCCTTGTAAAATCATGCCCCCATCTCTTGTTGCATTGCATAGCTAGTTGTGGGTATTTTATTAAAATGTATATTTACATGATATATGCAATTCCATTGTGCCTGGCTATCACGTAAACCATATGCATCAATAAATCGATGGCGGGGCCTTGGCCTTGAGCTCCTCACCATGATTTTATAACAATATTACATCATTTACATTTTAATATAATGGGGTCAAAATAGGGACATTACAAATGGCAATTAACAATAAAGTCAACTTTCCCATCTAACTTGTCCTTTTGTTTTGATTCCCTCCTTGCCATCGTATTTTTTTGTTCCCTTCATTTTGGTATTTTTCCTCTAGGGTTTATATTCCCACATATTCATATCCCCTACCAATATCACATCTTTTGTTGTAGTTCCAACCTTCAAAAACTATTTATTATATGATTCATAATAATCCATTATTGTCGCTTTTCCATTCCTACTCAAAAAGAACATTCCTCCCACCTTGTAGAAAGAGTTTTTGTAATTTGTGTCACTAAAAAAAACTCATTTAGTTTTCCAAGCACAAGAACCACCTAATTTTTTCCTGAGTAAGTATGAAGCTCCTAGGTAAGAGACATGTTATGTCAAGAACTCCCAACAATGCACTTAGAATCGAACTTGGGATAGACATGGTGAACTCCCAACAATGCACTTAGAATCGAACTTGGGATAGACATGGTGAACTCCCACTAAAATACCACAAGACCATAACCCAACCAACATTGAATACTGTCATTCAATTTTTTCCAAGCACAAGAACCACCCAATTTTTGGCCTAAGTTTCTATGAAACTCCTAGGCACGAGACATGTCCCTTTAGGAACTCCTAGTGATGCACTCAAAATCAAACTTGAGCTAGTCATGGTGAACTCCCACAAGCATACCACTAGTCCATAATCCAACCAACATTGAACAACCTCATTCCTTAAGATCAAGTTTAATAAAAAACCTCATAGCAAAGTAAAATATATTTGATCATATCAATAATATATATCCCTTCGTTGTATAATTGTTAGTATATATATACCACCCTTGGTTGTATAATTGTTGGTAATCTATATAATGAAAAGAGGTACATTAATTAAAATCTAAACCATAATCAAGAATATTTTACTTTATTTGCCTCACACCTTGCACTTACATACACTTACATAGTTTAACACTAAACTTGCTAGCCAAGCATCATAAATTAGTTGCATGCCATGCGCCTCAATGGAAGGCCACAAATCAACCTCAAATATAAGGAAAATTAAATTAAGATATATTGGGCGATAAGATGAACCAAAAAAAACAATAGTATCCCAAACGTTGAGTTGCCAAAAGTATCTCCAATTGGAAGGCCACATCTCAACCTCAAATATAAGGAAAATTAAATTAAGATATATAGGGCATTAAGGTGAACCAGAAAAACAATAACATCCCAAACATGAGATGCCAAAATTATCTCCAATTGCTAGTCTTTCTAAAGCCTCCCTGTTGGCCGGGATTCCATTCTTATGTCTTTAATGAAGCATAAGAAATCCTTTTGGGCCTTAGGGTAGTTTTAATAGCCTCTACAACCTCTTCGTCCATTTTAACATGCACATAAAGAAGGAGTGTTTCTAAGTGGCAAAACAAATACTTGGTATAGTTAAATGGCCATTGGCATTATGGGAAAAGGTCCACATTTTCTAAGGCATTGGTGGCGTGATAAAAACCATGCAATGCTAACAAGAACAAAATACTCCCATAATAAGAATAAACAAGAGGATCAACATATTAAGATTGAGCTAGATATTTTATAAAAATAGGTTAATTGGGACATCCTACATTTTCTAAGGCATTGGAATGATAAGAAACCATGCAAAGCATATGAGAATAGAAAACTCCCATGATAAGAATCAACGAAAGAAACTTACACACATATTAAAAAAAGTTGGTATGTTAAACAAAAGCAGAGTAATAGGTACATCTTGGAAAATGTTCACATTTTCAAAGGCATTCACATGATACAAAACTATGTATATTTGAGAAGAATAGAAAACACCAATGATAATAATTAACAAAAGAAACCAATAAAATTAGATCGTTTTAATTTGCTTGAGATTATTTCAACAAAATGGATTAATTAAGAACAAGTGGTTTTCTTATTTCACTAGTCACTAAGTTGGTTGAGAAACACATAATCCCACTGTTGAAAGTATAAAACACAAGGGTTCCCAACAAGAAGCGCAATTGTCCTTCAGTGGACAAACTTATTTGTATTGTCTATGGTATGACATATGCCTTGACAAGGATGGAAGAAGAAAAATAGTCCACCAATATGATACCAGCCAATTGAAAGGGAAGTACCCTCAAGTCTACTATAATGTAAATTTTAAGGAAAAAGAGTTGGTTAAAAAGTGGACCTCAAAAAATGGAAAAAGGACAAGCAACCATATTAAGACAATACCTTATACACAAATCCTCACATGTCACAAAATAAACAAGAAGACCTTGTAAAAGAGTTGTCCATGTTATAAATATAGAGAAAGAGTACCTTGACAATCCAACATTACCCATTGGCATTATGAAAGGCATCTACTAAACCAATGTATTTCCATTTCCTTATGGCATTGTATGGTACATTATGAATTTCAACCTCTATAATGTATCCCCCATTGCTAATAAAAAATAGTAGTCTTTTGCCCATATTGAATCATGGTAGATAGATCTAGGATGTGACCTACTCAAATAAGGAACAATACATTCAAGAATAAAAAACCACACTATGTTTTGAACAAACCAAACAACCAAGGAATTTAATATTTGAAAGATTTATAAACATCGGTACTCAATTATTGTAATTAATTGAAAAATATTATAGAATTTGAAATAAAATTTATTGCATCTAGTCTTGGAAGCTTCCATCACCAATGCATGCAATTACATGCTTGTTTGGTGTTATTTGTAATGTACTTAGCCAACAAAAGAAAGACTTATTGAGCAATTATTAAATTAATATAAACTGCAGAAAATTAAATAAGTAAATAAGAGGGGTAATAATATAGAACCTACAAAATACAACCCTTGCATTAATCATCAAGAAAAGAGAGAGCAATGTTCATGGACCTCTTTGAGGGGACAACATCTTATTGAGCATATCTCCAATATCATAACAACACTTGAAAAAACATCACACAGCCTACTAGTTATATCAATTGTTTCTCTGTAGCGAAACCCTAACTACTTTGGGTCTTATGATTAATGAGTGCCAACCCTCAGTGGGCCTTATTTAATAAAGATGACCCATTTACATTGAGTAGCCACTGAATAAATACCTAATGGGATTTATTCGGAGAAGATGGACTAGTGCATTAATAAACTAAATCCTATGTACCCCAAAGTAGGAAGGGGAGGGTAGGGCCCTAACATGCCCTCTCCCTTGAAAAGTGGTATTGTTCTCAAGGATATAGGTGTGGAATCCATTGTAAAATCATTGTTGGTTACTAAGTGGTGTCGTTCAACTATGTACCTTTCCACTATATTAGGGCTTCTCAAATTGTGCACTAGCAGAATCAATTTCTCTTATGGCTAATTTTTCATTCAAATGTAACCAAATGGAGCCCTCTTCATCAAGTTCTCAAAAGTTTGTAAGCAGTTCGTAATTTGTCCCCGCGACCTTGTTCAAACAAGGCACATGAAAGACTAGGAGAATATTTAATTGCACTGGAAGATCCAATTGATAAGCAACTTGCCCAACACACTACATTATTTTATCGGTTTGTAGTGTTAGCTTTTGGGAGCCCTTGTCTTTGAGAGAGGTCTTTGTAAGGCTTGAGAGGAACGGACCTTATTATCCCCTTCTTCAAAAAAATGACAAAAGAACATTTGAAACATTTAAGGAACAACCAGTTATCCTAAAGTATTGGGAAGGTTTTATCAACATGCACCACATCTTCTTCCCAAGTTTTGTTCATAATTATGTTATCATAAAATAATACAATCACAAAATGCACAGGAAAATCCAAACTATGAAAGATGGATGGGGCATCAATAAAAATTTATGATGTCCTTCATGTGCACAAAATGCCATCTTAGAAATGTCCACCTCCTTCATCTAAATTTGGTGGTACCTTGAGCAAAGCTCCATTTTATTGAAAAACTTAGCACCATGAAGCTCATCCAAAGAATAATTAATAGTTGGGGTGGGAAATTTGTCTTTGATGGTTAACTTATTAAGAGCATGGAAGTTAGAACACATACACCAATTTCTTATTTTCTTCACTACTGTAATAACCCCAGTTTTGACTTGGAATGTATTTAAATATAATTATTTAAAAGATGTAAATATGCTAGTATGGATTCTGAGTGTGGAGCTCAAGGCCAAGGCTAGTATGTAAAAGATGTGGATTGCTAATATGTAAAAGATGTAAATATGATGTATATATATTTTTATTTGGATCGTATATGGTTGGCTTATAATTCCAATTCGAAATATATGTAAATATTATGTTGGAAAAAGAATAAAATGGTCCAAGATGGTTGTGTAAAGAGCACTAGAGGGGCTATGATTCCACTAGAGGGGAAGAGGGAAGGGGGCCTACAGGAAACTAAATCCTTTGATGCCAAGTATCAACCTTAACTCACATCCAAAATTCTACCATATGCTTTAAATGAGCCAATTACCTTCTCTTGACTATTAAACCCAATCATTGAATGCATTTGTGAGGTTGGTGGGAAAAGTCACTTCATGCAGTTATTGAAGCATCGGGGTGGTGACAGTTTTCAGGAGTCCTTTTATTCTATGGTTAGAAGCTATGTCAGTTGTATTTTCACCATCATTTCATATCTCTTGGAGTCAACACTCTTTTTATCATTCTTGCATGCAATTTTCTACACTACATAGAGTTTCCTATTGTTGTTCACGACCATTACCAGATTATGTTTTAACCTAGAAATTTGAATTCGGGGACAGAGCAACAAATTTGAAGGAAAAACTGGTGGTTGTAGGTGAGTGTAGAGGTTGGGCAAGCTAGGGACCCTTACCCATCGATTTTTTGTACTCATAGATGCTTGAGAAGCCATAATCTAGGCTACAAGAGGTTCTCCAACAACATACAGTAAATTGGAATCTTACTGCACACACTGGTAAGCACTGCAAGGGTTGGATTTCCTGAGGGAACAGTGGATCATTGAAGGGAAATGCCTTCATTCTATTTTGTGGGGAAATTGAAAGGAGTTCCATGGTTGTGATGGCTTAGTGAGATCCCTGTAGAGATATGGATGAGTTTTTGGCTAAGCATAGAGAGCATAACGAGTTGTGTTCTAAGAGAGAGAAGCGGCCTGTAGGTGTTGTAAGTTTTAAACCTTAACAGTGAAGTACAAACTTATATGATTCTTAAGCATTTACAGAAAAACACACAATGGCACTCACATTACACAGAGATTTTCACCTGGAAACCCTTAACCGGGAAAAAACCAGCAAAACTTAGAGCCGCATAGCTCCTTTCTCATTATATGTTTATTTTACATGTACAATACAATAAATGGTATTCTGCAGCATCTAAAACCCTAATTCGTTTACCCGAATTAGGTTACAACCCTAATTCCTTTTACCGGAATTAGATAGAGTACAATGGGTCGAAAATCGCGAAAAAGCAAAAAGCAACCCAAAAAATTTTGCGCTCCGCGCGGACTCCGGGGGCCTAACGGCCCCCTCCGTGTCGTTTCGGAACCTAACGGTCCGAAACGAAGGGGGTGGGCCCTGTCGGGCTACCCCCCCCTCTAAACCCCCCCCCTCCGGACGCGCCCGGCGCAGGCGAATCACTAGTGCCGTAGGGATCGTGTTGTACACGCAGCGACCATGTGAAGAGATATAACATACCCAACAGGTGTTTCCTTCACCTTGGTGGCCTCATAGCCCAGCTTGGGGGTGTCCTCTCAGCAAAAAGAGTATATGCTGGACAGAGTGCCTACGGTTGGGTGGAAAATATCTCTTGCTTGGATCTTCTTTGTTTAAAGATAAGTATTATTTTGTATCCGATGCGCAATGATTTTATTTATATGTCTATGTTAATTGTGCTTGTAATTGCATGTGTTATGTGTGAAAATCCTCATAGCAGATCTAAGAGCTGATATATACCTCACAAGAAAGAATTTAGGAATAAGATTAAGAGTGCTCAATGCAGTAAGATGAGCAATAGAATAATAATACAATAGAAATCGGATAGAAGCAAAATAACTTCACACACACTAATTCATTAATCACAATATGGACAAATAAGTAGTACAATGCATGAGGATTCGAATGCCAAGGTGGCAATTCGAATTAGCCTTCATGGAGTGATCAAAAGATCACTGGAGTGTCATCGGAGCACAACTAGAAGTCTATCTCATCATTAGTGGAGTCATCAATGCTCAAGTAACTGTCAACCATCAGTCAAACTGAGTCTAACTGGAACTAACTAAATGAAGGAGGCTCAATGGAGGGCGCATGAGGAGCTAACTGGAGTCAAAATGGGCAGTCTAGTCTCACTGGAGGTCCATTGGAGTGATACAGTCAGTTGAGAGTCAGTCTAGCCTTAAATCAAGGAAAGAACTGATGATAATTCGATTAACTGAAGTGCAACTGAGTGGTAGGTGAGAGAGGACGAGTGGCTTCCTTAAATCAAGTAGGAAGGGCGCACTAAGCTCTAGGAGGGCTAAAACTGATCTGAGAGAAGCTCCCGGGGGCTGTCTAACTGAGGCTAGGTGTTGGGACTGATGACTGGGATGCATGCAATTGCATGCTGCATGCAAGAGTGTAAATGCAAATAATGAAAATGCTGGTAGGACTAGGATGGAGTATAGGAATATCCTAACACCCCCCCTTAATCCATCCCAGGCCCTGGTAACTAAGACCAAAGGTCATCCAATACTCCATCAAGCACCGAGAGGGATCCAATTTCTTGAAGTGTATTTATTTTTTTAAATTTAAACTCAAGAAATTTGATTTCTCTTGATTGATAGATCCGGGTTTAAGTTTTAAGTTTTTATTTTATAAACCAACATCTATTTTTTAATTACTTTTCATAATATTTTATTTTATGAACCAACATGGATTTTTTTAAAATACTTTCCATAATTTTTTATTTTATGAGTAGACATGATTTTTTTAAATTATTTTGTTAGGAACAAACGTTACAACATCTCCCCCATACTGGACTACTTCTCTCGATGCAATACTAATAATCAATTTAAATAATTTGATAATCATATAACCTGAAATTACTATTAATAAATTAAATACTTATATTTCTTAAATGCAATAAAACAGATTAACAACCCAAATCTTATAACTATTTTTATCCTTATAATTCCAAAATCTTAAAATTATATTAAAAAACCTAAACCGAAAACTCAAAATATTGTAACTAGTTTTATCCTTTAAAAACAGCGATACGAGAAGTCTAAGAAATTCACATCACATGAAATCGGTGAACTCTCGCCAAGTGGGCTACTGAAGTGGGAAGTCCACAAAATGATGAGATATATCATATGATAATAATATCACTCTAATTTTATATATAAATAGATTTGGGGAATGTTCATTTTATATATAAATAGATTCGGGGAATGTTCATTGTTATTCCTTTTATTCTTTCATCGTGTCGTACGAGGAATCTTGCAGGTTATATATACCAATATTATAATAATAATAACATATACGAATATTCTAATAATAATAATATATGATGCTCTTATTTTTTTCATAGTCCAATTGCTTTTCCTATGACTTTGTCCATGTCGACGTGCCACGTGTCTAACATTTTCAAACGCGTCCCGGCTTAATCACAGATCTGCAGTTTGAAATACAGGGTTGTTTGGCAGCAACTTTCATTCACTACGTGGCAAACAGACAGCTGTGTGCAGAAGATCTCTTCTTCTTGACAATCCACGTGGAAAAGTCTGACTCACTGAACGTGTTTTATATGGCCGTCTCGTTATTGGCGGCTTCGACTACAGCTGAGCGGTCCAATTTTACAAAAAAATTGAGTTGGAGTTGGTTCATAACTTCATTGTACAGTGCCGGTTCGACTTAGCTTTCTAGAAAAGTTGACCGTTGGTGGCATGAAAAGATTTCCCCTTCCTCAAGGCAAGGAATAAGTGTTAAAGTTTTATAACTACAAAATCAAAGTTTGGGTAGGCAACATAAGAATAGTCTTCAGGCTTTTCGAAATAAAAGTAAACATATAGAATCGACCAATCCTTTGACAAAAATGAGGAATGAATGATGGCTAGTCGGGAAGAAAATAAAAGTTTTGAAAATATGGTAGGTCCAGGAGGTTATGGATTCAAATATGTATGGGGTAGGTATGTATAACTAGATTTTAGTAATCAAATCATAATGTAGAGGGGGTTTCTTGTCCCATAAGTAAAGGGATATCATATATGATAGCCATCTAAGGTTAGGGTGAGGGTTTTTGCATGACCCAATTTCTAGTTAAGGTTAGGGTTTTGGACCCTCTAGAATCTTCTTGAAAGTCCACACATTACTATCTCCAAAGATGTGAGTAATGAAAGCTAACATGGCATCCACTCACTATCTTCGTGGTCAACAAGATAGGTTAACTTGTGAGAGACATAACTTCCTCATAAGAACTCTAATTGAGGTGATCTTCAAGCCATTGGAAAGTTCTCGATGTGCACAACAACATCAAGATGATGAAACTTTATTAGCAAAATTTTGTCCTAAATTATGTCCGTTTAAGAGACCTTAAACAAATTTCAAAATTTTCTAGATCCAAAATCACCAAAGTAAGACCTACCCCAAAAACCGATCCTACAAGCCCATAACTCAAATTTTTCCACCTAAAAGGTACCATAATAGATAACACATCATATAATTCAATCCATTTTATATCAGTGTTAGTGATCCAAAATACAAAGTAATGTCATTAACTTCTTGATTCTATTTTATGGATGATTGACTTTAAGTCGACTTTTATTTTTTCTTTAAAATATAATTTAAGACATTTTTTTTTTATGACAAACTTGTGATTACTTCATTATTTTCAAGGGCTTCATAATTTTCAATTTCACAGTGGTATCCATTTCTTGGCATAAATATACTTTGGATTTGCTTGAGAAATTTAGAATGGAGACTTGCAAACCTTAACCCATTTTTCTTCAATCAAGAGTTGAACTCAATGTTACGCATCATTATCCTTTAGTTGAAGCTACACCATTTAGTTGACAATTTTATGTATTTACATATGTTTGGTGTAATATTCCCTTCTCTCTCATATATATATCCTTTAATTAAACCACCACATCATTTATTTGACAATTTTATTACACTTTATTTGACAATGATGAGATATTACACTTTATTATAATCGTGTTTAATAATATATTTAATTTAAGTATTGCAATACCATCTTTAATCCTTTCGATAATATTTTATAATGTTCCTCCTACTGCTACAACTTCAAAGTTGAAACCGGTGTTTTGCTTTTCCCGGTAGACAAAGAATCCCGTATTTTATTTTATTATACTTTACAAGTTTTTTTTTTCATATGGATAGTGTAACCGGCGCACGTACTGAATAAAAAAGAAATTTAGCATGAAAGAAAAATATGTAATTATAAAAGCGCGTGAAAGAAAAATAATTATAAAAACGCTGGCCTTGAATTCATATATAATGTCTTGTTCGCTGACGCTTTTTGCCGGCGACATGCCACGTGTTGGACACGCGCTTTCAAACCTGGCCGCCCCACGCTTACTAACCAATCTAATAAATATGACGAAAAGTCGGGGAATAGTTAGCCGTGTTTAGAATATTAAAACACGATCTCTGCTTAAAAGGCCATGTGGCAAAGTCGACTGGGCATTGAGAAGAAGAAGAAGAAAATATTTTAAAGTCCACGAGGCTAAAGATAATCTATGGGACAGACCACTTCACATGCTGTTTTCTGCAACTCAATCCTTTGCCGGTTCAACTTGATGATGAGCACCCCCAATTTTTCTACAGTTCCCTTGTTGAATAAATTATCCCAAGATTTATATGCCAAGACACTTGCATACCTATCCCTACTGTCCTTAAAGGCTTCACATCACAAAACAATTTAAGCAAGATTTAAAATCCAAGAAGCCGAAAATTATAAAATTATAAAATTTGAATTTTTGATTTGTTATCATTATGGAAATATTGTAGTGATGTAATTTGTGTTATGACTGCAATTTTTGATAGGTAAACTTGTTTTTTAATGTAATTGTTTTCCACATATACATCAAAAAGTTAGAAGGTTTTTTAGAAGCAGATTGTGCTAGCATGGTTTTAGTTTGAATTGTTGTTATCCTTCTTCTTTATGTTGATGATCTTGTTTTTATGACAAGATGCCTCTTTAATCTTTTTTTATTCAAAAGAAAAAATCACGTGTTATTCATAGAGTGAATTAAAGAAACAACTACAAAGCATGATAGTCCTTTGGACAATTGTTACATAGTGTATATATAACAATAGCACATCATACTTCTATAATCCTATCACTTGCGAGTTCTAGATATCCAAACATACACAAGGAGGAAACATAAACTACTAGAAAAAGCCATAATCACTACTTTATCCAGACCTCTTGTTGTTCTAGTTTAAACAAAAATTATTCACTAGTTCTAGCAACCATAAAATAGAACTTTTTTGGTCCTTCACAAGATGGAAGATCACAGTACAGTCTATGAAGAGCCAGATAAAGACTAATTTCCTTCCAAATGCATCCGCACAATCAACTTAACAACAGAAATGAAACCATAAAGAACATGAGAGAAGACCATCGGGAGGTCGGCTAATACCCCTGTATGGTACCCCTTGAAATCACTAGATTGTCCTGTACTTCTTAAAAGTGTAAGAGGCCCTCCAATTTACCAATTGCTTTTTGGAAAAAATATCAGCTTTATGGTTGAATTGTCTGAATATATGCATGTAGCCGATAGTGTCAAACTTATCCTGGAGCTCCCTTATCCTAGACTTTCAAAGATCTAAACTGGACATTTGAAGGTTGCTTTTCCTTTTAGCGCATTCAATAGTGACTCTAGGATCCCCAACTACCTGACGAGATAAGAATCCTTTATGATGGGAAAAAATAAGAACCCCCCAAAGCGCCATCAACTCTACTATTGTGTTTGATCCAAATCCACATCCCATCCACAATGAGAAACAATGTCTATCATTTACACAGATGAGCATACCAGCCCCACACTGTCCCTACTATGTAGCCCCATCAAAATTCCCAATTGGATCAACACCATGAAATGAGGGTGCAATAATATTCTTTGGAGCTTTAATCCCCACATTCCTATGATATTCAAGAAACATCCCATATATACTCGAGCTTACTCTTCCGGTATGAAAAGTGGCATCTTCAAAAAGGAGTAGATTACAGTACCTCCATACCCCCCAAATAAAGTATAGAGGAAGAGAAGTACTTTTAGAACCCAAGGAAAACCAATAATGATGACAATCATCGAAAGAGCCTTGATCCCAACTGCTATAAAGATTGAGCCTCCCCATTACTTCTTTCCATACCGGTTGAGTATAGGGGCAATGGACAAGCAAGTGATTCATAGTCTCAGAGTCATTTTTACATAAGGGACAACAGATAGGGCCATAACCTCTTTTTTTAACAAAATTATCTCCAGTC
Organism: Larix kaempferi; assembly: GCA_027924585.1. NCBI lineage: Eukaryota > Viridiplantae > Streptophyta > Pinopsida > Pinales > Pinaceae > Larix > Larix kaempferi. Next base: position 4,808,641 of record BSBM01000976.1, on the reverse strand, counting down.
AAGATCCTATTTTCTAGAGAAAGCCAACAAAAACAAATTAATTTCAAAGGGGCAGACCATTTCCATAGTTGAGAATACCACCATTTAAAGCTAGGATCTAATTGGACATATGCAATAGCCTCATAGGCTTGTTTTGCATCCACTTGACTAGTAGATAAATTCCAAGACCACGATATCTCATCATCACAACAATTGAGCCTAATACCATTATGATTGAGATATTTAATGTACCCATCCCATTCAACTCCATAGTCATTCTCAAGCCCAAAGTCATCTGTAGATTTCCAGTAACAACACCCTACATGACCTTGATATATCTTCTTAACATGGTTTAAATAAGAAATCCCTTTGGAATGTAACTATTGAACAATATTAGAAGAAGATAGCTTATAAACCCCATCACCACCAACAAAAGGATCAACCCCCAACCTTACTTGGAACCCATTCCTAACCCTCTAGGCAAGACAATTACCCATATCTGGAAAGGCCTCTATCAACCCACTCCACATATTGGATGTTGAGTGCCTCTTTTTGGTATTCTTTCCGATCCATTCAATAAGACACCGATTTTTAAGATATTTTCCCAATAAAATCTCACTCCAAAGACCTCTTACCAGTCAATCCCCTCCACAGGCTCTTCATTGCAAATGCTTTATCAAACCAAAAATTATTTTTAATGCCCCAACCTTCAAATTCCTTTGGAACTGAGATCTTTTCCCAACCAACAAGATGAACCCCTTCCTTAGTCTAGCTACATAACCACAAGAAACTGATTAATTTCTATATGATTTTCTTAAGAATGGAAGAGGGAACCTTTGCAAGAGACAACCGATACACTGGAGAAATCTCTAATACATATTTCAACAAGATCAACCTACACCCCAAGGAGAGCCACCTAAACCACTAATTATCAATCCTCTTCTCGATCTTCTTCACTAGCCACATCTAATCCTCAATCAAATAGTTATTCGGATTCAAGTAGTATCCAAGATACTTAAAACCACTTTAAATGGAGTGTAGAGAATAGGGAAGAGGACTCTGAACATGTCCCAAAACTACCTCATTTGTCTCAAACCAATGGAAACTCGATTTTTGAGAGTTGATCTCCATACCTGAGGCTACACAAAATAGTTCAATGATGTCCAAAACAGATCTCCATTCTTCCACCATACTAATACAAAAAAGAAACACATCATCTACAAACAAAACATGTGTGATATAATGTTGTGCAGTGACTTTAGCACCCATGACCTTACCTTCCTGCTTCTCCTGGAGAATAAGCATGCTCAATCCTTCAATAACCAACGAAAGCAAAAGGGGAGACAAGGGACACCCTTGTATGAGACCCCAAAACTATCTCATTTGTCTCAAACAAATGGAAACTTGATTTTTGAGAGCTGGTCTCCATACATGAGGCTACACAAAATAGTTCAATGATGTCCAAAAAAGATCTCCATTCTTCCACCATACTGATACAAAAAAGAAGCACATCATCTACAAACAAAACATGTGTGATATAATTTTATGCAGTGACTTTAACACCCCTGACCTTGCTTTCCTGCTTCACTTGGAGAATAAGCATGCTCAATCCTTCAATAACCAATAGAAACAAAAGGGGAGACAAGGGACACCCTTGTATGAAACCCCTTGAGCTTTTAAAAAAAGCCAACGATGAACAATTGATAAGCATAGCGAAATTTTCCAATGAGACACAACCCATTATCCATCCTATAAGTTCAAAACTTAAACTGGCATTTAGAAGTAATAATCTCAAAACAGTCCTATCAACCTTATCGTAGGATTTAACAAGATCCCTTTTCAAAACCATGGCTCCAATATTCTGTCTTAATTGAATGGAGAGTCTCTTGTGCTACTCCGATGGCATCAAAGATCTGTTTGTGGTTCAAAAACCCAAATTGCTCTTTAGAAATCCCTTCTGCCAGCCAGGGCTTGATTCTATTAGAAATCACTTTAGCAATGATCTTATATATAAGGTTGCATAATGAGATGGGATGGTAATCATTGAAAGATTTTGGGTTGGCACATTTCAGAATAAGTGCTAACAAAGTAGCATTTACAACACCAGAAACAACTCTAGTAGTTCTAGAATCTTTGACATCAACAAAATATATGGACCCAATAAATCAAAGAATTGCAAGAAGAACTCTATTGTCCAACCATCAGGACGAGGACTCTTGTGATTGCCCATTTTTTTCAATATGTCCTCGATTTCATTTTGAGAGATAGGTCTCCCAATTACGTAGTTATCTACATTAGTGAAGAACCTGGGCATGCATTGCAGAACTTTAAATTAAGCAGGAAGGTTATTTACCTCAAGCTTCTGAAATAAGACTTTGAAGTGATGAAGCACGACCTCTTCCAATCCCCACTGAGAATAAATTTTACAACCATTCTGATCCACTATATTACAGACATCATTAATGTTTCTTCTGTGATCAACATACTTATGAAAGACTTTGTATTAAGGTCCTCCTGGGTAATCCAAGTCACACGACTCTTAAGCTGCCAACATTCCTCCTCAAACTTCAAAATCCTAGCTTTTTTTATCCTCCATTAAATTGATTCGAGCCTTGTTACTCTCCGACGGGATTCTCGAAGCAACTTTTGAAAAGGTAGTTTGAATGTCTTCCTCAATATCAACAAGTTCCTGAAATTGAGCTCTCTTTTTATTCATAACCCACTATGACAGCAAAGCTTTAAGATTCTGAAAAATAAAATGAAATTGCTCCATCATAGTTCCCACACTGTTTCAACTTAAACCATTTGTTCTTGACCAAGTTAGAAAATTCAAGATCTCTAGACCAAACATGGTTGTATTTGAAAGGGTATTTCACCTGAAAGGAATCAAGTTCCAACTTCAAGCAAATGAGAATATGATCGGAAATGGAGACATTGACAACCCAAGACTTATATTTGTCTACCACCTTCGCGATACAATCCACCATGAGAAATATTTCGAGATGTTTGGAAACACCTGCTCCTCCCTCATGACCATTCCTCTAAGTAGGAATCATAGGAAAATGTTCCACATTAATAAGATTAGCATCTTGGATAAAATGCTTAAACCAACCCGCCAAAGGATCCATTCAAGAGTGAGATCCCTAGACTTCTCTTTTCGAGGTGGTAAAATTGAGGTCACTAGAAATGATCAATGAGAATTCATGAAGTACCCCACATCTATCCACCTCCTTCCAGAAACCCAACCACTCATCATACGACCCATAACAATTGATAGTCCTCAAAGGATGGTCCAACTCTCTAATACGACCTTCTAGCAAAATTCTTGCGCAAGACAAATAGGGTCCGAGGTTAGCTCTGTTAGGGTTCCATGTAGAGAGCAGACGCCCTGAGAGCTTGATACCATCCATTGAACAACACTCCCAGTTAGGGAGAATTCAGAGAAAAACATCCCTAGCCTTACTACCAGGGTCCATCATTTCTTGAATGAGTACAAAATCAAGAGAAATCGAATCCAATCGTATTTTGAGGGATATAAATTTCAGAGCACCCCCTAATTTGCGCACATTAAAAGAAAACAAAATCATTAAGAAACACGTGCCAAGGATGACTTTGCTCTAAGAGGCCAAAATTCATCGGACGGTGCACCCTGAGAATCCAAAGTACCATCAGGTGAAAGAGAGAAAGGAGGGAAGGTCTTCACAATTCTATTACCCTCTAAACCACCTTGACCCAAACTAGGTTTTGTCCTCCGACCTTTCCCAACAGGATTTTTGCTCACTATAACATTAGGGTTAGGTGTAGAAGTACGCGGAAACCCTTCTTTAGCACCAAAATTAGAAAAGACAGGAAGCGGTTGCAAGATGAGAACATATTTATATGAAGGTAACAGATAATTAATTCCATCCCCCATTGAATGTTGCAACAGGACATGGCTAATCAGCGACGACAAACTAACATGATCCCCCAAAAGTAACTGTGGGACTAAAAAAATCTCAGGGCACTCAGAAATAGAGACCTGAGGGTTGAGTCCTACAACCTCAACCCACCAATGACCAGGTACAATATTAGGCATATTGTCCAATACCCCAACCCTACCATCTAAAGGAAGATCCAAGCCAGTTGAATAAGGAATAAACCTCAATAAAACCTCGTTTTGGTTCTCTTTTCCCATCTGAGGCTCGTCCCCAGATGATCCAGAATGAAGGGGCTCTTTTACATGAAATCCCCCCTCCGCACAGGTCAATGAGCCCACTAAGTGATGATTCTCAACTTCGGCAAGTATTTGGACTTCATAATCACTAAGAGAGTAAAAAAATTCAAGGAAAATAAGCTTTAGCTTACTAAATAAGTAGGGGCCTTCAAAAGGAGGAGACTCCTGACTTGGCTACTCGATCAAATCCATTCGACTTGGCTCCTCGACCAGAATTTCCTCACTTGAACAACCATCTGGAAACGAAACCGAAGGAGAAAGGGGTTCCAAAGGATTGTAACCAGAAGCACTATCAACCTTAGTATATTGTAATAGTGTTGTTAAAAGTTTCGGAATGAAAAGCGACTGGGTGACCAGATGGAGTGATCACTGTGCCCAAGGCATAGTCCGATGCGTCTGTCTCAATCTCAAAGGGTTGATGCAAATCATGTAACACAAGTACTGGTGCAGTACAAAGCTTATGTTTGAGCTGATCGAAAGATTCTTGTTGTGTTGATGTCCATTTGAAGACAGTTTTCCCATTTCCCTTGGTCAACCGATTCAAAGGTCGGGCTATGTGACTAAAGCCGAGTATGAATCATCGATAAAAATTCTCCAAACCAAGAAAAAATCTTAGTTCATGAATGCTTTGAGGAATGGGCCAATATTTAAATATTTTCACTTTGTCTGGATCAATGTGAATGCCTGCAGAGTCAATTACATACCCCAAATATTTGATGTCGTTCATCACAAAGGAACATTTGTCCATGTTCAAGTAGAGTCGATGTTGTCGAGGACTTGTCGAAATTGTCTGATATGTTCTTCCCATGATCGACTGAAAATTAGTATATTGTCGAGGTAGACAATGACACGTTTGCCGATGAAAGGTCGAAGAATGTTATCCATATACCGCATGAAGGTCGCAGGTGCATTCGTTAAGCCGAAGGCATGACTAGCCATTCAAACAATCCTTCCTTGGTATTGAAAGCAGTTTTCCATACATCTGCGGGATCGATTGGAATCTTATGATATCCCGACTTGAGGTCGAGCTTAGTAAAGAATTTAGCACCTTTCAGACATTCGATGAGCTCGTCTATCCATGGCAGAGGGTATCTATTCTTTACCAAAATTTTGTTGAGGGCCCGATAATCGATGCACATGCGCCAAGTCCCGTCTTTCTTTGGAATGAGGATGACTGGACTTCCACAAGGAGAGGAGCTGGGTCAGATATGAGCTTTTTTGATCAAATCTTGAGTTTGTCTGCAAATCTCTTCATTTTCGATAATGGATCTTCTGTAAACAGATGCATTAGGTAATGAAGAACTAGGAGCAAGTTCAATAGAGTGTTTTACCTGAAAATGTAGAGGTACTCCATATGGATCTTGGAATAGGTTCTGGTACTCATCAAGAATATTGTCGATCTGCTGCTTCTGTCGAGAGCCGGACTGGTCAGTGAGTCGACTGGTTGCTGTAGTCTTCCTGGAATGTTGCTGCTTGATTATGATCAATGCGAACTTCTGAGCATTGTTGATGAGCTTCTTCACCTGTTTAGCAAATATCATGCAACTATTGGTGTAGGTCGTTGCTCTAGTATGCCATACCATTGGTTCTGAATTCTGACAATCACCTTCTGAGGTCATGACTAGTAACTTACGTGTCGACCCCATAAGTAAGGTTTCCCAAACAAGGCGTTGGCTACGGAGAGTGGTGCCACGTTGCAGAGTATTTCATCTTAAAAAGGCCTAATAAAGTAGGTGAGTTTGCATTGTTGGGTGATCCTTAGTTCCTCTCCATCCTTCATCCAACCGATGTTATAAGGCTGAGGATGTGGAGTGGTAACAAGACCTAGTTTCTTCACGAGATCTTCAGAAACAAAGTTCTTCTGGCTACCATTATCCATAATAAGATGCAATGGATTGTTTTGAACCCATATTTGCGTATGGAATAAGAGCTCTCATTCCTCCTCGTTGACGATAGTCGAGGCTGTTGGAGTGGTCGATGTTGATGTCAAAAGGGTCATTGCTTCTGGTTCAGATTCTACTAGAGTTTTGTCGAACAAGTCAGATCTTAACACTTTTGCCTAGAATGTCTTCTGAGCTTTGCATTCAGACATATCATGGCATGATGAATTGTGGTAATCACACCATTTCCCTGTAGGAGTTTGTTTGCTACGTTAGCCTTTTGTCTTTCTGGGAATGATTTTTTCCTTGATCTTGCTTTGGCGGAGTCAACTGAGAAGATCTTGACTTGTCAAAGCCGGCTGATGCCTTCTTGTCGGGTGGTCATCCTGCCGGCTTGGTCGTGAAACGTGCTTTTCCTTTCTGTTTGGGTTCAATCTTACTGGCATAATGAAATGCATTTGCAAACATATTGACAGTCAGAAATTCCATCTCCTGCTGAATGTACGGGGACAATCTGCTGACGTACTTTAGAACAAGCAATTTCTCTTCTTCTTGAATTCCAAGTCTAGCCATTAGTCAATAGAACTCGTCGGTGTAACTCCGTACGGACTGGTCTTTCCATTTCCTTAGTTGTTTCCACTTCTTATACTGTTGTTCAACGTACTTGGGCGGGTAGAACTCCTTTGGACATAGTCGACAAATTTCTCCCATGTCTCTATGGGGTCTCCACTTTTCTCCATCTTTGTCTATAGGTTCTCCCACCAGAAGTGCACAGATGTTGACATCTTTAAGGATGCAATGGTGATATTTTTAGTTTCTGAGAGTTGATTCACAGAGTAATAGGATTCCAATTGTTGTACCCAATTGTCGACGGATTCCGCATCAATCTTTCCTTCTAGATTCGGTATGTCCAAATTCATTTGCACCTTGAATGGAATGATTTTGACGGAGTTAGATCTTGTCGTAAATGCTCCTAATGTCGAAGAAAATCGCGTGCGAATCTCATTGAACTGGGCGAACATTTTAGTTTGTTGTCGAGCCAACGCTTGCACTATGAGTTGCTTTGTCTCGTCAATTGCATGTCTATTGTTTGTTTCTCTTGCCATCTTTGAAGGTAGTGTCTGTTTGGATTGCTGAGTTTTCCAACGTGTTTGAACAAGCATAATTCAGGTAACTTCGATGGAAGTGTCTACGCACAACTTAAGCATGAACAAAGCTCTGAATAAAGCTTTGAATGAATAAGCTCTATGAGTTTCTCTAATTGATCTCTGATACCAATGATCCATACGCACCAAGGTGCAAGACAGGGACACCCGTTCGATTGAAACAATCAGTATTATTATGGCGGAAGCATAATAATAAGCAAAGCAAGAAATACACTACACACATAAACATACACACACCCACAGACAATATGCGGGAATGCAAGCTAATCTCTTCTCTATTTTCACTATGTTACTTCTTCTTTATATTACAATATTTTACATGCTTAAATAGAGTGTTGAGAATGCTTGGGTTGTCTGCCTGTTACGTTCAGTTACAAGAGAATTTAGAACGGTTTCAAAAGTTCAACCGTTACAGTCGACTGGAAGACAAAGAGACAATCTGTCGTAGTTTGTCAGTCGTAATTGTCGAAGCTGATGAACTTGTCGAAGTCGATGACTTGTCGAAGTCGATGACTTGTCGAAGTCGATGACTTGTCGAAGTTGATGTTGGCATCCGACAATAATTCCAACTGCTGGGTGGATCACCATCATCATTCCAGAATGATCTAACAATGAATTCTGATATGAAGGTATGATCTCCAATGTTTTGGTTGTAAATCACTTATTTCGTATTGTTTCTCATCCCAAAAGTCTAACTTTTCACCTATATTTGACTCAGAAATCACTAACTCGTTAGTGAATTAATCACTAATATTATTATTGTGTTTAATGGGAGCAATAGAAATAGTAATATCTTTCTCTCCAATTGTCCCTTTAATTTTGAGTAGCACCTTACCATATTTTTTTGAAGTTTTAAGAAATCTTCATTTTTCTTCGATATTACACTCTATTTGATTTCGTTGATATATATGACCTTGATACCGATAATTATAACTTCCTTTAAAACTTCCTTCCTTAATATATCTCAGCACTTCACTTATATATATATATATATAATTCTAATCCCAAGGAAATATATATATATATATATATATATATTATTCTAATCCCAAGGAAAGTAATATATATATATATATATATATATATATATATCTTACTTTCCTTGGGATTAGAATAATATATATATATATATATATATGTAGAAGTGAAAAGCAAATCCATCGAAATCATTGGGTCAAATCTGCCAACAAGCAACGGTCACTAATTTGGTATTATATACCAAGAAAAGATAAAGTTATAAATTTCATTTTTTTTAATTAACGACATAAACTTATAAGTATAAAGGATATGGAGTTGTCTATACATTCGACAATTTCGCCTGAACAACGAAATTGTTAGGCCCCCTTCGGCAATCTCTCCGGACGATTGTTCCAACTCCGTCCTATCTTGTCATGATACGGTCAAAGGATGTGAAAGAGACTATCGGGCACCCCAATCACCCCATCCCCGTGACTGGCTCGATCAAATATTCCGACAACTACTTGATTCCGAGACTGGCTCTATCTTCTGGTGGCTCCTTTAACCCGATGTCGTTAACCGCATCTCCGTTAGCATGTGCCACTTATGGTCGTTGAAATTCGTACAGGTACCGGACTCACCATATCATGGCCATACATATGGGAAGTATTCCATCACCCCTCCTTCATGCATCAAGCTTCTTTTAAATGAATTTATAATATGCAGGAAATTTAAATTTGAATATCCCGCTCAAATGGTCATAGAGGATGGTGAAAGAAGTAGAGTATTGATCATTCGAGGAACCAGTTACTTTAGGAGAAGGTTAGTGAAGGCCAACCTTGCTCTCAGCCATAAAACCTATGCCATGTATCATGCACAGGCATCCTCTAATATCAATAAAGTGAAGGCTCTCATTTAATTCAAATCTAAAGGAGCCCACCTGGTGGAGGCTTCCATTGACGATCACAAAAGCCTTGTAAATGTTGTCAAACGAGTGGAAGTTGTAATATTCGCGATGGGTGCAGAGGGTCTGAGAGAGGGCTAGCTGAAGTTGATCGACGCCATTAAAGAGGTAGGAACCATCAAGCGCTTTCTTCCTTCTTAGTTTGGGATGGACCCCGACAGAATGGAGCATGCCATCTATCTGGGTAACGTGGTTTTCTCTAAAAAACGGGCCGTCAGATGCGAAATTGAGGCAGCGGGGATTCCTTATACTTATGTCTCTGCTAATTGTTGTGTGGGCTATTTTCTGGCGCCATTGGCCCAGATAGAGAATTTCATGCCTCCACAAGGCAGATCAGTCATCGTCTATGGAAATGGAGCTTTCTCCGTCAAAGGAATCTGGGGGAGAACTAGTGGCGCAAGCAAAGGAAGAACATGGCCAATGGCCATGTTGACAACACTTCACCGTCTTTAAAAATAGTAAAACCCAGTTTGGATAGGGAAGAAGAAAAGGAGGAAGAGGAAGAACCAGAAGAGCTTCTGGTGGAAAACAAGAACTTGCCCAAGAAGACTGTTGTAGAAGGTTCCTCTGGTTTTGGTGATCCTCCTTCAGGGAAGGTTCTGGTTGCTATGTCCGGGAAGGGGAAGAGATTGAAGAGTGAAATTGTTGAGTTGAAAGTGTAATCATCATCCCTAACCACTGTTGGGTTTGCAACAGCACGACAATTGCGGATAAGAAAGTAGCTGACGGTTTTCCAGGAAGTTAGAAGAGGAGAATGTAATGATGCTTGAACCTCGAGTATAATTGGAAAAAAATTCAGGTTTACTTGCCCCTGAATAAGAAATGGTGCTCTGGGCAGGTAAGGTCATTTGATGCGAAAACAAATTGGAACCTTGTTGTCTATGATGATGGCGAGCAAGAACGACTTGAGCTCAAGGAGAGGATTAAGATTCAGGTTGAACCTGGCCAAGTGTTTGGGGAAGGTGCATAGGTTAGAGTTGGCTTTCTTGAAGGTGATAAAGATATAGACACGTGTATGGAAACTACATCAATGTCAGGTCACAAAGAAGGATTTCCAGTTCCTTTGGAGAACGATATAATAACCAGGAGTTGAACCATGCAAAACCTAGAGCATATACTAAATGAGAAGAAATGTTCAGAGAAATTTAAACATCCCATACCTCTAAGTTCCTCTCCCTCACGAACTGGGCATGAAGCTAGAATCCTCCATTGATCGTAGCTGGTGCTGGACTTGTAATACTGTTACCTCCCGACCATAGATACAAATCTGTTTTCCAACTAAACAATGTCCATGCCCTTCCAAGAGCCACTACACATATTATCTATTTGCCAACTACTATTTTTCAGTGCATGTGCGCCAAGTGAGGGAATGATAGAAAGGCATGGTTGCCATGTGGGTTTCTCTCCATGCACAAGGATTCTCATCTATCACAAGGTTTGTATACGATGCCAGGTATTCAATTCATTAAAAATCCATACCTCGAAATTTTAAACATTCGATGAATTTTGATGTGTTTACCTGTAACTGTTTGCAAGAATGTGATTGAGCATACATAGTTGACGAATTTTGATGTGTTTACATGTAACACTGTTTACAAAAAAGTGACCGAGCATACATTGTTAATTAGCAGGTGTATTTTATAAAAAATATATATATAAATGATTTTTTAAATAACACGGTTATATGGACAATTGTGATTTGGGCTAAGTGAATTTATAAACTCTTATTAAACTTATTTAGAATTTTTCTAGCATTTCAATACATTAAGTATTAAATGCAAGCCCGTGCCAAAATTCTGAAGACTCAACCGCAGATATGAGGCTCGGAGAAAATACAGGTGTCATATGTGAATATCAAAGAAGAATCTTCCCGTCTGAAATCCAAGAGAAATTGATAGTTAAACAATGTTTTTTATAAAGTATGACGCACCCCTGATGGTTTTTATTTCATTTTTCTAAATACTGCATTATCGTTTGTGTTGAAATATTGTAACTTCTAAGAATATTATACTTGTACTTTATTATTCCGGAGATGTTTCATTCCTCCGTGGAGACCCTATTGTATATCCGGAGATGTTTATCCCTCTGAAAGAATGTGGTAACTAGGGTTATTAGATCTCCCATGTGGGGTCGGCCCTGAGTTAGCTGTTTAGGGGTTATGAGACTCTCATAGGAGAAGTCGGCCCTGTTAGGGTGAAAAGTCAGTTAGTAGTTGAGTATAAATAGAGGAGGTGTGTTCCTCATTTATCTCATTCATTCAATTACTTGTGATTGGCTCATAGGAGAGAGAGAGATCTGCATAGGAGGAGAAGGAGCTCTTGTTTGAGGACTACATCTTTGTATTGGTTGATTATCTATATTGAGGAAAGCTTTGCTGGGTTTTCTACCCCATGAGGGTTTCCCAGGGTAAATATTTTTCTATCTTGTGATTATGTTTCTTTAAGTGATATTGCTTATGAAATTAGGCTAAACTTAACATGGTATCAGAGCTAGCCTGAATAGGACATCTTTCACAAGGTGAAAATACCTCTCTCTCCTCCTTTGGTGAAAATTAGGGTTTTTGCAAAAGTTGGAATTTTGGATTATGAGAGCATGGCTAGATGTTGCTCCTAAAAATCAAAATTTTGAACCCTAGATCGAACCTTTTGAGTGGGTAGAATCCCGAGCTTTGTCAAACCCTAGTTTGACTTCTGGACTAGAAAACTAGAAAACCAGTAAACTAGAAAAACTGCACACTAGTAAACCAGAAAAAGTGCGAACCAGAAAACCAAAAATTCTGTTTCAGATCCAAAAGTTGCTGATCAGATTTGAAGGGAGAAAGGTTGAGGTTTCCAAAAGCTGAGTACACCAGTCATCTCAATACAATCAAGCACATCTCCTGGTAAGTGTTATTCTTTTTTTTCCTTGGAAAAAAAGCATAATTTCGTTTCATCTTTTGAGAGCAAAATTACAATGATTTCTACACTCTTTAAGAGTGTCATTTCGATCTTTGAAGATCATAGAAAGGATTGTGACTGTCACCACATACATATGTCGAGTTCAATATTACATGAAAAAACAACAAAAAATAGACCAATCCTGAAAGATGGTCCGAAGTAGCCTTGCGCATATACGGAAGCAATTGCGTATATACAAAAGCTTTCGTATATGCGTTGCACAGATATAGATGCTTCCATATATGCGCAGCTTCCGTATACCTGCAAGGCATATACGAAAGCTATTGTGCATATATGGAAGCTTCCATAAATGCTCATCGCATATATGGCAGTTGCACATATACGAAAGTTTTCATAAATGTGAAACAACTTTCGTATATAGGTAGTTGCGCATATACAAAAGCTTATGTATATACGCTTCCATATATACCCAGCTTTCGTATATGTGCAAGGCATATACGCAAGTTGTTGCGCATATACGGAAGCTATCACATATACGGAAGCAGCTGTGTATATACAAAAGCTTCCGTATATGCGTAGCTGCTTCCGTATATGCGCAACAGCTTCTGTATATTCCTTGTGCATATACGGAAGTTGCGCATATACGGAATAAGCTACGTATATATGAAAGCTTCAGTATATGCGCAGCTTCCGTATATGCCTTGCACATATACGGAAGCTTCCGTATATACGCAGCTGCTTCTGTATATGCCCAACTTCCGTATATGGGCAAGGCATATACAGAAGCTGTTGTGCATATACGGAAGCTTCCGTATATGCACAACAACTTCCGTATATGCACAGCTTCCGTATATGTATATGCGCAACAACTTCCGTATATACAGAAGCTGTTGTGCATATACGAAATCAACTGCGTAAATACAGAAGCCTCTGTATATGTGCATATACAAAGCAGTGCATATACAGAAGCTATATGTATATACGAAAGCTTCCGTATATGCGCAACGCATATACAAACGTTGGGCATATACATAAGCTTACGTATATGTGCTGCGCATATACAGAAGCTTCCGTATATGCACAACTTCAGAGAGAAAATCGCATACATTCAGAGGTTGAGATTTAGATCTTGATTGGTTGCAAGTCATTAATGATTAGTAAGTTGCATCTAGTTCGTGATTATCAGACTAACACGAAATGGAGAAAATATTGGTCCACATGGAGGGTACAAGATAATAAGTGTCCATTGACAGGGGTCTCCTAGTACCATGGATTTTAGGGGTAAACCATGGTGTTGCAGTAGGGGATATTAGTAGCTCCTATAGAATATTGGTCTGATACTTGGGGTATTTCAATGCAAAGTGATGATATTAAGCGTTGGCTGCAAGTCATTAAGCTTATGATGAGATTATTTTCAATGAAAAGTAATATTAAGCATTAGCTATAAGTCATCAATGGTTATTAAGTGGCTTTTGGCCCATGATTGTGAGACTAACACTAAATGGATGAAGTATTTGTCAACATGGAAGGTATGGGACAATAAATGCCCATTGGCAGGGACCTCTTTATAGATTTCATGTGAATGCAGAATCAGAAGTCTGGATTCTTATTCACATGCATTAATAAACATTTTTGTGTATTTGCAAGTTTGATGAGTTCCTTTCTTGCATGAATGGGCATATCAAAACTTAGGGATAATCAACTGGCTGATGAAAATTTACATATTACTAGTACTTTAGATTAATGTAGATGTTCAGTCAATATTTCTATTGCCATTTGATACAGTATTAAGTGCATGGTATCAACATATGATGTTCATACATGCAATGAACTAATAACCTAGTCTTAATTATGCTGTATTAATTTCTTGAATATTTTTCAGGAAACTTGTTGAGCTAGCAGTGAATATTCTTAGAAAGTGTATATGGCGAGTCGTGATAGAGTTGTAAGTATTATTTCTTATGTTGTTAAATTAAAGTCACTTGGGTCTTACTTCCAAATACATTTTGAGTTTTGCTTCTTGTCTTTGGAAAAAAGTGATGATGTAAATTGGTATTAGGGAGTTGGAGAGGGGGGTGTCAGAGGGTTTGGGAGGGGGCGTTAGGGGGTTGGGGAAGAGGGAGAGAGGAGAGTGGGGATCAGGTGTAGGCGGAGGAGTAGGGAAATGAGAGAGAGTGAGAGAGGGGGTTAGTAAGTTAGGGGCAAGATGAGAGAGAGAGGGGGGGTTAGGGGTTTGGGGAGGAGTAGGGCGATAAGAGAGAAAGGGGGGTATAGGTGAGGAATGTGGGTGTCGGGGGGTTAGTGGTAAGGTCCGTCGATTTTCTTCGATAGATTCCTTCGTGTAAATGCTACTTTGGCATTTCGCGGAAACAGTCTTCGCACCCCGACTAGTCATCCTACCTCTGGTCGCTGCGGATCTTCTCGACAATTTCTCTTATGCCTTCAGAGCTAACTGGTAGGCTTCACCCACTGCTCTGAATCTTGACATGATCAATTCATCCTGAATGGCATATTTTAAGCCGTTCACGTACCTAGCGACAACTTCTTCTCCTTCGTCGGTCTGACCCGACCTTATCGACAATCTATAGAACTCTTCTGTGTACTCCTTCACGGTCATCTCTTTTTGTCGAAAGTTCTGCAACTTCCGGAATAAGGAAATCGCATAGTCATTCGGCAAGAACTTCCCTTTCAGCTTGGAGACCATCCTATCCCAAGACTTGATTTTCTCCTTTCCCTTCTTGACTCTGTCATCCTGCACATTGTCCCACCACAATGAGGCATGACCCTTCAACCTCAGACACGCAGTCTTAACCCTTCTAGGATCCTCGATCTGCTCTGTGTCGAAGTATTTCTCCATCTCTCTGAACCAGTCGATTAAGTCTTCTGGATCTAGACTTCTTGAGTAGATACGTACATCTATGTTTGTTTGACCTCTCATATCCGTCAGAAGTTTGATTAGTTTGTCTTTTGGTTCTTCTCTCGTTGCTTCCTGTGCTTCCACTTCTTTGACCTCCTTGTCGTTGTGGTCTAACCCATCATGAATAAAACCATGCCTTTGGTTTTCTTTGATCGATGCGACTTCATTTGTCAAAGTTCGCATTGTTCGGACGCACTCGTCAAACATCTCACGATCAACTATGACTGCTGTGCCACGCACTCTTCGTCCAACTCCTCGAACGTTAATGCCTTTGTGAGCCATTTTCAACCTCGGCTGAAACTCCCACTTCGTCCAATCTCAACTGGACTTCAACAAGTCGTGTACAACTCTACCCAACCTCAGTTGGAGCTGTAAACATACTTGCAGGGTTAATACCACTTGACGTATCTTCTGCTCACAGGATTCTCCTCCCGCTCTAATATGGTTATCCTTCAAATCTCAGGATACTATGGCTCTGATACCAACTGACGCAAGGCGCCTTAAACGAGTAAGGTTCTTTCTTAACAATACACACAACACACACATTCACATAGACAAGATGCGAACAACATGCCAAAAGATGGATTATATTACTTCTACCGAATCGGTTACAATGCGAACTGCAAAGAAATGAAATAACTAACTAATTGTCGGCCTTAGCCGTTACAATACAAAAGTAATTGTGTGCTATCTCAGTGTGTCGACCGTCACCCTCTCCTAGTTCACTGCGGAACTCTGAGCTATGGCTCGATCTCTCGGCTCTGTAGATGTGTGAATTTTCTATCCAATCTACCAGACTTCTATTGACCTCTGCTTGACTCTCCAAAATGCCAAGTCTCCCAACTGATCTCCACTTCTTGGCCTTCTACTCTGCTATTGTTGTTCCCGAGATCACTCCGATCCCCAAGACAAGCATCCTCTATCTGTCGATCTTCTCAAATACTGCAGACCTGCAACTGTCATTGCCCCAACCGTGCTGCACAATCTCTGCTTGTGTTGACATCTGTCACGATTCCAACCACTTGCAACAATTGCCATTAACTTCCTTAACAACCATGAACTATTGCCAAGTACTCTCATTGACTTCTACGCGTCCTTTTGACAGGCTACAATAATCCGTCCCGTCGGCCATACTGTCCGTTAGCTTCTTTTCTCCACCCAAGGCTCCACCAGTCCACCCCTTCCTCCTCGCTTGGCTCATGCCCAAACCTGTTGGAGTCGTGGTTCGACACATGCCGACCATTGACGCTCCACTCTTTCGGTCGTTTGTTGACCTTAACATGTCGATTCTCAACTTCCGCTACATCTGCCAGTCACATATTAACTGCTCCTGCTCGACTTATTGACCGAGACAAGTCAATCTGCTCTCCGCACCAGTGGTCGTCGGCACTCCCTTTGGTCGGCTTTCCTCATGTCGACTAACTTCGACCGATCTGCCTAGGTCCCGATGCTCTTGCATCACATACCCTTGGGTATATAAGTCCACAAGTATACTTGAAACCAACCTTAGATAATTTGATCGTCTCGCTGCTATAGTGGCATTATGCATAGCACTCATGAAAAATACTTTTTTGTACCTAGGTATTTAGGTAGTATTGCTAAGGGTACAATTGAGCCTCCTTAGTTAATCCCGTGAAATATTGGGTTGAGTACTGTTGTTGAACCTAGCACACATGTGAGAGCTATAGAACAAGACACTCCCTTGTCTAAGGACCTTGCATGTATGTTGCTATTCTATGAAATTCCTAGATATATTGCAATATTAAGCATTTGAGAATTATGTCAATATGGTGATATTTGAACGAGAGTACAAATCCATGAGTAATCAAAAATAAAATGCGTGCACCCTTATTTCATATCTATCTCAATAGATTCATCGGATCAAGCTAGTTGAATTGATATCACTCTCTAGTAACCCTTTACGTGGACCCACATATTTAGTCCTACATGCACCCTTATTTGAGTCTACTCTCAATAGCCTCTGTGGGTCACATTGATATTATTGTAACACTCTCCCATCCCTTTATGGATAACACTCAAAAAGTAGATATCTCCCCTAAAGTTTCCCACCTAGAAACATAGTATGAAGAGTTGCAACACGATGCAGAAAGCAACCACTCTTATGATCAACAAAGTTTTGATGACATATATGCTAAGCTTACCAAATTGGATTCCCTTATTGACCAAATTTCCATGCTCATGTCACTCCTCACTCCACCAAATTCAAGTCACTTAGAGTACGACCAACACTGCCACAAGAGAAGGGCTTGAATCATCCAACCCCAATGGGATTCACTCCACTGTGATTTTTGATGCTTAAATGAATCACATGTGGCACCGAATTCCTAAAGTAGATCTCAACAAATTCAATGGGGAATATCCAACCAAGTGGGTCACTTGGATGAAACATTACTTTTTCCTGCATGGCATCACCGATGATTTGATGAAACTTTGATTGGTAGTCTTATTTCTAGATCTTGAACATCGACAATGGTGTAAATGACACAAGAAATATCACAAAGTTTATATTGCTTGGAGACAATGTTTTAAACCTATATGAAAATTTTGAAACTAACATTCATTATTTGGGACGATTAATCAATATCAAACAATTAAGCACAATTGAATATTTCATTTCCACTTTTGAGTTAGCAGTCCACACCAAAGGCATGTATGATTTGTTTTCAAATAATGTTTCATTAGTGGTGTGAAAGAAGAGATACATGCACAATTCTTAATGGCTCATCTTACTACTTGATTGGAAACCAGTTAAATAGCTTGGGAAGACCAATATGTGATAAATGATCAAATAAAAAAGACCCCATGTATTCCTTGTCCCTATTCAACTATTTTCCCTTCTGTATTACCCTCAATTTTGACTTGGAATGTACTCAATCAAAATTGTGTAAATGATGTAAATATGTTAGTATGGATTCCTAATGCAGAGCTCAAGGCCAAGGCTCGATTAGTGAATGGCTAGTCATGTATGATCTAAATATTTTAATTTGAACCATGTGGTTGTCTTATCATGCCAATTCTAAATATATGTAAATATTATGTTGGAAAATAATAAAATGATCCAATATTGGTTGTGTAAAGAGCACTAGAGGGGAGGGGCTATGACTCTACCACAGGGGAAAAGGAAAGGGGGCCTATGGGAGACTAAATCCTTTGCTGCCAAGTGTCAACCTTAGAAATCATCTAATTTCTTCCATGTGCTGTAAAGAATCCAATCACTTCATCTTGACTATCAAATCCAATCATTGAATACATGTGTGAGGTTGGTGGGAAAAGTCACTTCATGTAGTTATTGAAGCATGGGGGTGACGATTTTGTTAGCTGCCAGAAGTCAGTTCTGTAGTTGTCAACATTCGTTTTCATCTATGGTCAAAAACTATGTTAGTTGTCTTTACACTCAATCTATCATTCTCTCATGTAGATTTCCACACTACACAGAGCTTCCTATTGTTGTCCATGACCATTACCAGACTGCATTTAACCCATAAATTCGAATTTAGAGATAGAGTGATAGATTTGAAGGGAAAATAGATGGTTGTAGGTGAGTGTAGAGGTTGTGAAAGCTAGGAACCCTTACCCTTTGAGTTTTGCTACTCATAAATGCTTAAGAAGCCATAATTTCTACTATAGGAGGTTCTCCAACAGCATAAAACAAGTTGGACTCTTACTACACACATTGGTAAGCATTGTAAGGGTTGGATTTCCTAAGTGAATTGTGGATCAATGAAGGAGAATGCCTTCTTTGTGTTGTTTGGGGTAATTGGAAGGAGTTCCATGGCTATGATGGCTAAGTGAGATCTTTGTAGAGCTCTAGATGAAAATTTGGATAAGCATAGAGTGCAGGACGGGTTGTGGGATGAGAGAGAGAAGCTTGTATGTGTTTCCTTCTCCTTGGTGTCCTCATAGCCCATCCCGATGGTGGGATTCTCAATAGAAATAGTATATGTTGGACAGATTTCCTACGGTTGGGTGGAAAATCACTCTAAAATAGCCAATTGGTTAGATCTTCTTTGTTTAAAGATAAGTATCCTCTTGTATTGAATCTGATATGGTTTTAGTTGTTGCTCGTAATGATTATGACAGTATATGCATGGTAGATGTGTGTGGATAAATTTTATTTCCACTGTGTATTTTTATTATGCATCTGCACACGTATTTTAATGGTTATGAATTCATAATATGACCATGGGGTGAAATTTGGAAGCTTGTACTTAGTTAATTTCCCCTTATATTGGTTGGATTGAGGGATGGGGACGTTACACCTTCCACTACTTCCTCATTGTCCTCTCCACCTCTCAAGATCCAAAAGTTAACCAAAGTTGAAATGGAAGAATGCCAACTTAAAGGTTTTTGCTACAATTGTGATGAGAAATATTCCCCTTGGCATAAATATAAGGAGAAAAAAACCTTTTATGGCAATTTCAGATGACATTTATGGTGAGAAAGTTGTAGCTATCACCCAATAGGTCCCTCATCCATCTATGGAAGACATTTCCTTGTCTAATTTGTAGGAGTTGGAACCTCAAATCCTGTTGCATGGATTGACCAACATTTATTCTCCCTAAACCCTCGAATTGATTGGCTACATTAAACATCACAAACTCATCATCTTAATTGTTAGTGGTAACACATATAACTTCATTCATCACCATGTAGCCAGGAAACACACTACTACATCCATGCTATGAACAATTTTAAAAACATGATTGCTAATGAAGGAGCTATGAAATGTGGTGGTCGTTGTGAAAATGTTTGGCTTCAAAAAGGCGATTTCATTCAAAAACCGCATGTTTTCTATTTAAATGGGTGGTTTTGGTATTGCCTTGGGTGTTGAATGGTTATAGGCATTAAACCCCATAACCATATATTTTTATGCATTATACATGAGTTTTCAACATGAGGGGCACCACTATACTCTCAAAGTCATTATAGTTGGATCTCAAACAATCGACATTGTATGGAAAAAATTCTTTAAAATGGTTTGTTCAAGCATTGTGAATCAATTCCATGCCATTCAATATTTTGAGATCTATTCTTACCCCTTCCCTTATTACATGCAATTGGTCTTGGCCAAACACCAATTCATCTTTAACACTCCCAAACGACTTCCCCCTTCCCATAGTGAGCATAATCACTATATTTCGCTAATTCCTGGTATCCTCCCACCCAATGTATACCTATATCACCATCCATTTGCACCAAAAAAATGAAATCAAAAAGATAGTTCAGCAGTTGCTAGCCGTGTCGTCATTCGCCTCGATAACGGTACTTATTGTTCAGGAACACAGGGTACTCCCAAAAGACCGAACACCTAGAGCAACCACTTCACAAAAATAGATCACAGATCAACACACCAATGTTTTGACGTGGTTTAAACCCCCCTGAGGGAAACACTCCACGGGCCCGGCCAAATAGCTTCTACGGAACAATTTATTATGCAAAGAAAGAAAATTACAAATGAGCTTCTCATAATCGATCAACTAAACAATGAACCTCCATGCTCTTTAAATAGAGATCATGGACCAATTGGGTGTTAAGCCACGGATCAAGGTTAGGTATGATCTAAGAGAAGTTGAGCCGTCGGATCACAACATATCGTGACCGTTGGATTAAATATTTACAAATGCATATTAATGCATATTAATGAAACACACTTTCCCTAACGGCTATATTACTCAAGTTGATCTTAACTAACTCCTAAGTGTCTAAATATCCTAACGTCCCCCCTTAAGAACAACTTGGGATAGGATTGAAGGATTTACAAAGGTGACACTATTAGGAGAAGGAAGGAGGCATTAGAGCCTATCCCCCCTTAATGACAAGTTCCTGAACTCCTTACATAGATCGAAGTTTAGAAAACTTCACTTTTGTAAGAGACTTGGTGAAGATGTCTATAACTTGATCATTTGTAGGGTAAAAGAGTACTTCAAGAACACGATCATGAACAAGATTTCTGATGAAGTGCATATGAAGCTCAATGTGTTTGCTACATTGATGTAGGACTAGATATTTGGCAAGCTTGATTGCACTTTGATTGTCGCACCAAAGTGGAGTAGGCTGCTGCTGTTCGAATCCAAACTCTGAAAGGATCTGTCGAAGCCATAAAGCTTCTTAAGCTTCTTGACTAGCATTAACTGCGGCTCGATATTCTGCCTCTGCTGAAGAAAGAGCAAGAGCTTGTTGTTTCATACAAGCCCAAGTAATAGGTCTAGATCCCAGAGTGAAAAACATAACCTGCAGTAGACTTTCGATCATCAGGATCGCCGGCCTAATATGAATCAATGAAACCAACCAACAAAGGTTTCCCCCCGGTACTGTAATGAATCCCAAACTAAATTGTACCTCGAATATATCGAAGTATTCTTTTAGCTGCTTTCCAGTGACTTTCATGAGGTGTTTGCATATAACGGGCAACACGACCATCGGCAAAGGAAAGGTTAGGACGGGAATGAGTCAAGTATAAGAGACTACCAACAAGCTGATGATACAAGGTGGCATCGACTTCAGGTGAAGTACAAGTGGCAGAAAGTTTGACTACATATTGGAAGGGAGAAGGGGCTGGTGTGCAATTGTCCATGTGAACGCGACGAAGAAGGTCACAAGCATACTTAGACTGAGAAATAAATAGTCCTTCTTTGGTTTGCAGGATTTGGAGACCAAGAAAATAATGCAAATGTCCTAAGTCTGACATTTCAAAATTTTGCTTAAGACTGGATTTCACATGAAATATAAGCTTAGGATCACTATCAGTAAGAATAAAGTCATCAACATATAGAACAAGTATGATGAGATGGTTTCCTACTTTCTTGGTATAGACATTGGGGTCAGAATGACATCTAGAAAAACCAGTGTCAAGGAGAAAGTTATCCATTTTGGCATACCAAGCTCTATGAGCTTGCTTAAGGCCATATAATGATTTCTTAAGGCGGCAGACAAGGTAGAGTTTTTTTGAACATATCCAGGAGGTTGTTCCATGTAAATTTTCTCCTGTAAATCACCATGTAAGAATGCAGACTTGACATCCATTTGATGGACTTCCCAGTTATGTAAGGTTGCAAGAGAAAGAACAAGGCGAATGGAGTTCATTTTTGCGACAGGAGCAAAGGTTTCATTGTAGTCAATCTCTTCAACTTGGGAAAAACCTTTGGCAACTAACCTTGCCTTAAGTCTTTCAACACTTCCATTTGATGCATACTTAGTTCTGTAGACCCATTTACATCTGATAAGTTTTTTTCCTTTTGGAAGAGGTACAAGATTCCAAGTATCGTTCGCCATTAAGGAACGAGATTCTTCATCCATAGCTGCATCCCAATCTGGATTTCCTAACACTTTTGCAAAGGTTTCTGGATCATGATTCTCGGAAACTTGAGCCAAAAGAGAAGAGGCTCGCTGAAACTGAGAACGTGTTCGACGTTGATTTCTAGGATCACCGACAAGATCACCAACTGCTTCACATGTTGAACGGACCCATCGAGGAAGCACTTGTGCTGGTGCAATTGGAGGAACATGAGCAGGCGGAGGTGGAATTTCATCCTCACTGTCATTATCAGAAACTGGAGTTGAAAACTTGTCAAGGACGTTGGAAGAAGAAGAAGAAGGCACAAACGCCGAATCAGGCTCGCAGGCCAAAGATGGCACAATCGCCGAGTTAGGCTCGCAGGCCAAGAGATTTTCATCAAATTTAACATCTCTTCTAATGATTATATCATGAGAATGTGGTTGAAAAAGTCTATAACCTTTTACATCTTTAGAATATCTAACAAATATGCACTTTCCACTTTTAGGCTGCAATGCTTTTCATTTTTCATCCGGAATGTGAGCCCATGCTTCACTACCAAACACACGGAAGTGACTTACATCAGGTTTAGTTTTACTCCATGCTTCTTCCGGTGTAATACCTTGTAATGCTTTAGTGGGGGTGCGATTAACTATGTAATTTGCACAATTAATGGCTTCAATCCAAAATTGAAGACTTAGTCCCTTAGATTGGGTCATACAATTAGCCATTTCTTTTAAAGTGTGGTTCTTTCGCTTAGCTACACCAGTTTGTTGTGGTGTATATGGAACAGTGTGTTGTTGTTGGATTTTTTGTTCAGTGCAGAAAATAGTGAACTTTTTGTTAACATATTCTCCTCTATTGTCATATCTTAACTTAATAATTTGATGACCAGATTGTTTTTCAACAAGGGCCTTGTAGGCCAAGAATATGTTAAATACTTCGCTCTTAAGTTTTAGGAAATAAACCCAAGTGCGTATGGTGTAATCATCAATGAAAGTTAATAAATATTTGAAACCAGAAAAGGAAGCAGATAGAAGAGGACCACACAAGTCACTGTGCACAAGCTCCAAGGGAACCGAGGCGTGCCAAGAGGCACGTTTGTCAAAATTGTCCCGATGATGTTTTCCGAGTACACAACCAGAACAAACACCATCCCTGCAAGATACCATCGGAAGACCTATCACCATATTGTCTTTACATAGTTGTTGCAATGAACGATAATTTAAGTGACCAAATCGCTCATGCCAAAGTTTCCTCAAGTTATCACTATGAGCAACAAAAACTGAAGAAAAAGGTGATGACCCAAAGTTGTTAAATTTGTACAACCTGGTAATATCATCAACAATTCCGGTAGCTAGGACCTATTGAGGATCTTTAAAATCCTTGATTACAACTTGGTGAGGTGTAAACGTCACAGTTTTACCTTCACTAGAATGAGTGATTTGATAGACTGATAACAAATTGCAGGAAATTCTTGGAACACATAGTATATCACTGAAATGACCATTATCTACTGGAACTGTTCCAGCTCCTACAACACTTAGAGATCTATCATCACCAACAAATATTTGTTTAGTGTTACATTCATGCATAGTAGAAAAGATGGCTTGATCCTTAGCCATATGATAAAATGCTCCAGAATCAATGAGCCATTTATTTGAAGTAGAAGAAGAAGATGCATTATAAGGATAACCAGAAGCACAAAGTGCATGTCCATGAGAGGTAGATTCTAAAGGAGAATCTAAGCTGATGTGGTGCTTCTTCATTGCTGTTTCCAAGGCTGCCATCTTCTTGAAACATTTAGATTCATCATGATTATCTTTCCCGCAATAGTTGCAATGGCGTTGAGTCTTCTTGCCTTTTGGCTTGGATGTTTTGTTATTTTTTAAAGAAGGAGATGATTGAGAGGGTTTGGGACCCTTGTTTGACGTATTATTGCGAAAATTTTGTTTCTTGGGAGGCTTGGACTTTTCTTCCTATTGGGACAATAATGATTTCCCAGATGTATCTGCATTGTTAATTATTTCAAGATGGATGAGCTTATCTTGCTCTCTAATTAAGGAATCACAAAAGGATTCAAGACCAGTCTCTTGATAGCTAGCTGCATTCAAGAATTCTTTCATGGAGTAAAATGTAGATACAAAAACAGAATATGCAGGTCCAAGTTTGGAAAGAATATGATAAATGCATTGTTTGTCTTCCCTCTTAATCTTGCATTTTTCACATAAGAGTTTAAGAGTTTTGTACTTAGATAAATAATCTTGTATGCATGAAAAATCACTTGAATTTAAAGAAATCAACTCATTTTCGAGTTGATGACCTCGAATTTCATTGTGTTTACCAAACACAGATTCCAACTTGTCCCAAGCAACATCAGGTTCATCAATTCCATGTATGTGGAATCACAAATCAGTAGAGATTGACATCCCAATCAATCCACGAGCTTTGTCACATCTATTTGCCCATTTGATTTTCTTATCATCATCAGTAGGTTCGGTTTCTTTCCCTGAGGTAATTATGAAAAGTCCTTTACTTCATAAAACATCCTCCATACGAGATTTCCATGAGAAATAGTTGGAACTAGTAATTAGAATATCACAAGGGGTGGCCATATTTGTAAATTAATGGTTGTAAAAGCAGAAACCAATAGTCTGGATGTGAAGAGCTCGAAAAAATAGGTGGTTTAAAAAAAAACGGCACTGAAGACTGATTCTGTATGATGAAGTTATGCTTGAACAAAGAAACTGTTGAAGATGTCCCAAATAGTGACGTGGCACATAGAGAATGATTAGCTAAAAAAAGGACCCCCCTCTTCCCAAGATGAACTTTTGACAATCACTTTACAAGAAAGTTGCTTTAAGTGAATCACTTTTATAAAATAAGTGATTTCACTTTTACAATGATACTTTAAATAGTGCAGCGATAAAAAAGAACTTAAGTGACTCACTTTGTATTTATATTTTTTATTATTTAAGTGAGATGCACTTTTACAATAAAGTAACTTAAAAATAGAAATTGCATGCACTTTGTCTTTTAAAAGTAACTTCCTAAGACTTGAACTCAAGACTTAATAAGGAATAAAACATCTTTGAACCAAGTGAGGTAGATTAAAAGGTATGTTAAATATGGGAATGAGGACGGGTTTTTTTTTTTTAAACTCTTCTTGCTCGGTTTCCGTGCCTTTTTTTTTTTTTTTTTTTTTTTTTTTTTTTTTTATATTCTGCAAATCACACCACAAACCGAAACAAAAAAAACTTTTCCACACTTGTGGAATTAGATATCGTTAGCTTGCCCAGAAAGTCTACGTTTTCTCTCTATCTCTGATTTGCCGAGATCACACAAGGTGCACGGCAAAGAGCATACGCAGCCAATAAAAACCCTTTCCCTTTCTGTTTTTGATTTGCCGAGATCGCGTAAGGTGCACGAGAAAGAGCATATGCAGACACGGAAAGCAACAATCCGAAACTAAAAAAAAAATTAATAGTAAAAACTGATAAAATATGAGATTTTTTTTCTTTTAAAACAAAAAATAAAAAATGCGTCACTGTAACATTATACCTTCAGATTTGATGAAATACGCGTTTCTGAAGCAACCGGAAACCGTTTTCGATCAAACGAAAACTATTTCCCAATGGAAATGGCGCTCCGAACGTAATGGAACACCTCCCATAACCTAGAAATGCACATAAATACTAGAACCAAAAAACCTTTCAAGTTTCGGCAACAACAGTTCAAGATCTAGATCATAACTGGAAGCGGCTCTTCATAAAAGCTCTGAAACCATGTTTGGGTACACAAGGTACTCCCAAAAGACCGAACACCTAGAGCAACCACTTCACACAAACAGATCACAGATCAACACACCGATGTTTTGACGTGGTTTAAACCCTCCTGAGGGAAACACTCCACGACCCCGATCAAATAGCTTCTACGAGACAATTTATTATGCAAAGAAATAAAGTTACAAATGAGCTTCTCATAATCGATCAACTAAACAATGACCCTCCATGCTCTTTAAATAGAGATCATGGACCAATCAGGTGTTAAGCCACGGATCAAGATTATGTATGATCTAAGAGAAGTTGAGCCGTCGAATCACAACATATCGTGACCGTTGGATTAAATATTTACAAATGCATACTAAAGAAACACACTTTCCTTGATGAATATATCACATAAGTTGATCTTAACTAACTCCTAAGTGTCTAAATATCTTGACACTTATTCTTCACCAGTTGTCATGGTCCTCAAGAAAGAAGACACTTGGCACATGTGTCTTTAACTTCTACACTTTAAACAAATTACTTCATTCCTATCATTGATGACCTTCCATATGAACTCAAGGTTGCTCAATTCTTCAACAAATTTAATCATCACTTATATTGTCATCAAATTCACATGAAGGAGGCTAATATTTCCAAAACTACTTTTCACACTCATGGAGACCATTACGAGTTCTTGGTGACTTTTTGCAATGCTCCCTCCACCTTCCAATGTCTTGTGAACAAAATATTTAAACGTTTTTTTGCCAAATTTTTTCTGTCTTTTTTTATGACGTCTTGATCTACAGTAAAACATGGCAAGCCCATGTTGCCCATGTGGATCAAGACTCACAAATACTTGCTAATCATCAACTCTTTATTAAATGATTTAAATGTGCATCTAGTGCCTTTTGAAGTGGAATATTTAGGCCATATTGTTAGTTAGATTGGTGTACATGTGGATACAAACAAAATTGAAGCAATGAGGAATTAGCCTCGCCCCAAAACTCTTAAAAGTCTCAGAGGTTTTCTTGGTCTCACTGATTATTACTAAAAAAAATGTACAGAACTAGAGTAAGATTGCAACTCCACTAACATCCTTCTAAAAAATTGCTTTCAATTGCAATGATGTGATAGAAAGGGTTTAGGACTCAAAGAAGTTTGTGTACACCCAATAGTCACTTTTCCGGACTTCACTAAGACCTTTGTCCGAGAATGTGATGACTCAAGTAAAAGCATTAGAGTTGTATTCATACAATAGGGAAAACCATTGGCTTTTACTAAAAAACTATTTTATGAGAGGCACTTGAGAAAACTAACTTGTAGAAAGAGATGGTGGCCATATTGCATGTTGTGGACCTCTGGCATTCATAACTCCTTGGACAGTGTTTCCATATTGAAACTTATCATCATAGCCTGAAATACTTCTTGGAGCAAAGAACTGCCCCTTAGCAACAAAAATGGGTCACCAAAATATTGAAATATGACTATGAGACCAACATAGATCCATCCTAAACATGGATCTATCAAGCACCAAGAGACATCCAATTTCTTGAGGTGTTTTTTTTAAATGAATTATTATTTGGTTTAAAAATTTTCTTTTATGAGTGGATATGGATTTTTTAATTATTTTTTATTTAGTTTAATTATTTTTATTTTATGAGTCAACATAAAAATTTAATTACTTTTTATTTTTGGTACATAAGATAACGACGTTATGTTACACCTCTCCCCCCTACCGGCTTGTAAAGCACCTCACTACGTGACTGTCGGTGTAGTAATTTACAAGGGAGAGGAGAATGGGGCTGCAAATTCTCTCTCTCAAAAGTATGAAGAAAAAAGTTCATTATTTTCACTCTCCTTCACCATAGCAAATCGGTTTATTGACATCCACATTGAATGAAAAACCAATTCCAAGATTGCTAACATTATCTAGTAAATTTAAATAAACATCCCTTGCATATCCAAGATAGCCTTGGAAAAATGAAGGGCTTCACTATAAAGGGTGTCTTTATTTGAACAAGTCAACATACATTAAATCTCCCACAGTCGATTGTTCAAGGTTTCATAAAACATATGAAAAGATCACACAATCATTTTTTTGGAATGCATGAAGAAGGGCATCTACACCTTTGTGGTAGAGTGTGACATTTGCCAATGAAATAAGGGAGAGATAATGAAAACTCCAGATGAACATCAACCACTTCCCATTTTTCCAGCAAAAAGGACTAAAATTTCTATAGAATTCATTATGATGTTATCGAAATCTAGCAATAAATATATAATCATGGTTAAACTAATCATCTTTCCAAATATGATCATTGTTGTGTTCTACAACACCCCTTCAAAGCCTCAATGATAGCTCAAGTATTTCTAGATAATATATTCAAACTCCAAGCTTGCTCGATGATGTAAAATTATTGATTAACTTCCATTCTCTTTAGTTTCTTCCCCACGGGTATAATATTTTATCCTTTGATAGAAAATTTTATTATGATTTTCTAAACAAAGAAGTATTTTTCAGCAACAATCAGGTATGAATTAATAGTTTATTGTTGTTGGATATGTGTTGTTTTCGTTGCAAAGAGACTGTCACATCTTGACCGGATGAAAGGGTAAAGCCCCCAACAAATACATTTTTGGATTGTTATGTATTATTTCATCCAATCATTAGAGGAAATTGTCCAAAAATGGACCTCGTAAATAAATTAGAAAATAATAAATTGTATATGCCACATCGCATTTCTATGTAAACTAGCTTAATCTATAATTATGAAGTGAGTTAAAGATAATAATGATAAGTTTAGATTCTTGTGTACATACATTAAATGATAATAAATATCATAATATAAATAATGTATTACTGGGAAGTCAAGGAAGAGGCCACTCTTCAGAATAATGATAATATTAAAGTATTACTACATCTAAATTTAAGAAAAATATGTGGTATGAGAAGTTAGAGGATAAGAGAAAATTAATATATTATAAGGATGCAATCAACCATAATCTGGAATATCAAAAGTATCTCTCTGTTTTAATTAGCATAAAGAAGAAAATCAACATTGCTAAAATAAAAACAAACTCTTCACGAGCTCCATAGTAAAACAAAGCATTGGAAAAATCCTGAAACATTGTGGGATGAAAGAATCTATCCTTTGTGACACAATGAAAGTTGAATATGAAAATCACTTTCTCATAGAATGTCCTACACGTACACCCACATTAGAGTGCAATTTCAAAACAATTGTTACTTCCTAACCTTTTGACTCATTACAACTATGGTGATTTGGTGTTACAAGTTTTTTAAGCATAGAAATAAAATTCTAAAGAAAGCCAAATGATGCCTTTCTTTTTTAAAGTTCAATAGACCAAAGTTGGTCACAATGGACATAAAAAACTATCATCATCATCACATCATCCTCAATATATAATAATAATATAATGATGACAAATTTAACTATAATATAATAATAATAGGGGTGGTAGGTGCAAGCGTGGTTCTCATTCACCTCAAAAGAAACATAGAAATAAGCTTCACTTAGGAAGCAAAGCTACATGCTCCATTTCTCAAAATATTAATTATCAACTCTCAAAATATTAAACCAATGCTCGTTCTTAGGGATTCTTATTTTATTATATACCTAGTGAGAAAGCAGAAGAATGAATAAGACAACCCTTAATTGAATGTTAAATTTGTTCCACATATGTCAATAAAAAATAGTATGTCAAACTCTGGCACACCAAGCTACCTTGTAGACAAAAGGACAAGCAATTAAAAATGGGGGGTTCCCTTCAGCCCCTTTGATACCTGAATAGCCACAACGATGAATAATTAGCTTTTAAGAATTGTTTTAAACTCCCCTTAACCATGCATGCAAAGTTCATCACATGATTTGTCAAGTTTCAAAGCACAAGACTCAATGGAAACGGGAGAATAACTCCCCATGCCTCCTTTTTCATCTCCCACTCTCACCCACAACCATGTCGCACCTAGGATTTAATCCAGTCTTAATGCTCACACATAGTGAAGGTAAGATAATTAGAATGGGGTCAGCTCTAGTTTCTTCGTGCAATCCATAGGAGAAGGCTTAGGAAAAGGCTCTGTTGCTTTGGAACTGGACTTTATGGAATTTTCGACACCTCGACGATGTAACCCCTTTTAGGAAGAGGGTTGATACAAGGTTTATCCAACAGAACTTGTTGGTGCATCCTCCACAACGTCATTCAAGTGTATGAGGGAATTGGTAAGTTTGTATACATCCATTCTCGTTTTCTGTTGAGCATCAGTGGCAGAGTTTATTAGTACACAAGGGTTTTCAAATATCTTTTTATGAAAATAAGTAGAATAATGGCATCCTCTTTAAGACTCCCTATACCCTCTCGACAAGCAATATGTGAAATCTTGGGAATTCTGAAAGACAATATTGCCCCTAATAAACTGACAATATTAAGATTAAAATAATTTTAAGAAAAATGCCAAGCAGACTGAAGGGAATGAAGCAAGCAATTGAGTACTTGAGCATTCATATGGAAAAATAAGCTCATATGGAAAAATAAGAATCCAATTAAGAAGACATGACAGATATGACAATTTGCCAAAAGTATGACAAATTGGCATATGATTGCATTATAACATTACTCTGAGTTTAGCACAAAACTCTCATTCCATGGGAAGTTTTCCAAATATTTCCACAGCCTTAGTAACATGCAATTGAAGAGTGAACAGTACAGCAAACAACAATTGCTTTCAATGAACAACAAAGAGAACATGGGAAACGAGGTCATATCAGAAATTAGTAATTCTGCAGAACAAAAGGATCAAGCACTTGGTGGTGGTGGGAGATTCAAGTTGATTGATGTAGCCTTTAGCCTTCTGTCTTCAAGATGATCGTTTGCAAAGTTTGAAAGATATATTAATTCAGATCCATGAGCCGTAGAAAATGTTTCCATTTGCTCATGTTTTCAAAGCCTCTTCCTACTGAGGATTTGGTGGCCTGCTGTTTGCTGCCGATACTCTGGACCCCCACTCAAGCAACTCTTTGCTTGTGTCATCCTTGTGTACAATAACTTCAATGAAGCATAAGCAATCCTTTTTAGGTCCTAGGGCAGTTTTAATAGCCTCTACAGCCTCTTCTTCTGTTTTAACCTGCACAGAAAAAAGCAGTGTTATTAATGACAAAACAAATAGTTAGTGCAATTAAATGGCAACTACCATCTTGGAAAAAGGTCCCCATTTTCTAAGGCATCCGCCTAATCAAAACCATACAGAACTGACAAGGACAGTAAACTCCCATGATAAGAATAAAAATAGAAACCGGCAGATTCAGCTCATGTTTGAGATGTTTCAGCAAATACAGACTTATAGCACATCCTGGAAAAAATCCATATTTTGAGTCATTGACATGATATAAAAGTTTAAAACCATGTAGGGCTGACGAGAACAGAAAACACCTTGACAAGAACCAACAAAAGAAACAGGCAGATTCAGATCATTCTAATTTGCTTGAGACATTTCAGTAAAATCAACTAATTGAGCACAAGTTATTTTCTTGTTTTACTAGTCCCTCAATTGGCTGAGCAACACAGAATCTGCAAGAGAAAAACAACTACAAAAGGTTCCTAACAAGAAATACAGTTGTCTCTCAGCTGGCAGACTGGTTTGTAATGTCAAGAGTGCAACAGCTACCTCAGGAGGGGTAAAACTAAAAAAAACAGTCGACCAATATGAAACTGGGTTCTGAATAATTAAAAGGGAAGTCCTACAATAATATAATTTTTAAGGAAAAGGAGTTGGTTAAGAAGTGGACCTCAGCAAATGGCAAAAAAGGGCTAACAACCATACTAACACAATACAATACCTTATGCACAAATACTCCCGTACCACAAAAGAAACAAGAGGCCCCTGTAAACGGGTTGGCAATGCTATGGATACAGAGAAAAAATACCTTCACAGTCCAGCATTTTCCTTCACCGTTATGAAGGGCATCTACCAAACCAGTGTAGTTCCAATTCTTTATGACATTATATGGCCCATCATGAATTTCGACCTCTATAGTGTATCCTCCGTTGTTAATCAGAAAAATTATGGGATTCTGCTCATTTCGGATCATGGTAGACACATCCTGGACTGTGACCTGTTCAAATAAGGAAGAATACATTAAGGATAAAAACTCGCTAATTTTTGGACAAAAACAGATAATCCCAAGGAATTCAATATTTCAAAACTTAGCCATTGGTAATCAGTCATTCTTATTCACTAAAACAATATTACAAAATTTGAAAGAAGAACCCTTGCATCTGCACCTGGAAGCTTCCATCACCAATGCATGAAATTACACGTTTGTCTGGAGTTGCTTGAGCATATCCCAGTGTTGCTCCTACAGACCAGCCAATTGATCCATACTGCATTTGGAACTCATACCTGCCAAACACACATTTAGCATAGGGAAAAAACAGCTTGCAAATATGCAGAAAATTATACCTGAAAATAGAAAGCACCATGAGAGTAGATTTCTCAACACAGAACAATCATTTCTCTTTCATAACTCGTATTGGATTTTTAGTGTTAAGTGTTCTTTTTGTTATTGATTACTGGTAACATATTTTGGCATTAAATAGTTTGCTTGAAAATTAGGCATACCTATGCATTTAGTCCCTCCAAAGTTTTCCAAGCACAAGCTAAGAAACTAATGGACAGGAACACTGAAAACTTCGTTCCTGCCCATACTATTCTAAATACATGTGATTCATATTTTGCTAAAAAAGGATAAAGGGTACTTTTGCTTCATAGGCAAAACCTTGCAGCCAGAAATGATATGCACTAATATTGTAAAAACCATTCAGCATAAGTAATACTCAACAAACAAATGGTTTCCACCTCTTGGCAACAAGCAGAATACTAACTTACAAAGGAATGTCCATTACAGAGAAATGATGTTTGACTTACCCACACTTTTCTGGCAATTTAAGCTTCTGGCAGTTGAACCACGAGTCACCAGTTTCAGCAATTATAGCAGTTTCATTTGATAGCATGCCCTGCAACCAACAATTTTACACCAGTGAATATCAATAATAAAGAACAAAGCCAACCAAAAAACAAATGTGTAAGTATTGTTACTACAGAATTTGATTAGATTCTGAGTCCTTGCCTGAATGTGCTTGAATAGCAGATTAACCCTCAAGGGCTCATTTGGTGCACTTTTCAAGGGAACACCTTCAGGTACAAAAATACGCCGATAATTATCCATACATGTGGTGTTGCGCTTCACCTTCTTTGCAAGGGCTTCTAAGAAATCTTTCATCAACACACACCCAAAAGTAGGCCCATTTCCCACAGTCACTCTATTAGGCTGCACAATTATGGCTTTCTCTTTCTTCAATAGCAATGAATATCCTACCGAACTATAGTCATTGAAAATAGGCCCTGCAAATAAATATGCATCTGCGGACTCAACTATTTCAGCACAGAATGAAGTACTTATTGCACCCCAGTAAGTCCCTATGAAATGAGGATGAATCTCTGGAACCTGTCCCTTAGCAGCCGGCATTACAGCCACGGCATAACCTGATGCATCCGCTAATTCCACAAATGCACCTTTTGCCTTAGCAACCCTCAGCTTTGGCCCACCTACCAACACTGGCTTCACTGCTGCATTTAGGAATTCTGCTGTTATTTCCACCGCAGCTTCCAAACTTTTTGGATTACTTAACCTACACAATTGATATGGTCCAAAGGAAACCATGTCAAAGAAAATTTGGATTAACTAAACATCTACAATACCAGAACTTCATTATTTCAAACCTAGAGCCAAAATTAGATTTGGAAACCCCATATCAACATGGGAAAAGTTGAAAATTAGCAAAATAAAATTAGCTTCAATTAAACTTCATGGTAAAACTGAGAGATGCATCAATTGAAAATCACCTCAGGAATACTCTTATCAACTGAGAACCTCAATGTTTTTGAAAACTATGCAATGAAGCTCACAGAGTCAGACAACATATTTAAGATATTGAAGATGACTAACAGTATAATACCATCCATGTCCAATAAACCAGATGCTTCTACATAGAATGGTCCAGTTCAAGTACTGGCTAAGTGAGTAGAACACCAATGCAAAACAGAAAATGCAAAATCTCCACAGTATTGTTTAGCGAGTAGAGAACTGGACAAAGCCCAGATTGCTGCACATGGAAACAAATTGAGATAATCTCAAGATCAAAATCAACCGTCAGTAATCTTGGTGCTGGAGAAGGGGGATGTAATAACATCAACCAGGACTCTAATATTTCAGGGTTACCAAAATTATTGATGTGGGCAATGTAAACTATATCTATCTCCCAGTTGTTATATTTGTGCGATAATTTACCACATCCACTCAAATGACGAAAGCAGTATTAATGTGAAGCGGATCCAGCATAGAGATATGCCCTATTAAAATTTTTGACAATAACCACCATAAAAGGCAAGGCAGGTCTGTGAAAAAGCTAGGTGCACAAGGTTTCGATCTCACAAGAACTAATGTGGAACAACACCGAAACCACGAGTGATATTAGAACTGAAATAGAAGGATGCAAATCACATAAACAACAATCACGAGCTAAAACAACATTCAGAAAATACTGACCCTAGCAAAAAAATTATAATTGACACTAGAATCTATAGGCCAGCAAGATCAGTGAAAACATGGTACTGTTATAGCGGCCACCAGAATTGGATCTCCACAGTAAGTGGCCAACGAACTAGTACAAGAACTAGACAATGACCTAGTACAGCACAGTACAACTTATAAGTAGTGTCTCACCTCTGGATAAGTGGTGACGCTCGCCACTGCGATTCTCCGTTACCCATCAGGGAAAATTCCCAAAACCAAACATCTCAGAACAGGAATCTAGAATGCGAAAAGGGGAGAGGAGATAAACAAATGAAATTCCGAGAATTTTTTACCTGGGTGATAGACAATATGGAACTGGTTGTCGGCTGAAAGTGGGATGTTGAATGCCAGCAAGATTACAGCTGATACTGATATACACAGGCTTGCTCTCTATAAGCGCTGTGGAAATGGCATAGTCAATGCGCTCCTGGGCATCATCCAAGTGATTAACAATAACCTGCACAGTTTTTAAACTCTAACATCATTAGAGCTACTCAAGAAAGGAAATCAACATGCAATCCAATCCAATACCAGTATAACATCACATTCTACAGAGTTCAGAGACCTGAGCGCATGTGACAGTCTGGAAGCAGCGATACTCCTGGCTGAAGTCGGGTACCCCAATAGTATGATGCAGAATGCGGTTGGTACCATAGTCGTTAGAATTAGGCCCCCCCACGATACAGATAACGGGCAGATTCTCACTGTACGCCCCCGCGATCGCATTGATGATGCTGAGCCCCCCGACGGTGAACGTAACGACACAGGCCCCCACGCCTCTGGATCGCGCGTACCCATCAGCCGCATAGCCGGCGTTGAGCTCGTTGCAGCAGCCGATGAGATTGAGGCCCGGCTCCGCCAGCAGATGGTCCAGCAAGGTGAGATTAAAGTCCCCAGGGACAGAAAAAACGTCCCCGGCGCCAACCTCAACAAGCCTCCGCGCCAGGTGACGCCCCAGTGTAGAGGAGGAAGCCATCGGAGCTATTCCCGCCTGTGCGCTCGGCAATGGACAGGCCACTGACTTGTTGCAGGGCGGGCACCCCACATCATTGTTTGCAGGCCATTCCGAGTTCACGTCGACATTGCACGTATCCATCTCTGATAAATCGCGCACAAAATCACACAACTTTTGGCCTGTGGCCCTGTTTTTCTTATGTGCTCAAACTCTCGCTAGAACCTCTCCAAAAATATCTGAGTAACCCTGAGAGCTTTCAAAATTTTCTGTTATCGCAGAATTTATGGTGTCCATATGCGGAATGTGTGACGATTTATAGGTATCATAGATGTGACAAAGAAAAAGTCGGTGATTTTAGGTGAATGGTCATAAAAACCAGAGGAAAAAAGAGACGGGATTCTGCCTGTAGTTGTTTCGGTTGTTGTGGGCGGTCCGTCGATTTAAAAGGCACCATGGTTGATCTACAAGGACAGAGCGGCAACCGCTTAGGGTCCAATATATGAAAGGAATTCCCGGGAAAGTTCAGTACGGTCCAATATCTGAGGAAATTCCGTGAAGTTGATTGTACTGAATCCTGATTGATCGAGACGAGAAATGCAAGGGTAACCATGCAAAAGTATGGGTGGCGTCCATGACCATGCCTCCCATATGTGCGATATAATCGCCCTCCCAGCCAAAATTCTAGATCATATGTGCGATATAATCGCCCTCCCAACCAAAATTCTAGATCTTTATTTTTTTGATCATATGAGCGATATAATCGCCCTCCCAACCAAAATTCTAGATCTTTATTTCAATCCAAGCACAGTCTTCCTTGCAATTTCAATGTTCACTAAGAAAGTGGGAGCACATGTTTTTTTCCATAGATTTTGGGTCGAGAAAAGTATCTTACACTACAAGAAAATTATCATTTTAATTTGCAAAATAAAAAACACTGAATTTGGATTAAAAATAATCGTTAGACAACTCCTTTAAAAAATGGGCGTGTGATAAATGGCACTCAAATGGCACTCAAATCGCTCCCTAACGGTGATAGGAAAATTTTCCGGTCAGGCACAGTTCCACACTGTCTAGTTATTTTTTTGGAATTTCGACGATCTGGGTCGTCTTAAAATGGACCAAAACCCCTATCGGAAAAGTTCCATGACATAGTTCCCCATTAAATGGTGTGGAACTGCCTATTTTTATAACCAGATTTAGGGAACAAATCACCTAAAAACCAAGGCGATTTGAGTGCCAAACACCTCAAAAATGCATTATAACTTTTATTCCAATTCCAATAATGCAACCATTTTTATCTCAATTTCAATATATTAATAACATGTACTTTTATTCCAATTCCAATAATGCAACCATTTTGATCTCAATTTCAATATATTAATAACATGTACTTTTATTCCCATTCCAATAATACAACAATTTTAATCTCAATTTCAATGTATTAATAATATGTTTTTAATAATATGAGTACATGGTTTATATAAAGTTTAAACTGAAATTAACATCATAACTTTTGAAATTAACATCATAACTTTTGAAATTAACATCATCATATCGTTGCGAATTCTAGTAGTTGTTTATTAAGATTATTATTAAATTTTAATTTAATAATATTAAAAAAATAAAAAGTAAAAATATTTTAAGAAATGTTTTATTTTTTTAGATATTTAAAATATTTTTTATTAGTGGTTTTGAAAAAAAATATTGAATAAACTTTAATCTTACTTTTTTATTATTTAATGCGTCGAGAGGCACTTTACAGTTCAGAATGAGGGAGATCTTGTAACATGCGTCGAGTGTTTGTTGAGAGTTTGTCGAGAAACAAAATAATACAAAGCAAGCAAAAAAGAATAATACAAAGTAAAACATAATAAATATTATGTCGGCCATAAACAAAAAAGAATACTACAAAATAAAAAGTAAATATGAGGGAGATCTTGTAACGTTTGTCGAATAACACAATAATACAAAGTAAACATTTGAAAAAGAATAATAGAAAATAAAAAATAATAAAGTAAAAAATAAATATGAGGGAGATTTGATCCCTCTTGGTGCTTGATAGAGCTTAGGATTTGGATCTATGCTGGTTTAAAACATTTTTTTATTAATAGTTTCATTTTATTATCTTTAAAACTATGTATATAATTATTTCATGTTGTCTTTTTGTAAGCTTAACTAATTTTATGGTTTAATTTGTTTATTTAAAAAAATATTTATGAGTGATTTGAAGAGAAAATTGTTAATTGCTTACATATGGTTCTCTCCAAAACTATATATAAGCAATTAATGTTTTATTCTTATATTTTATTCTTGGTTTTCTCTCCAAAACTATAAGCACATAATGTTTTATTCTGGGAAACTAGTAACCATTCTTTGTTTTTCACATTATGTTAGTATTTGATTTATGTATCTCTATCTTGTATGTGTGAAATTTAATATAGTTGGATAAGCCTACACTCTACACTCTCAAGAGAATAAGAGAATGGTCTAGAGCCTAGGAGAAGTAGAGTTCTTATAAGCAAAGGAAAATGGATCTCATGAACAATGAGAATGTCATTGTTGAGAACTTTTGCGTGATGGTATCAAGTTAAGAGAGGTTTGTCATTTTGTGGGAGCTTGTGTTTTGCCCTGTATCCTAGGGTTTGACCTAATGAGCTATATCATATGGCATGATTTCTCTTGAATTTGGGAGATTGAGAAGCATGTAAAGAAAAAAATTTGGCTTCAAGGCACATGATAAGAATGAACATGGTATTCACCCACGTGAGTTGAGCAATGAAGGGATGGGGTCCTCACAAGAAACCCCTGTTCATCCCCTGGACAACACTATATCAGGCCCCATACAGGAAGCCATCGAGAGCCACGTAGCTTCCAATGGGCACGGGGAAGAATCACTCCATGCAGAGCAAATGGATTATGGCAGCCACTTAATGATTCGTCATCACTCAAGGAACCTTAGGAGGATGTACCAGGACATCCCAGAAAAATATATGTGAAGGATGATGCAGTATGCCAACATGAAGGAGTTGGATGTCACTTAAGCTAAGGAAGATAGGCTAATCATGACCACAACCACGAGCATGAAAGGAAACATTGCCATGGAGATCACCATCATTCTCTTGGTGGTAAACGCAAGAGACTTTTCCCATTTGAGAAGGAAAAAAGGAAGTAGCGACAAGCATCAGAGCAACAACATCAAGTTTTGGACAATGGCGCCTAGCAAAGGAAAAAACCGAGTCATCCCATAGCTCCAAAGACTTACCAAAGACCAACTCCGAGTGGCTTCAAATGCAGTTCACTACAGGGACTCCATCCCTCATGCTTGCAAGTTGGAATCTGAAAAAGCGGAATGAAATATTTGGCAAGAGACATAAATCTTTCAAGAGGTTGAAAAAATTCAGGCTTTAGCGACTTGGATCCTAGACCACTGATTCGTGACGTTCTGGACAGAGAAAATCCTTCTCGGCCGCATTCTTGTTGACCACCGAACAAAGGTTGACAGACTGGAAGGAGGACTTTGGTTGTTTGAAGAGCTGAAATCAGACTCATATTCTAAACATTAACATGAATTCCCATGGACGTCATCTATGGGTGGAGTTCATCCCGCGAACTCTACCAACTCCCACCAACCAAGGCAATGCCGACGAGGATGAAATGGAGTTGAATAAGGAAAAGCAGGTTCTGGAGAAGAGTAACACTATCTTTCAGGCAGAAGCGGTTGTTAATGCCATGGAGGATTGGATTCAAAACCATGGAAACACCAAGAAAAGAATTATGCTAATATGAATGCAGGTCAATAGTTCTACAATGGGTGACTAAATCTCTCCTGAAGTTGGCTTCTCTCAAACACTAAAGGGTTGCCAACAAGATCATGGCAGGAAAAATGTAAATCATTGGGAGGTATCTGATGCTGAAGACAAAACAGATGATCTCTCCAACTGGGAGCTCCCGCAACAGGCCACTTGTCATCGAGATGATACAAAACCTCCTGCCATGTAGAACCTCAGTTGTATAAGGGCTAACTAAAACGTCCTTGATTCGCCCGAATCCAGTAGAGGATTTTTATTTGGGTAGTTTTAAAATTGGACAATTAGTTTAGGATAGGCAATCGCGATTACTAAAATTACTAAAATGCGATAATAACAATTTCCAACAATAATTTTTACCGCTTTTTATCTCAATATCACCAGAAAAACGAAGCGGGGTGTTTTGATTGTTGTTTATCTTGTGATGTATGTGGTCTCTATCTCCCAAGTTTTCCACATTTTTTTAATATTTTTTAATATTTTCCTTTCTATTATTATCCCTTAGGCCATTTCAGACATAAGCATCTTCTAGATTATTTTCTTTAGTATGGTCTCACTCAAAGGGAGGCTACTGAATATATTTTGATAAACTGATGTATTTTGTCGTTTTAAGTTAATAGAAGGTTGCTACTACTCTTACTCAAAAAAAAAATAATGAGCATGGTAGATGTCTATTGATATTACCTATGGATGATAAGCCAATTTCATATAGTTGTGTGTCAATTATGGAAACTCAGTGTTTACACCTTGTAGCAAGATCATGAGTGATATGATTGTTAATTATTGAAGGAAGTTTCTTGAATGCGACAATTACCTAGTTCATGCAAGAGTTGTGTCATGAAGAAAATATGCAATGGTTGTGCCTTCAAAATGGAGTTCTTTTCGATGAGTTTGAAGATAGGTTATTCCCTATGTAAAGGGCATATTGTTGTAATACCAATTGGCATGCATACACTAATTTGTTTGGTCACTTGTAATGAGTTGTTAACACTTTGAGTGGGCCATGTGTTAGTTGAAGGCCATAGGATGGACCATTATTTTCCTATAAACTCTAGTTGATAAATTAAGGGTGGGACGGGGGTTATGGTGTAACAATCTTAGATTCTTGGATAAAATTTAAAGTGGGGCAGATATTTATCCCAATTTAAATTTAAATTGAGGATTGTTAGGAGTTAACATTGACATGGTGAAGAGTTACGACACATTGTTTACTATGACATGTGATATTACCAAGCTTATTTTTAGGCTTAGTGTATCATATTGTAAAGTGTATTTGGTGGTCGGCCTTGGCTAGATTGGCCAAGGGTAATGAATATATATTTGTCTGGTTTTCTCAAATTTTGGTTTCCATGTTAGATCTAGTATTTGATCTATGTGTGCATATTTTTGTTTATCTCTCTCTTGTATATGTAAAATTTAGCGCTATTCACCTAGCACTTTGGGTACTACAATGGTTGACCATGTCTCAGTCTAATTAGCCATGGGTAAACATAATTGTCTATGGTTGATGCTACCCACTAATCAACTACCAACTCCTAAATCACTATCAACTAATGGCCACAAACACCTAGCTAACTGTAAGCCCTAACCATATAACCATGATATCCCCTAACACCTAATCCACTAAAAACTAACCCTCTAATCCCACTAACCCCGCTCAAACTTAGTCCTGAGCCATATAACCACATTTAGATCATAACCCCAAACCCATAGATCACTAAGTCACATTAACCCCTAACCATTATAGTCTTATTGAGATAGGATTGTAATATCACATAAATAAAAACAATAAACCTTAAAATCAATAAAGTTTCCCTACATCCAAGGGACAACGGACAAAATAGCCAACATACTGAGGAAAAAACAAATAAGGGTTTCCTTCTCACCTTTCACCACATTGCATGGAATCTTGGACCATGCAAAAGATCAAGTTGACCCAAAAAAGAATAAAGGTGTATACTCGATCCCATGTGATTGCGGGAAGGTGTATATTGGAGAAATCGGTCGCTCTGTACTAACAAGATTAAAGGAGCATAACGCGGACATCATTCATGAACGGATTAAGAACTCCGAATTAGCAGAACACTCCATTGCCTCCAAATACCACATTCTCTTGGAAGACGCCAAAGTCATCGCAAGCATTGACCACTACATAAGAAGACGAGTAAGAGAAGCGATTGAAATTGAAAAACACCCTTTCAATATCAATCGAGACGATGGTTGGACACTTAGCACGACGTGGGCTCCTATCATTAACAAGATAAAAAATAAAAATGATGACATCTGAATAATAATGTTTATAACGGCCGACATAATTCAATAATCAGGCCAAATAACATTATTAATAAGAAAACCAAAATGAAAGATTAGGTTGAGAAACTATAATGTATCTCCTGAAGATGGGCTGAACTATCTAGCCCGAAACGTCGAGTTCTGCAATTTTCACATGGGTTTTCCTTTGGTTGTAAATATGTCCACCCGTGAAAGCACCAATGAAAATAAACCTTAAAGTTCCCACAAGGCATCGCACCATAATCCATTGTACTAGTACTATAGCGAGAAAATACATTGTCACATCAACCCAGAAACTTGCACCTCAATACTGATATCGATATCAAGAAATATTTTTCTATAGCTAATGCGTTATAAATCCATGTCCAAGAGTTGCTCTGCATATTAAATTATCCGCAACATGCATGCAATACATAATTTATTTATTATTAATTGGATTTAGTGACTAATCACAATTAAAAATAAATTCAACTTTCCCATCTAACCCATCCTTTTGTTTTAACTCCCTCCTTTTCACCATATTATTTTGTTGTTTCTCCTCTAAGGTTTATATCTCCAATATCTAAATTTCATATGAAATATCACGGACCTTGTTGCAACGTCATCCTTCCATAACTATTAAGTTACGATCCCTAATCATCCATTATTGTCACTTCTACATTCCTATTGAAAAAGGGCACTCCTCCAAACTTGTAGAAAGAGTTCTTGTAATTTGTGTCATTGAAAAACCTCAAGTTTAGTTTTTCCATGCACAAGAACCACCTTATTTTTGGGGTTGAGTAGGTATGAAACTCTTAGGAATAAAAGATGTCACTTTAGGAACTCCCAATGATGCACTTGGAATCAAGCTTGGGCTAGTTGTGGTAAAGTCCAACTAGAATACTAGTAGAACACAACCCAACCAACATTTAATAACCTCATTCTCTTAGTGGCATAATTGTTGGTAATCTATAAAAAAAAAGAGGTATATTAATTAAAATCTAAACCAAAATCAAGAGTATTTGTTAATCCGTGAGATGTAGAACAGTTGGTGGCGGGGTATGGTTAAGACACCCCCTAAGTGGAAAGGTCACAGGTTCTAATCTTGTGGATACAAAAAAATCCAACCATGTTAAGGGTTGGTGCGGTCCAAGCCGGGTGCGATCCCCGGGTGATTTGGACGGCTTAGATGCCCCTGGTTCGTGGTAACTTAGCCAAAGGAAAACT
This sequence comes from Larix kaempferi, assembly GCA_027924585.1. Taxonomy (NCBI): domain Eukaryota; kingdom Viridiplantae; phylum Streptophyta; class Pinopsida; order Pinales; family Pinaceae; genus Larix; species Larix kaempferi. The sequence goes on along the minus strand of BSBM01000976.1, from coordinate 4,765,697 downwards.
TGTTAGTCAAGGAGGTTCCACCACTTTGCCAACAAAAAAAAAAGAGAGTATTTGTTATTTTATTCATATTCTAAAAAAAACTCACCATGCACTTGCATGGCCTAACACTAAACATGTTAGGCAAGCACCATAAAGTAGTTGTATGCTATGTGCCTCAATGGAGGGCCACACCTCAACCTCAAATCCAATGAAAATTAAATTTATATCTATAAGGTGATAGAACATTTACGCATACAATATGAACAAAAAAACAATAGCATCACAAACATGAGCTGTTGAAAGTATCTATGATTACTTGTCTTTTCAAAGCCTCCCTATTGAGGATTTGGTGGCCTATTATTTAGTGTTGAGGATTGGACCCCCACTCAAGAAACTCTTTTTTGGTGTCTTTAATTGAGCATAAACAATCATTTTGGGTCTTAGGGTGGTTTTAATAGCCTCTACAATCTCTTCTCCATTTTAACCTGCACATAGAGAAGCAATGTTGTTAAATGGTAAAGCAAATATTTGGTGCAATTAAAATGCCATTGACATTCTTGGAAAAGGTACACATTTTCTAAGACATTGGTGGCATGATAAAAGCCATACAAATCTAACAATATAAAAAATACTCACATATTAATAATAAACAAGAGAATCTAGCAAAATTTAAGTTTGTGCTTCTGATATTTTATGAAAATAATTTAAGTGGGACATCCTGCATTTTCTAAGGCATTGGCATGAAACAAAACCATGCAAAGCTTGCGATAACATAAAACTCCCATGATAAGAACCAGCAAAAGAAACCTATACACATATTAAGATCATTTTTGAGATATTAAACAAAAACAAAGTAACATGTGCATCCTAGAAAAGGTTCACATTTTCAGTGGCATTCACATGATACAAAACCATGCAGGGTTGAGGAGAATAGAAAACACCTAGGACAAGATAATTAACAAAATAAACCTACATAATCAAATCATTCTAATTTTCTTGACACATTTTGACACAATGGACTACTTAGGCACAAGTTGTAATATTCCAACTGATATTTTGTTGTATTTTATAGTTTTTTTGAGGTAGTTTCTTGCTTGTATGAAGTCTTGTAACTCAATACTATAGTAAAACATGAATACATGTATTGTTCTATGATCGCATGATCATGCATGCGAGTGCATGGGTTTTCCAAAACCCTAAATAACCCAAGTATTTAGATATGCTATAAAATAGGGATAGAAATGATGCATGTATGTACCAATAGCTTGAGTAGTGGACATAGATCAATATGAGCTAAGCATGCAAGCCATGCGTGAAGAATCAGTTGAGATATGAGATGGTCCCTCTCCAAGAATTCACCCTTGTAATAAATGCGCCTTCTTCAGATGAGGAAGTGAATAATAAGTCCAGTCCAATGATGTGAGGTTGTTGGATTTTGTGCAACTTCGGAAGATATTATTCATTATATTTTATTGTACTTTCATTGTACTTGTTTGTACCTCCTAAGGGAGATGAACCATATGTAAACACATGAAAGAATCAATGTAAACCTTGGGGTGCAAAGAAAGAAAATAAAAATATTAAAATTAAATTTATTAATTGCCCCCAGGTGAAGTCGGCCCAGTTAGGGATTTTCTGGTTTTGCACTTGTATAAATAAGAGGCTAGTGCACCTCTTTATGATTATTCTCACACTTGACAATTGCGCATCACTTGGGAGAGAGCAGAATTCGCACAAGCTAGTGGAGGAAGCATATTTGGGGTTTCTACTTGTGGAAGACACTTTCACATTTTCTCTTTTATTATTTGTACTCTTATCTCGGGATTATCATCTCTATACGAAGGTTGCTGGGTTTTTCCCAATTGGGTTTCCCAGGATAAACTTTGTGTTGTTGTTTTGTGCTTTGTCTTTCTTCTAGTGATCTTGGTTATGCATTTATGTTATTATGCTATAAATGTATGAAATTTAACATGGTATCAGAGCAGTTCTAGAAGAAGCCATTGTCGGAACACTGTCGGAACCTTACCGAAACTAGGATTTCATCTTGTGAAATCTCCAACCATCATTTTGGAGAAAAGGAACTATAGGAATTTCGTTTTTTTCAAGGTGCATCTTTTGGTGAAGACGGAATTCAATTCCGAGAATTTTCAAATTTTGACCTAACTCTATGGCTGTAGCAGAATTAGGGTTTCAATTTTAACTCATTTCTCTCCATAGATTTGGACCAGCCCGCCCTCAATTCAACTCTCCTTGGCAAAGGCGCATTTATATGTGGTTTTAGTTTTTTAAATTATTAACTGCCATTTTTTACCTAACTCCTGCTAGGGTTTCTAAACCAGATCTGCAGTCAAGATGATTGTGATGAAGGATGAAGATAGAAGAAGAGCATCGATTACTGATGTTGAAGAAGATACTCCTCACAAGAAGTCAAGGAATGATGATCGTTCGGAGTTCCTCTTCTAGAATATATGAATATCCAGATTGCAAGAACAAAGATCTCTCTTGGTTCCCACAAGAAGGCAGTGGGAGCCCACACACAAAAACAATAAGAGATAAGTATTTGTTTTTCTTGCTTACATAGATCTGTTTTGTCTTATCTATCTTCATTAAATGCAGATCTATCTGGAAGTGCATTGAGCAGTTGATATAGTTTACATTGTAATATTTATTATGCATATGAGCTACACAACACTTATTAAACATAATGGAGCTAGTCTAGATGATATCTCCTTCCTACATGCTTAGGGTAGTGCACACTCTTGATGGGATGTTCTAGTGGAGATGGCAGACATCTAGATAGTTCTCAAATGTGTTTACATGTTCATGATTGTTGTGCTAAAGTATTAGCTAAGATTCTTGTGTAAACTATTGCCATTATATTTGATTATGCAATGTCACTGATCATCAGTGGAGATTTGACTTGTAGGGAAAAGACCATGTGATTTGGCCTACAAGAGAAGACTTGTTTTGATGGACATATGAATCCCATTGATGCTCAACAAGAAGCTTCCTGGAATATGACTCTCAGCCTAGAAGGATGACCTCGGAGGAATCCTTCACAGAAGTAAAACCAGAAGTGAGACACCTTCAGATATTTGGCTGTCCAGTCTATATACATGTGCCCAAGTTGGAACCTTCAGAAAAGAAGGGAACCTTTATGGGATACAGTGAATCATCAAAGACTTACAGAATCTACATCCCATGATCTAGACATATTGAAGTTGGTAGGGATGTGACCTTTGAAGAAGAAATAGCTATCAGGAAAGGTAGAGTATCATACATGGAGATTGATGATGAAATGCTAGAACCAAAGGAGGTGAGATCATCTCCCCCTCTAGTTCAAGAGGGGGCTAGAAGAAAAGGATGAACCTATCGATCCCATAGATCCAGTTGATATCCCAGAGATGTTGTAGGTTGGAAAAGACCTAGATGGGCACAACAGACACTGTAGGATGCAGATGGGCATGAAGCTCCACATGGCACTTCCAGAGAAAGAAAAAGACCTTAGAGGTTCTCTAGTTATGTGGCACTGATGAGCAACATTATTGATTCAGAACCCACCACTTACGAAGAAGCATCCAAACATCAAGTTTGGAAGGATGCCATGATGGAAAAATATCAGTCCATAATGAAGAATTATGTGTGGGAAGTTGTGCCGAGACTTGAGAAGAGGTCAGCAGTGACTTCTAAATGGCTATACAAGATCAAGCATGGAGCAAATGGCAGTGTTGAGAAATATAAGGCCAGATTTGTAGCCAGAGGATTCTCTCAGAAAGAGGGAGCCGATTATGATGAGAAATTTGCTCCTGTGGCCCGATATACTTCCATCAAATCCATTATTGCGATTGCTTCAACTATGGGATGGAAGTTGCACTAGATGGATGTGAAGACAACTTTTCTCAATGGTCTTATTGAGGAATAAGTTTACATCGAACAACCAGATGGGTTTATTGTCCAAGGAAAGGAGTCTCATGTGTGCATATTGAAAAAGGAACTGTATGGACTCAAGCAAGAACCCCATGCTTGGTATGGACATATAGATAGATTCCTGGTGAGCTTGGGATTTTCCAAGAGTGATGCAGATCCCAACCTTTACTACAAGGTTGTAGATGATGAGCCACTGATTTTGGTATTATATGTTGATGACTTGTTTCTCATAGGAAATGACAAACGTATTGTATGGTGTAAGAAGAATCTCGCCTCTATGTTTGAAATGAAAGACCTTGGATTGATGCACTACTTCTTGGGATTAGAAGTATGGAAGAGGCAGAAAGAGATTTTCCTAGGACAAGGAAAATAGACCATTGATATATTGAAAAGATTCAGGATGTTGGACTGCAAGTCCATGGCTACTCCAATGGATGCAAATTGGAAGAAGTTGAGAGATTATACTTCAGATTCTGATTTGATTGATCCCACCATGTATCTCCAGTTGATTGGGTCATTGATGTATCTGACCAACACCAGACCAGATATATGTTTTGCTGTGAATGCCCTCAGTCAGTTCATGTGCGAACCGAGGCATATTCACTGGATTGCTGCAAAACATGTGCTCAGATACTTACGTGGCACTATGGGATATGGATTGAAGTATGCTTCAGATTGTGACCTGAGATGCAGGGGTTTACAAACTCAAATTGGGCCGGATGTGTTGCAGATCGAAAGAGTACTTTTGGATGTTGCTTTAGTTTGGATTCTGCAGTTATTTCCTGGTGCAGCAGGAAGCAGAACTCGGTAGTACTCAATACTACAGAGGCCGAGTACATGGCTGCTCGCACAACAACTCGAGAAGCATTTTGGCTTCGTAAACTCCTGACATGAATGTTCGGCTAGATTCCAGAGTCGACCGTGATTCACTGTGATAACCAGAGCTGTGTGCAGATGTCATTGAATCCTGTATTTCACGATAGGTCAAAGCATATCGAGATTCGATATCACTTCATTCGTGATATGGTGCAGAAAGGTGCGGTCGAGTTACAGTACGTGCCAAAAGACGACCAGATTGCAGATGTTCTCACCAAGGCTCTTCCCAGGGTGAAGTTTGAATACTTTCGCGGAATACTTGGAGTCGAAGAGAACGTGTCCCTCCTTAAGAGGGAAAGATGACATTGAGATGCTTTCCCTACTTTGCCCAGGTACCTTCTGCAGTCTAGTTACTCAGTCAGATATGGGAGAAATCCCATAGGCAAATGAGTAGGATAGTCAGCAGTTGGTCGGGTTCACACTGGTGCCTTTGCAGTCCAGTTACTCAGCCAGATATGGGAGAAATCCCATAGGCAGATGAGTAGGACAGTCAGCAGTTGGCCATGTGAATGCACAGGTACCTCTACAGTCCTGGTGCTCAGCCAGATATGGAAGAAATTCCATAGGCAGTTGAGTCGAACAGTCAGTAGATGGTTGTGCACATTTGCTCCTCTGAGATCTCAGGCAGGTATGGGAGGACCCCATCGACATATGAGACAGACAAGTAGCAAATCATATAGCAGATATGGCACAACTGATAATCTCAGATATCTAGGATTGAGTGATTCTCCTGGATCCAGGATCAAGTGATTCTCCTGGACTCACCGAAGGACTGGTGAAGATGTTTCAGATATTCAGGATTGAGAGATTATCCTGAATCCAGGATTGAGTGATTCTCCTAGACTCACTGAAGGACTGGTGAAGATGATGCATGACGACACTTCTCGATGGACTGAGACTATGTGGACAACCTTCAGTATGTATAGAGATGATGGAGAAAGAATGGATGTACACGATGAAACCCAGATGTTCGTGATGCAGATGAAGACCAAAGAATACCTTCCTCGTTGAGAGGGAGTGTTGGATTTTGTGCAACTTCGGAAGATATTATTCATTATATTTTATTGTACTTTCATTGTACTTGATTGTACCTCCTAAGGGAGATGAACCATATGTAAACACATGAAAGAATCAATGTAAACCTTGGGGTGCAAAGAAAGAAGAGAAAAATATTAAAATTAAATTTATTAATTGCCCCCAGGTGAAGTCCGCCCAGTTAGGGATTTTCTGGTTTTGCACTTGTATAAATAAGAGGCTAGTGCACCTCTTTATGATTATTCTCACACTTGACAATTGCGCATCACTTGGGAGAGAGCAGAATTCGCACAAGCTAGTGGAGGAAGCAAATTTGGGGTTTCTACTTGTGGAAGACACTTTAACATTTTCTCTTTTATTATTTGTACTTTGATCTTGGGATTATCATCTCTATACGAAGGTTGTCGGGTTTTTTCCAATTGGGTTTCCCAGGATAAACTTTGTGTTGTTGTTTTGTGCTTTGTCTTTCTTCTAGTGATCTTGGTTATGCATTTATGTTATTATGCTATAAATGTATGAAATTTAAGAAAGGTTGCTCTGGAAAGTTGGCACTAGGGTTATAATTCCCTCCTGATCAGTATAGAGCCTACATGCAAGCCATGCAGTGAATCTAAGGCTTGATGCGAATTTCCTCCTCAAGGAAAGTAGTCCATGCAAAGGAGGTGCCCTTCTGAAAGATACAATGATGAGATATCTCTCCTGGATCCGAATAAGAAGCATGTATTCAGTAACTAGGATAATAGTGGTGCTCTCGGAAGGATGGACGCTGTATGCAGACTAAATAGTGAGTCTCTGTCAAGGTATGAATATATATTTCTTTTCCAAGTCGTCCATGCAAGAGGGTGAGTCCTCTTTATCCAATATGTGGCTCTGAATCCAAAATAATGCTGAAGAATGATGTCTAATGATGGAAGTAATGTTGAATATGTATGATCCAACCCTGATAGTGACTAGGGCAGATAGATTTCATTGTCGAAATGCACTTGATGGTTGAGTGGTGTGCCCTCAACCCTAAATTGGCTCTCTCATCTCTCCAAGTCGAATCCTTAAATCAATAATCAATAAGCAGGCCGAATCATTCACTTTATCCTTGTTTTATAACTTTGACATGCATGCCCTAAATTTTGCATGCCCAGGTCACTTTTCTCTTCTAAGTCCTAGTTGACTTGAATGCATTGCTTTCTATATGACGAAGGCTTATTAAAGGTGTTTTTGTGTATGCATCATAAAATATTGCCCGCATGCAGTTGGCCCCTAGTTTCTGTGGCCCTATTTTATCTACTAATGATCTAATAACCATGATTAAGATCTTCTTTTTCTATGAATGGTATCAATCCTCAATCAATTCCCCGAATGTCAATACCCGCTCGAACCTATAGGAATTAGATAAGTTAACGAGATGGTCCTATGTGCTTAAACATAAGAGGACATTACACAAGTGGTTTTCTCATTTCACTAGTCACTGAGTTGAGGGAAGTATACTCAAGTCTACTATAATATTTTTTTTAACGTAAAGGAGTTGGTTAAGAAATCAGCCTCAAAAAATGGAAAAAGGGACAAGCAAGCATATTAAGACAATACCTTATGTACAAATACTCACATATCACAAAATACGCCGATAATTATCCACACATGTATAATATTGAAGATGACTAACAGTATAATACCATCCATGTCCAATAAACCAGATGCTTCTACATAGAATGGTCCAGTTTAAGTACTGGCTAAGTGAGTAGAACACCAATGCAAAACAGAAAATGCAAAATCTCCACAGTATTGTTTAGCGAGTAAAGAACTGGACGAAGCCAGATTGCTGCTCAGGAAAACAAATTGAGATAATCTCAAGATCAAAATCAACCGTCAGTGATCTTGGTGCTGGAGAAGGGGGATGTAATAACATCAACCAGGACTCTAATATTTCAGGGTTATCAAAATTATTGATGTGGGCACTGTAAATTATAGCTATTCCATTCTGAGTTCACGTCGACATTGCACGTATCCATCTCTGATAAATCGAGCACAAAATCACACAACTTTTGGTCTGTGGCCCTGTTTTTCTTATGTGCTCAAACTCTCGCTAGAACCTCTCCAAAAATATCTGAGTAACCCTGAGAGCTTTCAAATTTTTCTGTTCTCGCAGAATTGATGATGTCAATATGCGGAATGTGTGAGGATTTAAAGGTATCATAGATGTAACAAAGAAAAATGTCGATGGTTTTAGGTGAATGGTCATAAAAACCAGAGGAAAAAAAAAACGGGATCCCGGAAGGAGATTCTGCGAGTAGTTGTTTTGTTTGTTGTGGGCGGTCCTTCGATTTAAATGACACCATGGTTGATCTGTAAGGACAGAGCGGCAACTGCTTAGGGTCCAATATATGAAAGGAATTCCAGGAAGTTGATTGTACTGAATCCTGATTAATCGAGACCAGAAATGTAAGGCTAACCATGCAAAAGTATGGGTGGCGTCCATGACCACGCCTCCCCTATGTACGATATAATCGCCCTCCCAACCAAAATTCCAATCCAAGAACATAGTCTTCCTTGCAATTTCAATGTTCACTAGAGAAAAGGTTTTTTTTTTCGGAAAGAAAAAAAATAGTAACTTGGTATTTGAAGAGTAAGATCAAAGTTACATCTTGAGTTTTCAAAATAAGTTTGACAGCCAAAAAACTAACTCTACAAGCCAGAAGATGAGAGCAAGACTACATCCAACAAACCACAATCATAGTCCAAGACAGACAAAAACAGAACCATTCCTCAAAAAGCACGATGAGAACCCTTATCAACAATCACATTGTCCAGGAGTTCTTCATAGTGAAACAAACCGTCCATAGGCCCAATAGCATCCTTTCAGAGGCGATCTGCCTCCATGTTGTCTTCACGAAAAATATGATTGACACTGATTTGCATGAAGGAGTTCCAAAGACGATCCACTTCTTTGAGCCAAGGATCCAACAGAGGCACCGTGTTGGAGTGAAGGCCATTAAACCAGTTTGTGAGCACCAGAGAGTCATCGAAGATGGAAAGGGAGATATTACCCCTCATAACAACGAACCAAACAAGACAACGAAGAGCAAGCAACTCAGCTTTCAAGCAGTCGCCCGAGCCAACAGCAACGTGAATACGTATGATGTGGTTTCGCAGTAGGTAAAAGATGATTCCAGCACCACACATACCAAGTCTAGAAGCTCCATCAAAACAACTGCATAACATGTCACCATCCAGCTCCGGGTAGATAACATCTCCGAACTTCTGCTTGTTAACAGTCACAGGAACTTCATTCCACCGCTGAAGAAGACGATTGAAAGTGGCAAAGATCGATGAGATCTTATTATCAAAAATTGCTTCATTCCGGGTCCGCCAAATACAGTCAATGAAGTACATAGGTAACACCTTGTAGGAGCTACTGAGTCGAGCCCAAAAGTAAAGGCAATAATCCAAGGTGTCACCCTCCCAGTCAGTAGGTGGATGAAGTCTGCTAGAGAATTCCTTCGAGACCTCCTTAGTGAAACAACAATGAATAAAGAGATGATCGATGTCCTCTGAATCATTCCTGCACAGAATGCACATACCAAGACCTTGAAAACCACATTTCAGAATGGTTTTCCATGTGAGTATTTTATCATGAAGGCATAACCACATAAAGCATTTAAATTTAAGAGGGATCCTCCATCCCCAAAGCTTCGAGAACCACCAAAGAGGAGTCAATTTCCCCCCCATGTCCTGTAAAACCAAATTATAGACACATTTCACAGTCAAAGAACCCTTTGAAGCCGACCCCTCCCAACACAGAGTGTCAAGCTGGTCGATGGGTTGGATCCCAGCAAAAGAGAGACAGTTTGTGTAAGCTTCCCAAATCGGAGCCCAGCAAGAAGGAAGATAAAGGTCACTAGCATTCAACCACCTCAAACAAAGTGGCTCCACCAAATCCTGGAAAACATGGGAGAGAACCACCACCTTCCTCTTTTGAAGTTCTTCAATAAGAGCCCCCGACAACGAAAAAGCGTTGGCGTCGCCAAAAAATGGATCAATGCCAATGAAGAGATCCTTACCATTGTCGATTTTCCACTTAACCCACGGACCAATATAACTGAAGGTAGAAATTAGACTGTGCCAGATGCTGAAGCTTGGGTGTGAGTGATGTTCAGCTTTCTCAACCACTGAATAGTAGAAAAATTCTTTAGATACTTAGACCGTATGACCTGGCTCCAAAGACCGCCATCAACCAATGCCCGCCACAGGCTCTTGGTTCTCATAGCCACGTTGAAGCACTCAAGATTGAGTAAGCCCCACCCCTCGAGGGTTTTAGGCCAAGTAAGACTCTGCCAAGAAGTCAAATGCCACTTCTTCAAAGACGGTTTTCCTGATCAAATAAACTGAAAAAGCATACGACGAATGCAAGTCAGGATCGAACAAGGGACCTTTCGCAGACCGAACCAATATACAGGTATGCTTTGGATAACCAACTGGGAAAGAACAAGTCTACTCCCGATGGATAACCATCGCAATGCCCAACTAGATATCCTTCGTTCAACTTTTTGTAACATCCACCTCCAGTCATCTGTCTTATAGCAATTAGCTTTGAGGAAGTAACCCAGGTAATTGAAACAGTATCAATATGATCAAACTAATAAGGGAAAATAGACTTCAGAGCATCAATAATCTCTACCTTAGCACAGTTGTAAAGGAAGGAAGACTTACCCAAACTGATGGCCATACCTGAAGCGTAACATAAAACATCAAATATATCCTTATAATGCATCCATTCTTCCAATGAAGCCTCCCCAAAGATCATCACATCGCCCACAAAAAGCAAGTGGGTAAGGGTCATGGCCCGAGTAACCTTGATGCCACGGATTTTTCGGCCAAGTCTTAGCCTCTATAATTAGCATGCTCAGTCCTTCAATAACAAGTATAAACAACAGAGGGGACAGCGGGCAGCCTTGACAAATACCACGACTGCAAGGGATAGAATTAGAAGGTGCACCATTAATCAAGACTGCAAAGGAAGTGGAGGAGATGAAAGCCATTATCCATTGAACCAAAGCTAAGGGCACACCAATCTGAATAAGAATAAAGCGTAAATAAGACCAATCAACACGGTCATATGCCTTAATAAGATCCAATTTTAGAATAAAGGAATGAATATTTTTAACTTTGACTGAGTGCCAGCACTCTCGCGCCACACCTACTGCGTCCAAAATCTGTTGGTTGAAAAGGAACCCGAACTCCTCGAGTTAGATAAACCGAGCCAGGACCGGTTTGATACACCGAGCAATAACCTTAGAAATCAACTTATACAGCGTGTTGCATAGTGATATAGGGCGATAATCCTCGAAACCCTTAGGGCGGTCCTTCTTAGGGATCAAAGTCAGGAAAGTAGCATTAAGTTTCCTAGGGATGATGGCTTTTAACTGAGATTCTTCCTAGCTAAAAGAATCTCATGCCCCATAAAGTCGAAGAAATGAGTAAAAAAATCGACAGGCCAATCGTCAGGCCCGGGGATTTTCTCATGAACAAAGGACCCCAAAGTATCCTTTATCTCAACTAGCGTGACTTCCATACCAAGCTTGTGGCCATCTGCCTCATTGAAGAACCGCGGAAATAATTTAACCACTTTTAATTGAGCTTCAAGATTCTGAACCTAATCCTGGCGATAAGAACCACAAAATTAATTTTCAGCCCCTCGTTGAATAGCTTCATGATCAGAGTGGTAAATACCATCCTCTCCTTTTATCTACCAGATGGTATTCCGATTTCTGCGCTGATTTGCATAGTTCTGGAAAAAACGGGTGTTACAATCCCCCTTAGCCAGCTAAAGGGCCCGGCTCTTCAATCTCCACATGTTCTCCTGTTGCTATAATAAGAAGTTTTTCCTATTGTATAGACCCTGTAACTCAGACCTCCGTTCCCCCGAGAAGAAATTACCATCAACCACCCCTTCAAGATCCAAATTTTTAGCCTCTACAGAGCATAGTTCCTCCTTGTCCGCTGCTTTCTTTAAACGTTCCCATCTTATAACCTCCCTCCGTAATCCATCAAGTTTGTGAGAGATAATGGACAAATGAGAGTGATGATTACCAATAGAGTGAGACAACCAGAATGTATGAACGAGATTGACAAAATCCACCTCTTCCAGCCAGGAACTGTTGAATTTAAAAGGATAAGGATTGTGATGCACCTGGAAGTTCAATTGAAGGGAGATCACTTTATGATCCGAGATTCTGGTTGCAACCCCCCAAGATTGGAACCTCCCCCCCAACATAAGTAAAGACTCTTTGACAAAGAAACGGTCCAGCCGATTCGCGATCTCGTGGTTACTCGAGCGACCATTATTCTAGGTAGGGACCAACTGTGCGGGAATCACATCCACAAGGCCCAAGGAATTGAACTGATATTTAAAATAACTGCCAAGCGGATAAACCAGCCTTCTTGATCCCCAAATCTCCTCTGACGACCACGTAAAATTCAAGCCACCCCCAATAATAATATTATCCCTCAACAATGCAGGATTTGAGAACACCTTGTCCCAAAACAGATGATGATCACGATAAGGGCCGTACAAATTAAGAATGCCCACCTCCTGATCCAGGCCTTTGAGGAACCCTTCTAAGAGGATACCTACACAAGATTGAAATGCCACAAGTCATCCAATAACGGGTTCAACGAAGCAAGTAGCCCCCTCGAAAGAAAATTATCTTACGGTACAAGAAAATTATCATTTTAATTTCAATTGGCTAATGATCAACCTACTAATAGTTCGGAATAAAATGATTTTGAAATATAATATTTTATTTCAATTTAAAAAATGCATTATAACTTTTATCCCAATTCCAATGCAACAATTTTTATTTCAATTTCAATGTATTAATAATATATACTTTTATTCCAATTACAATAATGCAACAATTTTATCTCAATTTCAATGTATAAATACTAGCAATTGCCCCAAAAGATGCAAAGGGATGTCGAAAGGAAAAAAATGGGAAGTAAAGTAGATGCAATGAAGCTAAAAAGAGAGTAATGAAACAAATGCTATGAGAAGTGATTTCGTTTGAGTGGTCTAAGGGTGGTTCAATCAATTTTTTCTAACATGAGAAAATCCGAACATGATTACCCTTTAATCGTGGAGTAATATGCCCTCCCTATTACTACCCCAAGAATCAATAAATTGTGGATTTTATATCTAGCTTAGTATCTGTATACTCACACATGTTTTCTTGGGTGATAACAGATTTTTTCAAAGAAAGCAATGTTCATGGCCTATCAAATTGAGTGAACAAGTATTTTTACCATAAATTTTATTTTTAGTTTTGTTCATTCTTAAGTTTGAAACTGATTTTAGAACTATTCATAATTAGAGTTGTTTTATTTTGAGCACAATTTTCAAAATATAGAAATGCACATGAGAAAGGAATTAGTCCAATATTAGATTGGGTGTTTCCATGAAGGAGCAACACTTTTAGAAATGGCACTATTTCCAAGGCATAGGGGTGATAACATGTTCAAGTTAGACCTACTACTGCTCATGGGCATTCATCTGTGCTAATATTTCAATCTTGCAGTTCTATCACTATGACATGGTTGTGTAGTTCCAGATTTTGGTTATGCTTATAGATTGTTGTGGTACCTTGGCATGTGCACCCTCATTGTAGATATACAATCCAATGTAACATAAGACCACATGCATGGATATACAAACCAACTAGTAGTTGCATTTAAAAGACCAATAGTTACAATAAATTAACTTCTTCCCTTTGTTTCATCTTCTTCATTTTTGTACACTATAACTTGGAACATGAACATATAAAAAACACATTGTTTCATATTCCTTCAAAGATTCTTTTTACACCACCCTAATATTGTGATTGAGTTAGTGGTTAGTAGTAGCTTGCAATCTTATCTTAGATCCACATTTTCATATCTTTTTGTGTAGATACTTCATTAATGAGAATTGGGAATTGAGTTGTTCCCATATTATCATGCCAATATGTCAATGATTTATAAATTAAATTTTGTTTCTATATGATTCATTTAAGTAGTTATCACATCATAGAATATCAACTATGTATGTAAGTTGAACTCATTGCAACAACTGGTGTGGCTATGCTAATTCCACGATTGCATATATGGATTAGTTGTAGAAGCCATCTCCTTACATCGATGAACATCTCTAGAAAGTCAAATCACAATTCTATCTTTAAAATAGTTATGTGATTTATTGTAATGACCCTTACCACTTTTTCATTAATTGAATTCAACCACCCACATTCATTAGTGTCAACATGGCCCCATCTTGAAAGAGTTTGCTAAAAAAATTTAAGAACAAAAAATCATTTTTCACATCATAATATTTGTTTTGTTTAACTCAAATTTTAAGCAACAAGGATTGACCTTGCAACTTCATCAACTTTAAATTTTTGTTTCTAATTTCATTATAAATGAAAAAATATGGTTACTTCAATCCAATCATAGCCATGAGTATCCAATGCACATTCTCACGAATGCCAAAAAACTCCCATCCTCCACATCAATATCCTCCTACCAGACCTACCCTTATGCCCCCAAAACCATGACACACAACTCCCATCATTGGGTCCAAGGGACATCTCCATTGGCAAGCACCTATCGCCAATTGCATACAAGGTTAAGGGGTAATCCCTTACCCACGCAAAACCTATACAATATTTGTTGTATTGAATTCTAGTTGTGTGCACCAAGTTTCAACATGTGCACACACACCTTTGAAGCTTGTGCATACACGAATCAGTAGCCTGCATGCGCAAACTTTAGCCGTTTGTGCACACTCCAATATTTTCTTATAGACTTGGTATCCCATACACACATCAAGAATGTCAACATCATTACACATATGTGCCAACAACAACACATGGTATGCTAGGAGATGAACAATCATTGACAATTACATAACCAAAATGCCTTCAACCACCAAACCTTTATCTTGTTACTAGGATGTGATCTTATTAAACAATGTAGTATACGAAGCATGGCATAGAGTGGTTAGTCATCCTCTTTCACACTCTCGATCACAATGCAAATTATTTAAAAAATTAGACAATGATACAAGCATTCTTACATTCTAACATGTTTTTTATACATTTTATTTGTTGATTTCCTCCTGTCTTTATTTATGTTTCTATGCCCATAACTTGATTGGTGTAATTTTGTTTAAGTGTTGAGTATGATTGTCATTGATGCCAAAAGTATTCATTAATGAAAAAGGATATGATGATATGGAATGTATGATGATGTGGCATGTGTGATGAGTGTGCAAATCCATCTGATGGTGTTCTAGTACCTTCATGATGTCATTGTTACAATTTGACATCATTATATAAAGGTTTGACAGTTTGGTGAAACCTTGGAAATTGACTAGTATTGGAAAAATAGTTTAAGTTGCTCTAGGAAAATGCCTGCCACCTTTTGTATTTGATGGATTAATTAATTATGAGGATATAGGAATGTATATTGTTGGTTTGTGCATCGAACCATATGATTAGTTTGCCAAAAAAATCATTGAGGGTGAAGATATTGGCTTGCCAAAAATGCCCTTTAGCGTGATTTACACTGTCCCGGTAAAATTCATGCCAAGGAGAGAGGATGAGGTTGAAAAAGATGGAATTGACATGGATGGAATCTGCATGATGTCCCCCATGCTGTGGATGCTTCATATTTCCAATATTGGTGAAAATAAAAATCACCTCTATTGACTTAGGGTTTGATAAGATTGTCTAAGTGTTAAATCAGGGGTTTAAGAGGCCATTTGCAAATGCACACCAGATGCTCTCTTTGTGTCAATAAATTCAACAAATGATATGGATTTGTTCTTTGTTGAATTTTCCATCCATTCATGTTCTTAGTTTCCCTATGGCGGTCACACGTGTGGGAAATGGACCTGCCAAGTTGAAGAAAAATCATGTCTACATAATGTATGGATATGCCCGCACATGGGTTTATATATGCTTGCAAAGGCATTAATAATATGTCCACACAAGTTTTAATAATATATGCTCACAAAGGCATTAATATATGCCCGCACAAGGTGATAATATGAGTCAGTTGCGCATTTAAATAATCTTGGTGGATTGTCGAGCATTCTAGACAGAGACCAGGATTAATTTAGTACTGTGAAGGTGCAAAATAAGATACGATAAGTTAAGAAATGCGTAGAGGATTTTAATCATGCTTGATAAAAAATTAGTCAATAAACCAGGAATTAATTAACCCTGTGTGAAAGGGCGTGATGATGGAAGGGATGCAATGATAAAAAGGAGACACCATTCTCAATTGGAAGGACGCAAAGGCGAATGGGCACGATGGATGAAAATACACAATGGCTCAATCTCATAGAAGAAGATATAAACGTAATATTGAATTGAAGGAAGAATGTCTCTGCATTTTAGGTCGAAGTAGCAGCAAGAAAAGACAGAGACCAAGAAAATGAAGAATAACCAGTGACAGAATTGAAGAAATAAGAAGATCTGGAAATCTGATAAAAACAAATAAGGGTGGTTGGGAGGTGCAAGGACAGGTTGCAAGCCTATAGGGGTTCGTAGCCTCCTTCCAGTTGTTGCTGGTAAATAGGGTGTTGGTGTATCCTTCATTCATTGCTGAAAAAATTTGGGTGTTGGTGCATCCTTCATTCGTTGCTGAAAAAATTTGGGTGTTGGTGCATCCAACAAGTTGGTGCTTGTAAACTATTTGTAAATATAATTTTGCATTAATAGAAAGTATTGGTGGTTTTCCCAAATGGGATTCCACGATAATATTGTGTGTTTTGTCTTCATTGTTGATTCATTTTTTAAGTGATAAAAATTTAAATACTGATTCACCCCCCCTCTCAGTATTACTCGATATTCTAACAATTGGTATCAGAGCGGGCTCTTCACTAAAAGTTTAAAACACTTGAAGATAATTTTTTTTTATCACTATGGATCAACAAGTAAAAATGTCCAATGGAGAAGATTATGCGTTCTGGAGCATCAGGATGAGAAGCTATACAATGTCTCTTGGATTAGATGTTTGGATGTCTATAGAAACACCATACACATATCCCAAAACCCCTCCCACAGATCTTGAAGGAATAAAAAATTCAGAAGCAATGCTAAAGTTGTTAATGCAATCTTGGTTGGATTAGCCAGAAGAGTCTTTGACAAAGTGATGCATTGCAAAACAGTGAAGGATATCTGGGACAAATTGCAGACTATCTATGAAGGAGACACCAAGTTAAAAAGGGAAAAACTCTAGACTTTTAAAACCCAATTTGAAAGTCTAAAAATGAAGGAAGAAGAAAACATTTCAGAATACTTTGAGAGAATTGATGAAATTATGAATGCAATTCAAGGGCTAGGATATGAATTGAAAGAAAAAGACATAGTGGAAAAAGTACTAAGATCACTTCCAATGATTTACAATCATAATATTTCGACACTAGAAGATAGAGAAAATATTGACAAACTCACCATGGAAGAACTATATGGAATTCTCATAGCTTATGAAATGAGGATTGGGCAAGACAATTCTCAAAAGAAGGAAGCAACTTTTAAAGCATCAAAAGTAGATAAGAAATCTAAAAGGAAGTTTCAATCAGAAGACTCCGATGATGAAGAAGCACTTCTTGTTAAAAATATTAAGAGAGGTACTGGAAGGTTCAAAGGGAAATTGCCCTTAAAATGTTTTAACTGTGGTGGAATTGGTCACTTTGCTTCCAAATGCCCTTATCCCAAAAAAGAAGACAATGATAAGTGCCTTGACAACTTCAAGAAGAACAAAAAGATTTTTAAGAAAAACAAAAAGAAGACCTTTTATTCCATGGATGATAGCTTCTTAAATGAGTCTAGTGAACATGCAGAAGAAGAAGTTCTATTCATGGGAATAGAAAATAAAATCTGTGAAGAAGAGGTAGAAGGTGTGGTAGATATTGAAGCAGAACTTGTAAGTGCTCTTGAAGAATTAGGAAAGTATAAAAAGATGTATAAAAACTAAAAATTCATATGACATAATTTGAGGAGAAAAACAATGATGCAGAAAGAATTATTGACGACGTAAAAAATCAGCTTCAAGAAGCCAAAAAGGTTGAAAGCAATCTAGAACAACAACTCAAGAAACGAGAAGAAGAATTAGAAAAGTTCAAAGCTGAAATGATCTTGATTAGAAAAAAGACTGATGAAGAATCATTTCAATCAAAATTTAAGAGCAGCTCAAAAAATCTAGATGACATCCTAAGTTATCAAATATCATTGGTAATAAAACTGGACTAGGTTATGACAAAGGAAAGAAGTCAGAACAATCATCTTTCATAAATAGAGAAGGAAATAAAAGAAGTTATGTTGATGCACTTATGAAACTAGTTGTAAAAGAATACAGTAAAAAATTAGCTCACTCTCAATTGAAAGAAGGTGTGAAGAACCTGCAATAATTAATTAATGCAAATACATGAGATATCAGACATAATAGAACTCGGAATCACTTTTATATTGATCGCAGGCCACTTCGAGGGGGAAAGCTCAATACAATTAACTTCACGGTACCTTCATTGGTCTCAACACAAACTTATATACTAAGTCTAGGCGCCAATACCATGGGCTAATACAAAATATGGATCAACAGTTACTATGGGACGACTTACAAAGCATATGCGTCCAACAACAATAATACAAACTATGGATCAAAAAATAATACGGTACGACTTACAAAGCATATGTGTCCAGCAACAATATACTAACAAATTAAATAGAAGGGTTGACATGGGTTCCTAACATCCGCTCTCCCTTAAAAAAAGCTTTGTCCTCAAAGCTTTAGATGTGGAAATTGATGCAGAATTGGAAGGAGTGGTTCCCCTGTAGCATCCTCGGGTTGCCTTCCGAGACACTGATGCCTTTTGAGTTTCAGGAGGATTGCTTGGAAGGATGAAGAAGAACCATATCAGCTGCGTGAAAAGTGCGCTCTGAACGGTGTTGATCGGCGTGTTGTTTCAGTCGAATTCTTGCCATGTGAAGATTGTCCCGCAGAATGAGAAGAATTTGATCGCGGTTTCGAAGAACCGAGTCAATTTCCTGAATTGGGGAGCTGCTGAGGGTGTATGGAAGAAGAACTGGCGGTGCCTATACATAGACTGCTTCATATGGTGTCCTTGTAGAAGTTGTATTGTACCACCGGAGCGCTTCTAGGAGATCCATAGAAATAGTTGTCCAAATTTGTGTAGGGATGGGAAAGGGTTCGAGCAGTCCTGAAAGGAGTGTCGTTTCACCCTTGTTGACCTGGAAAGTATCACAGTCAACCACCATCTATTGAATTGGAATTATCAGTCCCTGCCAAAAGAAGTTACATTGTTCCCGGTCATATTCTTGGAGGAACCCAGAGTGCCCTGCCGATGAAGAAGCATGGAGTTCATAAAAGAGATAGCCTTGTTGAACATACTGCAACCAGTTTGGAACAAGTAGAGAAATAGATGTAAGAGAACCTGGGTCATCAAATGTGCGAGAAGGAGCATCTACCACCATATTGTCCTTCCCCTGCTTGTAAGTGATCGCATAGTCATAACCCATGAGGTGGATAACCCATTTCAGGTGTGCTAGGGAGGAGACCTGTTGTTCCAGAAAATTTTCCAGACTCTAGAGATCAGTCTTGATGTAGAAATAATTCCCTAATAGGGATGGCTGCCATTTCGGTACTACATGCAAAATAGCCATCATTTCTTGCTGAGATGTAGATGTGGCTAAATACTTATTGGAAAGGTCTCTTGAAGGCGGCAAGCCCACTGGTGCAGCAAAGACACCTGCATATCTATCTAAGGAAGTAGTGGAGACCGTTGATGGGTGCATCTGAATGGAATGGAGCTAAGCGATGACACCATGTGAATTCTTCTTAAGGATCTTTTCCAGGCGATGTGAACTGATGATGCGGAGAGACCCTGACTGTAATCCTGTAAATTTGTGTTATGTCCCATTGACTGAAAACTGCATCCAAAGTTCAGCAAAATCCCATAAGATGGGGCCAAGTGTACGTAACCATTGAACGCCCAAAACCAGTTCACATCCGCCTAAGGACAAGGCAAACATGTCAGAGCGTAGGTTATAATATTCCAGAGAGATACGCACATTGTGACACTTTCCCTTGCTAGGTAAGGTGCCTCCATTGGAAACCATGACTTCAAAGTTGGAGCAAGGATGGACAAAACAATCAACCTGTTTGGCGATCCGAGGGTCAATGAAGTTATGAGTGCTACCATAATCAATGAGTATTGTAAGAGGAAGCTTCTTGAAGTAACCCCTAACCTGCATTGTTTGGGGGGTGGTGACGCCGGATAAAGCATGGAGATATATCCCTGGTTGTTCATCCTGAGATGGGGGATCAATAGGCGGCTCTTGAATGTCGACCTCATCATCCATTGTATATGTAGCTTCTTCACCAATTTTAGAGGCAGACGGAGAATCCATATCGAAGAGATAGAGCTTTTATTGAACGCATCTATGTCCCCGAGTGAATTTCTCATCACAATTATAACAAAGCCCTTTTTCCCTGTGTGCCTGCATCTCTGTTTCAGAAAAATGCTTGATATGAGTTGGTTGAGGAGCTAGCGGGATGGGAGGTCGTTGAGAACCCATATTTTGGAAGGGAACAAAAGTGGGTTTGGAGCGTTGTTGGGCTGCAATCTTGTCTTCTTCCAACTTAGCCAACCCTAAGATTTCCATCATTGTGTTGGGACAAAACATTTTAACCTCTGACCGGATTTCATCCTTAAGACCATTGATAAAACAACTCCTGTAGAATTCATCAGACAATCCTTCTGTATGATTGGCTAGTTTCTCAAATTCTGTCTGATATTCTCTCACAGTGCCACTTTGACGAAGTTTAGTGAGTGCTCCGGTGAAGTCATCAAAAGCACTAGGACCAAATCGTTGCAAAAGGAGTTGGCGAAAATATGTCCATTTTGGCTCATCATGCGCCTTGATGTACCAACGGTACCATTGAAGGGCTTCCTGTTCCAAATGAAAGGATGGAAGTGGAACTTTTTGGACATCAAAAGTATTATGCAGACTGAAATACTATTATGCACGATAGATCCATCCAGTCGGATCAGTACCATTGAAGCAAGGAAATTCAAGCTTCGGACCACGAAAATTGCTAGAAGAAGAGAACCCATTGGTTGCAGAAGATTCTTGCTATCGGTTATTGCTCATGGTTGAATGCTGAAGATGGAGGCTTAGAAATTTTTCATCCAGATCTTGGAGTTTGGTTTGGATGGCTGTAAGTGCTTCCTCCATGGTTTTTGCTCCTGTGCAGGTGACAACCATAACCAGGAGTTTTTTTTTTTTTTGGGGGGGGGAATAGATAGAAAAACACAAACAAAGGCTTATTTAGTAAAGAGAAATTTGGATTTGGGAAAAGCTCGGATGGGTAATTGGGGTTTGAATAGGTTTTGGACACTTTCTGATGGATAGGGAAGCAGAAAAGGGGGATTTCAGAAGCGGGGTGAAAGAATGAGAAAATTTGGCAGAGAGGGACAAAGAAGCAGAATTAGGAAAGGAATTCTGTGGTAAAATTTGAAGGCGATTGGGCGAAAATCGAAGAAGTTATGGTAAACCCTAAAAATAGACAAATGTGAGATTTCGGGTGTTGGGAAGTGGAATTTGGGATAAGGTCTTCTGGAATGAAATATGCAGAACGGGATGGCAGGGGTTTCAGAGAAGTTTCAAGGGAAATAGAGTTAAAACAAGGGAGATATGGCTAAAAAACATAATTTTATACTCATTTTTTTTTTCCAGAAATGGATCTGCAACAGCATGGAAGGGATAGGCAATAGATGGATCTGAAACGACACTGAATGGATCGAAAATGGCTAGATCTGGAACAACTTTCAGAATAGATTTGGAACATCACGGAAGTGAGCGGCAACAGTTCAGCTGAAAATAGATATGGACCCCAGTTATGTTCGGATTCCTAACAGTTCAGGTGTTTCACTCGGCCACCAATGCTGTCTGACGGCCTGCGTATTGGGGCAATACCCCTCACTCCACGACTCAGGTAAAACTGATAACTGCTTTGCCACAAACGACAGCTCTTGGTTTACCTCACGGGTGGGGACTAGTCAATCAGGTAGGGGTCGTTGCCCTTTTCGCTGGCAGGTCCTCTCAATGGGCCAGCTACTTTGGGGTTCCTGTGGTACTCCTCACAATGAGTTTTAGGGATTATGCCCAAGTACTTCCCACAGTTAAGTGGATAGGGATTATTCCCAGATCTAAACCTGCAACAGATGCGAAAATTTGTTTTTGGCAGAAATTCCACCCAACGAGCCCAAGAAAGTGCTCTGATACCAGATGTGAAGAACCTGCAATAATTAATTAATGCAAATACACGAGATATCAGACATAACAGAACTCAGAATCACTTTTATATTGATCGCAGGCCACATCGAAGGGGCAACCTCCTTTGAGCAAGCTCAATACAATTAACTTCACGGTACCTTCATTGGTCTCAACACAAACTTATATACTAAGTCTAGGCGCCAATACCATGTGTCAATACAAACCATGGGCTAATGCAAAATATGGATCAACAGTTACTACGGGACGACTTACAATGCATATGCGTCCAACAACAATAATACAAACTATGGATCAACAAATACGACGAGACGACTTACAAAGCATATGCGTCCAACAACAATATACTAACAAAGTAAATAGAAGGGTTGACATGGGTTCCTAACAGAAGGACAGATAATGTGCCAAGCAGACATCAACAACTCTTTTTGGGAAATTGTTACGCCTGTAACTATTTTGAACATATAGCTAGAAATTGTAAACTAAATGCTCCTAGTGGGAAATAAATTACATCACAATCTCTGTTATATAAGAAGAATGCCACTACAAGCAATCCAAAAGGAAGAAGCTATAACTCTTTTTCTCCTCTATAGAATTATAGTATAGCATGTTACAAATGTGGTAACCTAGGACACATAGCTAGAAATTGTAAACTAGTGATTCCTGTGAAGAATGACACCACAAAATCTCAAGGCAATGACGAAAAGAAGGTTTGGAAGAAGAATGAAGATGTGGAATGTTCAATAGCTCTATGTGCAACAGAAAAACACAATATATGGCATGTGGACAGTGGATTCTCAAAACATATGACAAGAGACCCACACAAATTTATAAGCCTAAAAAGAAATAAAAAAGGAAAAGCCACTTTTGGAGATAATCTATCCTCTAAAATAATTGGGAAGGGTACAGTGGCTCTTAGATACAAGATGAAAGCTGAAATTTTTTTTCTTGTAAAGAACTTGAAACCTAATCTTTTAAGTGTGATCCAAACATGTGATCAAGGACACATATGTATATTCGATTCCAAAAAGTGTGAAATCAGAAGAAAAGATTCAGGTAAACTTGTTGGGATTGCTGTGAGAACTCCAAGCAATGTGTATATTCTAGAAAATGAAGAACAATGTTATATGAGTCAAATTAATGAAAGGCATAGAAGGATGGGACACTTGAAATTTGAAAATCTTGTAAAATTTAGTGAGAAGGGAGTTGTAAGAAATTTACCAAAGATTATAAAACCACCAAACCACGTTTGTAGACACTGTATTCATGGGAAGCAAACAAGAACAAGCTTCAAGTTCAAAGAGAATACAACCTTTCAGCCATTAGAAATAATTCACACTGATCTTTGCGGACCTACAAGGACTAAAATCTTTCAAGGTGAACATTACTTCATGTTACTAATTGATTATTATACAAGGATAATCTAGGGAAGTTTGACTCTAGAACATATGAAGGCATATTTCTTGGATATTCTTCCACTAAAAGGGCATACATATGTTATAATATAAGGTTGCACAAGATCATAGAAAGTGCAAATGTAACTGTAGATGACACTAAACCAAGAAGAATACAAATCCAAGAAAGTGTGGATGTTGAAGAAATTGATGATGAAGAAATAGATGATCAAGAAAAAGAAGAAAGTTTAGAAGAAGAAGATATTATTGAAGAAGAAGAAGAAGAGAAAGTAGAGAATGAAGACTCGCCCAGATCAGACACAAAACACCATCCAGACGGGTTCAAAAGAATCATCCTGAAATTCAAATAATTGGTAACAAAAATTCAAGAGTTCAAACAAGGAGAAAACTGTTTTATGATGAAGAACAAGCACTACTCTCGATAGTAGAACCCAAAACCTTTAAAGAAGATTGCAAAAGTGAGGATTGGATCAAAGATATGAATGGTGAACTTGATCAAAGAGAGAAGAGCCAAACTTGGGAACTTGTCCCAATACCTAAGGACATGAATGTTATTGGAACCAAATGGATCTTTAAAAACAAGTTCAATGAGGATGGTCATGTGATAAGGGACAAGGTCAGATTAGTATGCAAGGGATACGCTCAAGTAGAAGGTGTTGATTTTGACGAAAATTTTGCACCTATGGCAAGACTTGAATCCATCAGGATGTTCTTAGCTTTTGTGTTCTACAAGAACTTTAAAATGTATCAAATGGATGTAAGTATACGGCGAATGCAAGTCAAGATTGAACATGGGACCTTTCGCAGACCGAACCAATATATAGGTATGATTTGGATAACCGGCTGGGCAATAATAAGTCTGCCCCCGATGGATAACCATCGCAATGCCCAACTGGATATCCTTCGTTCAAATTTTGTAACATCCACCTCCAGTCATCTGTCTTATAGCAATTATATTTGAGGAAGTAACCCAGGTAATTGAAACCAGTATCAATATGATCAAACTGATAAGGGAAAATAGACTTCAGAGCATCAATAATATCTACCTTAACACAGTTGTAAAAAAAGGAAGACTTACCCAAACTAATGGCCATACCTAAAGCATAACATAAAACATCAAGTATATCCTTATAATGCATCCATTCTTCCAATGAAGCCTCCCCAAAGATCATCACATCGTCCACAAAAAGCAAAGTGGGTAAGGGTCATGGCTCGAGTAACCTTGATGCCACGGATTTTCCTGCCTGTCTTAGCCTCCAGAATTAGCATGCTCAGTCCTTCAATAGAAAGTATAAACAGTAGAGGGGACAGCGGGTAGCCTTGACGAATACCACGGCTGCAAGGGATAGCATTAGAAGGTGCAGCATTAATCAAGATCGCAAAGGAAGTGGAGGAGATGTAGGCCATTATCTATTGAACCACAACTAAGGTAGCACCAATCTTAATAAGAATAAAGCATAAATAAGACCAACCAAGACGGTCATATGCCTTAATAAGATCCAATTTCAGAATAAAGGATTGAATATTTTTAACTTTGACCAAGTGCAGGCACTCTCGCGCCACACCTACTGTGTCCAAAAATTGTCGGTTGAAAAGGAACCTGAACTGCTCGAGTGAGATAAACTGAGCCATGACTAGTTTGATACGCCGAGCAATAACCTTAGAAATTAGCTTATACAACGTGTTTCATAACAATATAGGGCGATAATCCCTAAACCCCTCAGGGTAGTCCTTCTTAGGGATCAAAGTCAGGAAAGTAGCATTAAGTTTCCTGGGGATGATGGCTTTTAGCTGAGATTCTTCCTCAGCTAAAAGAATCTCATGCCCCATTAATTCGAAGAAATGAGTAAAAACTCGATGGGCCAACCGTCAGGCCCGGGGATTTTCTCATGGACAAAGGACCCCAAAGTATCCTTTATCTCAACCAGCGTGACCTCCATACCAAGCTTGTGGCCATCTGCCTCATTGAAGAACTGCAGAAATAATTTAACCACTTTTAATTGAGCTTCAAGATTTTGAACTTGATGCTGGCGATAAGAACCACAAAAGTAATTTTTGGCCTCTCGCTGAATAGCTTCATGATCAGAGTGGTAAATACCATCCTCTCCTTTTATCTCCCAGATGGTATTCCGATTTCTGCGTTGATTTTCATAGTTCTGGAAAAAATGGGTGTTATAATCCCCCTTAGCCAGCCAAAGGGCCCAGCTCTTCAATCTCCACATGTTCTCCTGCTGCTGTAATAAGAAGTTCCACCTATCGTATAGGCCCTGTAACTCAAAACTTCGTTCCCTCAAGAATAAATTACCATTAACCACCCCTTCAAGATCCAAAATTTTAGCCTCTACAGAGCATAGTTCCTCCTTGTCCGTCGCTTTCTTAAACGTTCCCATGTTATAACCTCCCTCCATAATCCATCAAGTTTGTGAGAGATAACAGGCAGATGAGAGTGATGAATTACCAACAAAGTGAGACAACCAGAACGTATGAACGAGATTGACAAAATCCACCTCTTCCAGCCAGGAACTGTTGAATTTAAAAGGATAAGGATTGTGATGCACCTGGAAGTTCAATTGAAGGGAGATCACTTTATGATCCGAGATTCTGGTTGCAACCCCCCAAGATTGGAACCTCCCCCCGACATAAGTAAAGACTCTTTGAAAAAGAAATGGTCTAGCCGTTTCACAATCCCGTGGTTACCCGAGCGGCCATTATTCTAGGTAGGGACCAACTGTGCAAGCATCACATCCACAAGGCCCAAGGAATTGAACTGATATTTAAAATAACCGCCAAGCAGATTAACCAGCCTTCTCGATCCCCAAATCTCCTCCGAGAACCACGTAAAATTCAAGTCACCCCCAATAATAATATTATCCCTCAACAATGCAGGATTTGAGAACACCTTGTCCCAAAACAGACGACGATCACGATAAGGGCCGTACAAATTAAGAATGCCCAACTCCTGATCCAGGCCTTTGAGGAACCCTTCTAAGACGATACCTACACAAGATTGAAATGCCACCAAGTCAGCCAATAACAGGTTCCACGGAGCAAGTAGCCCACCCGAAAGAAACTTATCTTACGGTACAAGAAAATTATCATTTTAATTTCAATTGGCTAATGATCAACTTGCTAATAGTTCGGAATAAAATGATTTTGAAATATAATATTTTATTTCAATTTAAAAAATGCATTATAACATTTATCCCATTTCCAATGCAACAATTTTTATTTCAATTTCAATGTATTAATAGTATATACTTTTATACCAATTACAATAATGCAACAATTTTATCTCAATTTCAATGTATTAATACTAGCAATTGCCCCAAAAGGTGCAAAGGGATGTCGAAAGGAAAAAAATGGGAAGTAAAGTAGATGCAACGAAGCTAAAAATGGAGTAATGAAACAAATGCTATGAGAAGTGGATTCGTTTGAGTGGTCTAAGGGTGGTTCAATCAATTTTTTCTAACATGAGCAAATCCCAACATGATTACCCTTTAATCGTGGAGTAATATGCCCTCCCTATTACTACCCCAAGAATCAATAAATTGTGGATTTTATATCCAGCTTACTATCTGTATACTCACACATGTTTTCTTGGATCATAAAAGATTTTTTGAAAGAAAGCAATGTTCATGGTCTATCAAATTGAGTGAACAAGTATTTTTACCATAAATATTATTTTTAGTTTTGTTCATTCTTTAGTTTGAAACTGATTTCAAAACTATTCATAATTAGAGTTGTTTTATTTTGAGCACAATTTTCAAAATATAGAAATGCACATGAGAGAGGAATTATTCCAATAATAGATTGGGTGTTTCCATGAAGGAGCAACACTTTTAGAAATGGCACTATTTCCAAGGCATAGGGGTGAGAACATGTTCAAGTTAGACCTGCTACTGCTCATGGGCATTCATTTGTGCTAATATTTCAATCTTGCAGTTCTAGCACTATGACATGGTTGTGTAGTTCCAAATTTTGGTTATGCTTATAGATTGTTGTGGTACCTTGGCATGTGCACCCTCATTGTAGACATACAACCCAATGTAATATAAGACCACATGCATGGATGGACAAATCAACTAGTAGTTGCATTTAAAAGACCAATAGTTACAATAAATTAACTTCTTCTCTTTGTTTCATCTTCTTCATTTTTGTACACTATAACTTGGAACATGAACATATAAAAAACACATTGTTTCATATTCCTTCAAAGATTCTTTTTACACCACCCTAATATTGTGATTGAGTTAGTGGTTAGTAGTAGCTTGCAAATCTTATTTTAGATCCACATTTTCATATCTTTTTGTGTAGATACTTCATTAATGAGAATTGGGAATTGAGTTGTTCCCATATTATCATGCCAATATGTCAATGATTTATAAATTAAATTTTATTTCTATGTGATTCATTTAAGTAGTTATCACATCATAGAATATCAACTATGTATGTAAGTTGAACTCATTGCAACAACTGGTGTGGCTATGCTAATTCCACGATTGCATAAATGGATTAGTTGTAGAAGCCATCTCCTTACATCGATGAACATCTCTAGAAAGTCAAATCACAATTCTATCTTTAAAATAGTTATGTGATTTATTGTAATGACCCTTCCCACTTTTTCATTAATTGAATTCAACCACCCACATTCATTAGTGTCAAAATGGCCCCATCTTGAAAGAGTTTGCTAAACTTTTTTAAGAACAAAAAATCATTTTCACATCATAATATTTGTTTTATTTAACTCAAATTTTAAGCAACAAGGATTGACCTTGCAACTTCATCAACTTTAAATTTTTGTTTCTAATTTCATTATAAATGAAAAAATATGGTTACTTCAATCCAATCATAGCCATGAGTATCCAATGCACATTCTCACGAATTCCAAAAAACTCCCATCCTCCACATCAATATCCTCCTACCAGATCTACCCTTATGCCCCCAAAACCATGACACACAACTCTCATCATTGGGTCCAAGGGACATCTCCCTTGGCAAGCGCCTATCGCCAATTGCATACAAGGTTAAGGGGTAATCCCTTACCCTCGCAAAACCTATACAATATTTGTTGTATTGAATTCTTTTTGCGTGCACCAAGTTTCAACATGTGCACACACACCTTTGAAGCTTATGCATACACGAATCAGTAGCTTGCATGCACAAATTTTAGCCATTTGTGCACCCTCCAATATTTTCTTACAGACTTGGTATCCCATACACACATCCAGAATGTCAACATCATTACACATATGTGCCAACAACAACACATGGTATGCTAGGAGATGAACAATCATTGACAATTACATAATCAAAATTCCTTCAACCACCAAACCTTGATCTTGTCACTAGGATGTGCTCTTATTAAACAATATATTATAGGAAGCATGGCATAGAGTGGTTAGTCATCCTCTTTCACACTCTTGATCACAATGAAAATTATTTAAAAAATTACACAATGATACAAGCATTCTTACATTCTAACATGTTTTTTATACATTTTATTTGTTGATTTCCTCTTGTCTTTATTTATGTTTCTATGCCCATAACTTGATTGGTGTAATTTTGTATAAGTGTTGAGTATGATTGTCATTGATGCCAAAAGTATTCATTAATTAAAAAGGATATGATGATATGGAATGTATGATGATGTGGCATGTGTGATGAGTGTGCAAATCCATCTGATGGTGTTCTAGTACCTTCATGATGTCATTGTTACAATTTGACATCATTATATAAAGGTTTGATAGCTTGGTGAAACTTTGGAAATTGACTAATTATTGGAAAAATAGTCTTAATTGCTCTAGGAAAATGCCCGCCACCTTCTGTATTTGATTGATTAATTAATTATGAGGATATAGGAATGTATATTGTTGGTTTGTGCATCCAACCATATGATTAGTTTTCCAAAACAATCATTGAGGGTGAAGATATTGGCTTGCCAAAAATGCCCTCTGGCATGATTTACACTGTCCCGGCAAAATTCCCGCCAAGGAGAGAGGATGAGGTTGCAAAGGATGGAATTGACATGGATGAAATCTGCATGATCTCCCCCATGTTGTGGATGCTTCATATTTCCAATATTGGTGAAAATAAAAATCACCTCTGTTGACTTAGGGTTTGATAAAATTGTCTAAGTGTTAAATCAGGGGTTTAAGAGGCCATTTGCAAATGCACGCCAGATGCTCTCTTTGTGTCAATAAATTCAACAAATGATATAGATTTGTTCTTTGTTGAATTGTCCATCCATCTATTCATGTTCTCAGTTTTCCCTCTGGTGGTCACACGTGTGAGAAATGGACCTGCCAAGTTGACGAAAAATCATGTCTACACAGTGTATGGATATGCCCGCACGGGGGTTTATATATGCCCGCAAAGGCATTAATAACATGCCCGCACAAGTTTTAATAATATATGCTCACAAAGGAATTAATACATGCCCGCACAAGGCTATAATATGAGTCAGTTGTGCATTTAAATAATCTTGGTGGATTGTCGAGCATTCTAGACAGAGATTAGTATTAATTTAGTACTGTGAAGGTGCAAACTAAGATACGATAAGTTAAGAAATGCGTAGAGGATTTTAATCATGCTTGATCGAAAATTAGTCAATAAACTAGGAATTAATTAACCCTGTGTGAAAGGGTGTGATGATGGAAGGGACGCAATGATAAAAAGGATACACCATTCTCAATCGGAAGGACGTGAAGGCGAATGGACATGATGGATGAAACTACACAATGGTTCAATCTCATAGAAGAATATATATAAACATAATATTGAATTGAAGGAAGAATGTCTTTGCATTTCAGGTCGAAGTAGCAGCTAGAAAAGACAGAGACCAAGAAAATGAAGAATAACGAGTGACAGAATTGAAGAAATAAGAAGATCTGGAAATCTGATAAAAAGAAATAAGGGTTGTTGGGAGGTGCAAGGACAAGCTCCAAGCCTATAGGGGGTCGTAGCCTCCTTCTAGTTGTTGCTGGTCAACAGGGTGTTGGTGCATCCTTCAGTCGTTGCTAAAAAAATTTGGGTGTTGGTGCTTGTAAACTATTTGTAAATATAATTTTGCAGTAATAGAAAGTATTGGTGGTTTTCTCAATTGGGATTCCACGATAATATTGTGTGTTTTGTCTTCATTGTTGATTCTTTTTTTAAGTGATAAAAATTTAAATAGATAGCCTAATACCGATTCACCCCCCCTCTCATTATTACTTGATATTCTAACTCACTCTGGTTTGATACTGAACATAAAAAATCCCACCTTTAATTTTTAGTATCAGCGTTTGGCGCTTGGAAGCTTTGAGGGAGGAAATGAAAAATTGCCACAAAAAAGAGGATTGGCTTCTAACAATATCCTGATTGGATATAATGTTGTGAATCCTCCATTGGTGGTGTTGATTAGAAGTGGGTGGAGCTTGTCCAGGCATCAGAGAGTGCAAATCCTCCATTTGGTGTCAGCTACGCTAAGTGTGAATAAGAAGGTTGGTGTCCCTTGTTGGGTGATCATATAAATGAGCTCACCCCTACTTTTGTTCCAATAGGAGCATGTCCCTTGTTGGGTGATCATATCAATGAGCTCACCCCTACTTTTGTTCCAATAGGAGCATATCCCACGAAGGGTGGAGCCAAAGCGCATGACTCGTTCAACGATTTTAGCATCGGGAAATCCTTGTAATTGATGTACAAGTTCTGAGTTGTTGGGGGCAATGTATCTTCAAGGTTGTGTTTGACAAACACAGAATCAGTAGCATGGCTACTATGGCGCATCATGAGGTTATATATGTAATAGCGAAAACGAGGATGTTGGTCGAATCTATTGTCATGGTATCGAATTAGGTGCAGTGCATAATCGTGCATGCCAACCTCTTGAATGTGTGGTTGTTTGAGCATTGCAACACCGGTGGGAAACAAGGATTAGTTGGAAACAAGGAAACAACTGGTGTGGCTATGATAATTCCATGATTGCATATATGGATTAGTTGTAGAAGTCATCTCCTTACATCGATGAACATCTCTAGAAAGTCAAATCACAATTCTATCTTTAAAATAGTTATGTGCTTTATTGTAATGACCCTTCCCACTTTTTCATTAATTGAATTCAACCACCCACATTCATTAGTGTCAACATGGCCCCATCTTGAAAGGGTTTGCTAAACTTTTTTAAGAAAAAAAAATCATTTTCACATCATAATATTTGTTTTGTTTAACTCAAATTTTAAGCAACAAGGATTGACCTTGCAACTTCATCAACTTTAAATTTTTGTTTCTAATTTCATTATAAATGAAAAATATGGTTACTTCAATCCAAGCATAGCCATGAGTATCCAATGCACATTCTCATGAATGCCAAAAATTTCCCATCCTCCACATCAATCTCCTCCTACCAGACCTACCCTTATGCCCCCAAAACCATGACACACAACTCCCAATAATTGGGTCCAAGGGGCATCTCCCTTGGTAAGCGCCTATCACCAATTGCATACAAGGTTAAGGGGTAATCCCTTACCCCCGCAAAACCCATACAATATTTGTTGTATTGAATTCTAGTTGCATGCACCAAGTTTCAACATGTGCACACACACCTTTGAAGCTTTTGCATACAAGAATCAGTAGCCTGCATGCACACACTTTAGCGGTTTGTGCATGCTCCAATATTTTCTTGGACACTTGGTATCCCAGACACACATCAAGAATGTCAACATCATTACACATATGTGCCAAACACAACACATGTTATGTTAGGAGATGAACAATCATTGACACTTACATAACCAAAATGCCTTCAACCACCAAACCTTGATCTTGTCACTAGGATGTGCTCTTATTAAACAATGTATTATATGAAGCATGGCATAAAGTGGTTAGTCATCCTCTTTCACACTCTTGATCACAATGCAAATTATTTAAAAAATTACACAATGATACAAGCATTCTTACATTCTAACATGATTTTTATACATTTTATTGTTGATTTCCTCCTGTCTTTATTTATGTTTCTATGCCCATAACTTGGTGTAATTTTGTTTAAATTGTTCTCTAATTTGCTGCCTAGATCATATCATACATATTCATGTGAAGATGAGTTCTTAGAGAGTATAGTCTTAAAATTATATCATCACCTATCTATCATTGTCTAAAGAATATGCAAAATATATTGAAATAGAAAGGAAAATATTGGGGATGCTTCCTTAATACTTTAAGTGCCAACCACCCAACAACTTTCCAGAGGCGGGATATCATGTTGCAGTCAATGGAAAATGCCATATCCAACTAGACTAAATAGTCATATTTAACTCATAATTTCATGGGATGAAACATACCACAATCTTGAGAGGAATTAAAACATGGTGGGGGAATATCACCACCCTGACTTGAGTAACCAATAAAGCCCTCAACAATAATTTCTTGAAATAAAGAAGAAAAATATTTCTTAGAGATAAGAGACTTTAAGAAGTGACTAAAATTTCATATTTCAATAAAGTTAGACACATCAAAAGTTTAAGGATGAAAATATCTAAACTTTATACTCTCACTCTACTTATACTTTGACTCTACGTTTTTATGGGTAGGATGACAATTTCTCCATCCAACCACTAGCTAGGCCCAATTGACATACCTATTATATCTACTTACATATTTATAATTCCTTTTAGAGTAATTAACTATTAACTTTATCAACATTTCATATTTTTCTTTTACAATAATATGAATCTGGGCCTTGGGGAAGAAATAGACACCCCCCTGTTGTATAGGCCATGAACATTGCTTTCTTTGATATGCCATGAAAGTAGTATGGCCTTGGGGGAGAAATTGAACCCAGAAAGCCCAGACTGCTAGTCATGGCCTTGGGGGATAAATAGACACCCCTTGTTGTGTCCATGTTCCCTTTATGGGTTAGATGAAGGGAGTGGCCATGATAGAGTGGATCAGAGCTCTTTACAGAGTGGTAAAGAGGTATGGATGAGGTTTGGGGCAACATTTTGGTTGGATGAAGGACAAACTCAGAGTTCTCAGGTGTGGCAGAGGATCACACCGTTGCATAGAGCTCATTGAGAGCTTTCCAATGGTACAAATTTTTCCAAAAATGTACTTAGGATGAGGAAGTTATCAGATTGAGAAGTTGGGGGTAACAGGGGTATGTGGCCTACTTTCGACTTTCTGAGCCCGCATTGCGGATTGCGGATTATGGAAGTCGGAGGCGTAAATATTTGGAGTTGCGCATTGCAGTTTTGACTTCCCGACTCTCGTAAGGCAAATTGTAGATTGCCGAAGTTGGAGGAGTATTCCTTCAACGTTGTATATTTGGAGTTCTGACTTTCCGACTCCCGTAAGGTGGATTGCAGATTGCGGAAGTTGGAGGTGTATTCCTTCGACATTGTATATTTGGAGTTCTGACTTTCCGGCTTCCGCAATGGGGATTGTGGAAGTCGGAGGCGTATTCCTTCGATGTTGTATATTTGGAGTTCTGACTTTTCGACTCCTGCAAGATGGATTGCAGATTGCGGAAGTCGGAGGTGTATTCCTTCAACGCTATATATTTGGAGTTCCGACTTTCCGACTCCCACAAGGCGGATTGTGGATTGCGGAAGTCAGAGGCATATTTATTTGACGCTGTGTATTTGGAGTTCCGAATTCCAACTTCTGACTTGTGGCTTGCGGATTGCGGATTGAAGTTGTTGCAACTGTGTAAAAGTGCAGAGTTTTGGATTCTTTGAAAAAAAATTAGCAGGTTGTTTCTAAGGAGTAGTATGGCCTTGGGGGAGAAATTGAACCCAGAAAGCCCAGACTTCTAGTCATGGTCTTGGACGAGAAATAGACACCCCCCTGTTGTGTCCATGTTCCCTCTGTGGGTCAGATGAAGGGAGGGGCCATGACAGAGTGGATCAGAGCTCTTTACAAAGTGGTAAAGAGGTATGGATGAGGTTTGGGGAAACATTTTGGTTGGATGAAGGAAAAATTAAGAGTTCTCTGGTGTGGCAGAGGATCACACCGTTGCATTGATCTCACTAAGAGATTTCCAATGGTACCAGGTTTTCCAAAAATGGACTTAGGATGAGGAAGTTATCATCCTGAGAAGTTGGCAGTAACAAGGGTAAGTGGTCGACTTCTGACTTTCCGAACCTGCATTACGGATTGCGGAAGTCGGAGGCGTGAATATTCGGAGTTGCACGTTGTGGTTCTGACTTTACGACTCCCGCAAGGCGTATTGTGGATTGCGGAATTCGGAGGTGTATTCCTTCAATGCTTTATATTTGGAGTTCTGACTTTCCAACTCCCGCAAGGCGGATTGCGGAAGTCGGAGGCGTATTCCTTCGAAACTGTATATTTGAAGTTCTAACTTTCCGACTCCCGCAAGGAGGATTGTGGATTACGGAAGTCAGAGGCGTATTCCTTCGACGCTGTATATTTGGAGTTCAGACTTTTTGACTCCCGCAAGGAGAATTGCGGATTGTGGAAGTCGGAGGTGTATTCCTTGGACGCTGTATATTTGGAGTTCTGAATTTCAGACTCCCGCAAGGCAGATTGCAGATTGCAGAAGTTGGAGACGTATTTCTTCGACGCTGTGTATTTGGAGTTTCAACTTCTGACTTGCGGCTTTCGGATTGCAGATTGCGGACTGAAGTTGTTGCAACTGTGTAAAATTGCAGAGTTGCAGATTCTTTGAAAAAAAATTAGCAGGTTGTTTCTAAGGAGCTCCCCCATCCCCTCTAAAGGGAACTGAGGGGATCAAGGACATTGCAGAGTGGTATCAGAGGTATGGATGAGGTTTGGGGAAAATTTTTAGTTGGATGAAGGACAAAGTCAAAGTAAAAACATGCACAAATCCATTGAAACCATGATTTGATATACAACTTGGAATTTTACAACTTCAATGTCCATATAAAACTAACCTTAAATAGGTACAGTCCAATTGCAATGCTATTAAAATGCCTCATAATTTTCTTTGATAGGAAAATTTTCATGAAAGACAAAATGGATTGAATGAGGTTTTGGCGGGTATGTTCCAAAAATCACAATGGAAATAACGAACCTCCACATTGGTTAAGGTTGACATGTATATGGGCCTCAAATGGATTATGAAAGCTGGAAGTTGGTTTGGGTTGTTTTGTAATTGTAGTTGATTAGGTGGTGAAGAAGCTAATATGAGGGATTTGATGGAGGGATTTTGAGAATAAGACGAATGGGAAAGACAGACTCTGGTGGTGTGGTAGAGTTGAATACCTTTCACTACACACCATTTACTATCTCAAACAAAACAGTAACAAGATGACAATGAGCAGTCGGATGAATGCAGGTGACAATGGCATGGAAGAAGACCTACTTCCTTATCAACGGGTCTGTGACTGGTAGATGAAGCAAGAAGCACTATCCTAATAATAATAAATAAGAAGAAGCGGACCTACATGCCAAAGCAACATCGACAGATCAAGAAATTGCCGAGGACAAAGATATGGCAAGGTTTCTAATGATTCTTGCATGCAATGGCAATGCCAATAGATCTGTAGAGGATGGAAGGAAGATGACCTAGGAGTCTATCTATTAGTACAAGGCTACTAATTTGATGATACCCAAGTGTGAATCTGGTGGGAGTACTGAGTATTCAGATGGTGGTAAAACAACAAGGATCAAGAAAAGGAATATTAATAGCTTTATGCATAGCATCGGGCATAATCCTACTGGCCTTAGAATTAGGCCTGTTGATGATGGTGAATCTGTCTAGGGAGATTCTGATGGGAATATTCTGATGTGGGTGTTCGAGAAACCAATGATAAATACACATGTAACGAATGAAACAAGGTGTTCAATGGTCATCAAGGCCTGGGAGGTCATAAAGCCAGCCATAGAAAGTTCAAAGGCTGCTTTGCATCATCTACTAAGTCTAAGATGGTTAAATATTTCCTTTTAAGTAGTGAGTAAGGACCATTTCCTTTTGCTTGATAAATTTGGGTTAAAATGAAGTTATGCTAGTTAAGGATTCAGTATTCTAGCCTTAGCTAATACATTGGGAGTTCTTTATCATCCATTTCAACTTATTTCAAATAATTAGTCTCAATTCATTATATACCAAATTTGTATCCAACATTGCATGCTAATCTTCACAAAATACCAAGTTGAGTTTGATCTTTGGGGTCCCCTTAACAAAGGAGAAGCATCTAAATGACTAATCCCAGCAGAGTTCAAGCCCAAGATGATGAAAATTTGGCTCATGTGCATTTAATGCCATTTCAAAAGAAGTTTGAAATCCCCTTTTGCTAATTTTTTGAAATTCCGTGCTTAAACCCAAATAAGGAAATTCTATGCATATAACCCAAATAGTGCGAGGGACCAAGCTGGGATACAAACAGAAGATACTAATCTCTCAATCCTTGGTATCAGTATTTTGGTTCCACTTGCATCTCTGAAAAGGGAATTTGGATAGAATTTGGTTCCACATTGCATGTTATTTGTTTTACAAACCAAAATCCAACATTTACTCCTGCCATGTCCATGATTGCAGGAAAAAGATATGTCTTGGAAACAAATGGTAAACAAAAAGACCATCACCAAAATTCTCACATGTCATCTGATTCAAATGCCAAAGCCATGCCATATCCATGATAGCAGGGAAAATAGTCATCTTGAAAACAAATGGTAAAAACCAAAACCATCACCAATATTCTCACACATTATTTGACTCAAGTACCAAAAATAAGAACTATAGCATCCTAAAACAATATTGCAGAGTCCATGCAGAGTTCATGCATTCATTATTTTGTACTTCCAAATATACTAATTCAACAAACTACATCATTCTTTTCTGTGAAACAATTGCATTCACTATTAAAAAATCTTTATTGGGATACTTCAAAGTTGGAAAAATGCTCCCAAGAGTATAGTTCAATTGCAATCACCACAAAATTTATCAACAACCAAACAAAAACCGAGCCACCTATATCTATATGCACAACCAAGCACATAGAAGCCAACAAAATAATGTATCAAGAAAACCAAGCACATCATAAAAGTCAACAATATAAGATATCAAGAAAACAACAATTGTGTAAAATTTGTATGATTTTGACAAGTTCCAACACTTTACAATGTACACAGATAACCATATCCTCAATGAAAAATACATATAGCCTAAAACTACAGGGCACAAGAAACCCAATTTACATTTTTTTTTCCCTTTTTTGGCTCATTTTGTTAAACTTAAACTACAAAAGCCAAGTCTATCCCGAGGAAATAATTTTCAAAACATTTACAACCTTCATATGCTACAAGTTCTCTTTTGTTATTTGCACTCCAAGAGGTTAATCCTACATAAAAAAAGCTACTTGCCGCTCTTATATAACTCAATTCTCTGCCTTAAATTGGAAGAGGTCTTCAAAAATAGGAAGAATAATACAATTATTGTTAGGTAACTCTAACAATGGTTTTTGACTTGAAATATCCTCTGAATGCAATCAAACTCCTTCATGAGAGCTTCCCTATCCTAGTCAGGTGCATAGTGCTAAAACACATCCTTTGTTGGTTGTGGAGCTTGATCTTCCAGTCTCATAGATGATGATTCAATTGTGTTTGAACCCCAGGTTTGGTTATGATCCCGGCACGATCCCCAGAGGGTCCGGGGGCAGCGCCCCCGAGAAAATATTTTGGGGTTGTTTTCGCCAACAGTTTACGGGCCCATGGTTTTGGGTAACCCATGGTATTTTACCATTGTATTTCCCTTATAAAAGAAAACATTGTAATACAAATAGGGTTGATGTATTAGGTATTATGCATTGTAAATATCTCTGAGATCATGAAGAGAGACTGTGAAAGAGTGTGAATAGGAAGTGCAGAGGCTGTGCTGCAGGTTGTATCCCTTCACTTTGTTGGACGGTATAATAATAAGGACTGTCAATTTCAGTGTGGACGCAGCCCATCTTGGGTGAACCATGATATATTGGTGTCTCTCTTGTAATGTGTCTATGTGATTATATTTGCATTTCCATTTATTGTTATTGCTCTACGATCCTGTTTTTCTAACATCCTTCACCCACCATAATAGTTTTGATGTCCTCTTACAAGTGCATCATTTGAAAAGCATTTCAGATGACCCTGCAACACCCTTCAAACTGGTACCCATGTTTATTTGTCCTACACGATTGCACAATTTGTGTGTGTCTAGTGGGACAAGTATTATAGCCCACCAACCGGAAAGTATTCAATTCAAAGTCGAATTTGTTGCAAATAAAACACATGCAAAGGCTACATAATCCACTCTTGGTGTTACAAACTTCACAACTACAAACATCAACAGGAAATTGACTCTGACAAGAAATATTTCTACATCGTTTCTCAGCAAATATCTCAACGATGATAATTTGAGTGACACTCATATCTGGATGCAAAAAATATTGAATAGGAGAAATGGAAGAGTGGCAGTTCAATTACCTATTCGAGTGACTCCTGAATTGATAAAAACAAAAAAAATCAATAAATACTATATCTTTGTTCCATTTCTTCATCCTTGTCATGCCCCATGAATCTCAAAACATGTACGGTTGTTTCGACATTCTCAGAGCTCCACAATCCCATACCCAATGTATCATGCCAACTCCATATTCATCAGGGTCTCTGCTTCTTTGTTTGAGGCGATGCCCGCCAGCGCCAATCCCTCTTCTCATAAAAATTCCTTCCCCACAACGCCTCTTCCTCTTCGCTTCTCATGGAATCCAACAGCAGACCCCACTTGACCCACCCTTTTGAAGCTTTCAAGAATCAAAGTAATGGAATCTACGGGGCCACTCAAATACGAAGAAGAATACAAACCTTTAAATATCCACATCGTAGGGTTTGGAAATGACGAACAATTTCTGGCAGAAACCATGGTGAAGCAGGGCCACACGGCACTCGCCTATTCCAGGACGGACTATACCGAGGCTGCCGCGAGATCAGGGGTTCGATTCTTTGGAGGCACAGACGATTTCTGTAAAGAGCATCCAGAGCTTATACTGATGTGATCGTCTATTATTTCTGTGGAGGTCATGATAAAATCATTGCCGACATAGTGACTGAAAAGGAGCATGATTTTCGCTGACGTCCTGACTGTGAAAGAGTTTTCGCGCTGGTTGTTCCTGTAGGTTTTTCCAACTTCTACTGAGAAGCTCTGACGACAGACTTGCTTGTGAAGCAAGTCACGCCTGCACGAAAAGATGGGACTGGTGGAAGCGTGAAGAGTTCACTCATTGATTGTACGCCAGGGAGGATGAATCATGAACATAACAGACGAGGATATACATGCAATCGCTCGAACCAGAACGAAAATTATTCAGCACGCAACCATCCCCTCGACGAATAAAGATAAAATGCGTGGATCCACGTGGTAGGATTCCATTCATCTCATAGACGAAGAATCTGCTACAGTGTCGAGGATGGTCTTTCGTTGTTTGAAGGACTATGGCATAAATATGTTTTTAATAATATGATGGTTTGCATAAAGTTTAAACCATAAGTTGAAATTAACATCATAACCTTTGAAAATAACATCATCATATGGTTGAGAATTCTAGTTGTTTATTAAGATTATTATTAAACTTTAATTTAATAATACTAAAAAATTAAAAAGTAAAAATAATTTTAAGAAACGTTTTATTTTTTAGATATTTAAAATATTTTTTATTAGTGGTTTTGGAAATAAAATATTGAATAAACTTTAATCGTACTTTTTTATTATCACTTATTTAAAACATTAAAAAAAATGGTTTCATTCTTTTATCTTCAAAACTATGTGTATAATTATTTAATGTTTTCGTCTTGTAAGCTTAACTAATTTTATGGTTTATTTTTTTTATTTAAAATTTTCTTTATGAGTGATTTGAAGAGAAAATTGTTAATTGCTTACATATGGTTTTCTCTCCAAAACTATATATAAGCAATTAATGTTTTATTCTTGTAAACTAGAAACCATTCTTTATTTTCCACATTATGTTGGTAATTTATTTATGTGTGCATTTTTGTGTTTATCTCCATCTTTCATGTGTGAAATATAACATAGCTCGATAGGCCTACACTCTTAAGAGAATGGCCTAGAGCCGAGGAGAAGTAGAGTTCCTATAAGTTATGGAAAATGGATCTCATGAACAATGATAATGTCATTGTCGAGAATTTTTGCATGATGGTATCGAGTTAAGAGAGGTTTGTCATTTTGTGGGAGCTTGTGTTTTTCCCTGCATCCTAAGTTTTGACCTAATGAGCTCTGTCATATGCCATGATTTCTCTTGAATTTGGGAGATTGAAAAGCATGTAAAGAAAAAAAATGGCTTCAAGGCACATGATAAGAATGAACATGGTAGTCTCCCACGTGAGTTGAGCAATGAAGGGATGGGGCCCTCATAGGAAGCCCTGTTCATCCCCTGGACAACACTATATTAGGCCCCATTCAAGAATCCATCAAGAGCCACCTAGCTTCCAATGGACACGGGGAAGAATCACTCCATGCGGAGCACATGGATTATGGAAGCCTCATTTAATGATTTGTCAACACTCAAGGAACCTTAGGAGGATGTACCAGGACATCCCATAAAAATCTATGTGAAGGACGATGTAGTATGCCAACATGAAGGAGTTGGATGTCACTTGAGCTAAGGAAGATAAGCTAATCATGGTAGCAACCATGAGCATGAAAGGAAACATTTCCATGGAGATCACCATCATTCTCTTGGTGGTAAACATAGGAGACTTTCCCCATCTTAGAAGGAAAAAAGGAACCAGTAACGATAAGCATCAGATCAACAACATCAAGTTTTGGACAATGGCGCCTAGCAAAGGAAAAAAACCGAGTCATCCTATAGCTCCAAAAACTTACCAAAGGCCAACTTCGAGTGGCTTCAAATGTAGTTCACTACAGGGACTCCATCCCTCATGCTTGCAAGCTAGAACCTGGAAAAGTGGAATGAAATATTTGGCAAGAGAAAATTATTTCAAGAGGTTGAAGAAATTCAGGCTTTAGCGAATTGGCTTCTATACCCAGGAGATTCTCGTTCCATACATGATCCGAAAATGACAGGATCTGCTAACACTTGAATGCATGTGAATCCTTAAACAATTAACTTTTAAAAAGGATTCAAATATCAAGCTTATGAAAAGGATTAAAGAACTGAAAACATGAATAAACAAGTGATGAAAACCATAAAAATGAAGATACCATGTGATAACGGAGTTCGTCCTTGAAGGACTACGTCTCTGGGTCCAGCTTCAATGAGGATCAATCTTATTAGTCTTCAAGAAAATGCTTGAACAAGTACAAAATGCCTTCTTCAAAACTACTACAAAGAGACTTAGGCTTCGACAATGAAGTCCTCTCACTCTCCAAAATCTCCCAAGAGTGACTAAAAAGCCTCTTACAAAATGAGCAAAGCTTACAAAGCCTTCAAAGGCACTTTGGCATCATATCACCAAAAATTTCAATGCATCTTCCAATACCTTCCCATGGCAAATTACATTGTTTATATAGGGATTTACAATTATATGAACCCAATACAAAGGGATTTACAATTATTTGATCCCAAAGTTAATGGGATATATATCCCTTTAAAAATGGATAAAATATATGTAAAGCTCCAAAAATACATGTTTGTTTTAAAAAACAATAAACAAATCTATAAAATGTAATATATATGGTTAAATAAACCATATAATAGTTGAATTCGTTTTAAAAATGGGTCAGAAGGAAGTGGGGTTAAAGTCTAATCCAAATCAACTTAAATATAATATATTCCAAATCCCATAACACAAGGCATATTTGGTACATTGGTTGAAAGCGTTGGCATAGAGGGAGGAGGTCATGGGTTCAAACCCACTGGCCTCTCCTCTTGGTGTGTTTTGTTGGCATGTGGTAATATGGTATATGGTTCGTTGGAGTTTTTTGGTGGACCGGCGGTGGTGGTCATGTGGCATGGATACATTGCACATGGGGCCAAGGGCTTAGCCCTCAGTCTCGTCCCTTTTCCAAAATTGCGGTGGTGGTCATGTGGCATGGATACATTGCACATGGGGCCAAGGGCTTAGCCCTCAGTCTCGTCCCTTTTCCAAAATTGAACACAGTTCAAACTTAAATAGAAGTGGCCCTCTATAGGGTTAAAAAAAAACCGACAGAGAATGTGGTTAGGCGGATTTGTGGAGACTTTGTCGAGGGTTTCAAACTTAAATAGAAGTGGCCCTCTATAGGGTTAAGAAAAAACCAATGGATAATGTGGCTAGGCAGATTTGTGGAGACTTTGTCGGGGGTTTGATCCTCCCCGACCCCAATATTTTGGAAAAATTAACCATATTATGGCCAGCTGGATTGCCAGGTGGTAGCCTTTGGTTGGTCCACTTGGATGCCATCTGGAGTGCCACTGGACTCCCATTGGAATCGACCTGCCATGTGGCTCTCTGTGATGGTTCCATGTCAGCATCGTACAGGCCACATGTCACCCTTACAACGATGCCACGTCGCTTCCCTTTTGCCATTTTTACCTATTTTGCCGAAAATTCATAACATGATATATTTCACGTCCGGAGTCCGTTTTGCACGAAACGAACGTTGCCAGAAATATCTCGCCAATATCTACGTAGCTGCAATCTTTTATTCTCATTTTGAAGACTTTAATTTTGATCGATCTCGGAGATCCTCCTAGATCAAACCTTCCCACTAAGGATCTTTTGGACCACCAAAATCTTGAATCATTCATAATTCAAGTGAGGACATGTTCGTCTCACTTGTCCCGTATCATTTGTCCATTCTTCCTGGAACCTATACATTTTACTCATCATAATAACAATCAACACTGCACTGACATTGTTAAGTACATTAATCCATTTTTCAACCAAATCTACATTCAATATTGTTGGAACCAACCATATACTGCTAATCAGTAGAAAGTTGAATATCAAAATTGAACATATGAAAGAGATTGTACCCATATCATGTTGATGTTTTATCATAGGAATACTATCAACCATAATAGATGTGTTGTGATGCAATGACACTTCCTTTTCATGCTTATGATTCTTTTCTTCCTTAAATTACATAGACATAAGTGTCAAATTCCAACTTGCATTAGCATCCATTTTTAGTTGTTCTGTAGTTCCTTCCTATATACTCAATTCTTTCCTTAAACAAATGATATTGATTATGTTCTCTATAGAAAATTGCCTTTCGATCATATAAGTACGAGCTACCCAACACAATTCCATAGATATCTAGTGCACGGGGCCTTCACTAGAAGACAACATAATCCCATGTTCATTCATATTGCGGTATTAAATATTCATGAAAACCTACAAATTATATTGCTTATATATTAAGGGGCAAAGGGTTTTTTTTATTTAATGTAACAATACAAAAATACTTTGGGGTCTTTTTTATATGGGCGGGCTAACAAATATCCTCCAAATGGAGATGGTGGTATCACGACCGGATGAGAAATCGGGTTGAGGCAAGGCTCGGGCTTACCAGTACGTAGGGAAATCACGTCTTGAGGAATGCCTAAGGCCGGGGGGTTTCGTGGTGAAGTGGGTTTCCAGTAAATCATAGTCGAGAGACAGTGGTCATTGAAAAACAATTGTTACCAATAGCACTCAGCTAGTTGTTACCAATAGCCTTGGGAGGCTCTAAGCCTCCAGGGCCTGTTATAGGCCCTCGATAGGCCTTGGGATGGCTACCATTTCGGTACTACATGCAAAATAGCCATCATTTCCTGCTGAGATGTAGATGTGGCTAAATGCTTACCGGAAAGGTCTCTTGAAGGTGGCAAGCCCACTCGTGCAGCAAAGACACATGCATATATATCCAAGGAAGTAGTGGAGACCGTTGATGGGTGCATCTGAATGGAATGGAGCTGAGCGATGACACCATGTGAATTCTTCTTAAGGATATTTTCCAGGCGATGTGAACTGATGATATGGAGAGACTCTGGTTGTAATCCTGTAAATTTGTGTTGTGTCCCATTGACTGAAAACTGCATCCAAAGTTTAGCAAAATCCCATAAGATGGGGCCAAGTGTGTGTAACCATTGAACACCCAAAACCACATCACATCCGCCTAAGGATAATCTTCCAGAGTGATACACACATTGTGACACTTTCCCTTGCAAGGTAAGGTGCCTCCATTGGCAACCATGACTTCAAAGGTGGAGCAAGGATGGACAAAACAATCAGCCTGTTTGGCGATCCGGGGGTCAATGAAGTTATGAGTGCTACCAGAATCAATGAGTATTGTAAGACGAAGCTTCTTGAAGTAACCCCCGACCCACATTGTTTGGGGGGTGGTGACGCCGGATAAAGCATGGAGAGATATCTCTGGTTGTTCATCCTCATATGGGGGGTCAATAGGCGGCTCCTGAATGTCGACCTGATCAGCCATTGTATCTGGAGCTTCTTCACCAATTTT
The DNA here is from genome assembly GCA_027924585.1 of Larix kaempferi. Taxonomy (NCBI): domain Eukaryota; kingdom Viridiplantae; phylum Streptophyta; class Pinopsida; order Pinales; family Pinaceae; genus Larix; species Larix kaempferi. Next base: position 4,720,719 of record BSBM01000976.1, on the reverse strand, counting down.
AGAGGCAGGTGGAGAATCCATATCCAAGAGATAGAGCTTTTGTTGAACACATCTATGTCCCCGAGGGAATTTCTCATCACAATGATAACAAAGCCCTTTTTCTCTGCGTGCCTGCATCTCTGTTTTAGACAAATGCTTGATAGGAGTTGGTCGAGGAGCTAGTGGAATGGGAGGTCGTTGAGAACCCATATTTCGGAAGGGAACAAAAGTGGGTTTGAAGCGCTGTTGGGTTGCAATCTTGTCTTTGGCCAACTTAGATAACCCTAGGAATTCCATCATTGTGTTGGGACAGAACATTTTAACCTCTGGTTCATCCTTAAGACCATTGATAAAACAACTCCTGTAGAATTCATCAGACAAGCCTTCTGTGTGATTGGCTAGTTTTTCAAATTCTGTCTGATACTCTCTCACAGTTCCACTTTGACGTAGTTTAGTGAGTGCTCCAGTGAAGTCATCAAAAGCACTAGGACCAAATCGTTGCAAAAGGAGTTGGAAAAAATCTGTTCATTTTGGCTCGTCATGAGCCTTGATGTACCAACGGTATCATTGAAGGGCTTCCTGTTCCAAATGAAAGAATGCAAGTGGAACTTTTTGGACATCAAAAGTATTATGCAGACTGAAATACTGTTCTGCATGATAGATCCATCCAGTCGGATCAGTACCATTGAAGCGAGGAAATTCAAGCTTCGGACCACAGAAAGTGCTAGAAGAAGAGAACCCATTGGCTGCAGAAGATTCTTGCTGTCGGTTATTATTCATGGCTGAATGCTGAAGATGGAGGCTGAGAAATTTTTCATCTAGATCTTGGAGTTTGGTTTGGATGGCTGCATGTGCTTCCTCCATGGTTTTTGCTCCTGCGCGGGTGACAACCATAACCAGGAGTTTTTTTTTTTTTTTTTTTTTTTGGGAATGGATAGAAAAACACAAACAAAAGCTTATTTAGTAAAGGGAAATTTGGATTTGGGAAAACCTTGGATGGGTAATTGGAGTTTGAATAGGTTTTGGACACTTTCATATGGACAGGGAAGCAAAAAATGAGGATTTCAGAAGCGGGGTGAAAGAATGAGAAAATTTGTCAAAGAGGGACAAAGAAGCAGAAATAGGGAATGAACATGGTGGCAAAAATTGGATGCGAGTGGGTGAAAATTAAAGAAGTTATGGCAAACCCTAAAAATAGCTAAATGTGAGATTTCTGGCTTTGAGAAGTAGAATTTGGGATAGGGTCGTCAGGAATGAATTATGCAAAATGGGATTGCAAGGGTGTCCGAGAAGTTTCAAGGGAAACAGAGTTAAAACAAGGGAGATATGGTGAAAAAATGAAATTTTATATATATTTTTTTTCAGGAATGGATCTACAACGGCGCGGAAGGGATCGGAAACAGATAGATCTGCAACGGCGCGGAAGGGATCGGCAACAGATGGATTTGAAACGATGCCGAATGGATCTGAAACGGCTTTTAGAATAGATCTGAAATGGATGGATCTGGAACGACTTTCAGAATGGATCTGAAACAACGCGGAAGTGATCGGAAACAAATCAGCTGAAAATAGATATGGACCCTAGGTATGTTCGGATTCCTAATAGTTCAAGGTTTTCATTCGGCCACCAATGTTGTCTGACGGCTTGCGTATTGGGGTAGTACCCCTCACTCCACGGCTCAGGTAAAACGGATAACCGCTTTGCCACAAACAACAGCTCTTGGTTTACCTCATGGGTGGGAACTAGTCAATCAGGTAAGGGTCGTTTCTTGTTTCGCTAGAAGGTCCTCTCAATGGGCCAGCTACTTTGGGGTTCTTGTGGTACTCCTCACAATGAGTTTTAGGGCTTATGCCCAAGTACTTCCCACAGTTAAGTGGATAGGGATTATTCCCAGATCCAAAGCTGCAACAGATGTGAAAAAAAAATGGCTGAAATTTCACCTAGCGAGCCCAAGAAAGTGCTCTGATACCAGATGTGAAGAACCTGCAATAATTAATTAATCAAAACACACGAAATAATAGAAATAACAGAACTCATAATCACTTTTATATTGATCACAGGCCACTTCGAGGGGGCAACCTCCTTTGAGCAAGCTCAATACAATTAACTTCACGGTACCTTCATTGGTCTCAACACAAACTTATATACTAAGTCTAGGCACCAATACCATGGTTCAATACCATGTGTCAATACAAACCATGGGATAATACAAAATATGGATCAACAGTTACTATGGGACGACTTACAAAGCATATGCGTCTAACAACAATAATACAAACTATGGATCAACAAATACTACAGGATGACTTACAAAGCATATGCGTCCAACAACAATATACCAACAAAGTAAATACAAGGGTTGACATGGGTTCCTAACAGAGGCCAGGGGGTTTCATGGTGAAGTGGGTTTCCAGTCGATCATAGTCAAGAGACAGTGGTCATTGACAACCAATTGTTACCAATAGTACTCAGCCAGTTGTTACCAATAGCCTTGGGAGGCTCTAAGCCTCCAGGGCTTGTTATAGGACCTCGATAGGCCTTGGGGGCTTGAATATCCAACCACTCGTGCCTATTACAGGCCTTGGGAGGTTTAGTCAGCCTCCTAGAGCTTGTTATAGGCCTTGGGGGCTTGGATACCTATCCCACAACAGGCTTAGTCAGCGATTGGGGAATTGCAACATGCAATCTAAATGTTGTACTATGTGCATTGGCTCTAGTGACATACAAGAAGTGATCTCCTATCTCTTCATTAGACCATTAGATGTTGCAAATCATAATGATATGTGGTTGAGTAATTGCATTGTGGGTGAAGTAATGTGCATCCACAATATACATAGAAAGAAGCAAGGTGCATTGTAGAATGCATGTGCGGTCATAAGAGGGGTGTCATATCAATATGCTAGGTAGAAATATAAAGGGGTATAAAAAATGTTAATGAAAAAATTGATACATACAATATCTAGTGAAAATATGGGGTTTTTTAAATTGGGAAGGCATATTGGGAGGGGGTTAAAAAAACAATTTTGGAAGGTATTTTCCAATATTTAGTGAAATTAGGGGTATTGTTTCATATGCCACGAATGAATGTGCTATGATAGCGGTTTATTGAGTGAAGCCCTAGTGATATAGTGGAACCACATCAAATTCAACTTTAGATCACATTGCTTTGTTACTTGTAATATTTTATCTTTGCATACCCAACCTAATGGATAAGGTTTCCTATGTGGTTTTGTTGTTAACCCCAACTACTTAACTAATTTTTCTGAAATGAGATTAGCTTGGGATCCACTATCTATGAGTGTGTCAATCTTAGCTTGTTTTGTAATTAACCTCATATGAAAAAATGCATTCCTTTTTCTATCATTAGAACTGTCATGATCTTTAGAAGTAGAAGCACATGAAGAACCAATGTTAGAATCATTATCAACAATAACTCTACCTTTCACACCTACGATTGTTATCTTTGTTTCGTCCTCAAAATATGATCCAAGGTCGTCAACGATAACCCTGGCCTTTTGCTTCCCTTTCCGATCCTTAAACCACTTCGGTTTCAATTTTGGATGTAGCTTCCAACACTGTTCTGCATCTTTCTCTTCCCTTTGTCCTTGCCTTCTTTCAAATCACTGGATTCAACTGAGTGATTTTCATCATAGGTATTCTTCCCTTTAGATTCAATATGTGTGGCTTGAACACACACTTCATCTAGGTTAGTAGGATTAAACATAAGTATTGTATGACACAAATAACTATGTAATCCTCCAATAAACTTGCGAAGAGTTTCTTGAGTGTAAAGAGGTATACCCAAAATCAAATCTCTCTTTCTGAATTCCTGAGTGTATTCCTGTACATTCTGACCTTTACCTTGCCTTAAATGTTTCCAATCCATCATGGCTTGTTGTATGTAGCCCAATGGATAAAATTGCTTCTTTAATGCAACAATAAATTCATACCAGGAAGAAATAATTTTACCTTTTGTAAGGAGGCCTTCCCGTGTCTTACTCTCCCACCATATGAGTGCAGTGCCTCCAAGACAGAGAGTAGCCAACTGGATCTTTGCACTATCATCTGCAGGCTTCTGAATCTTGCAATAAACTTCAATCTTCCTGATCAATCATCTAGCTTTTCTGTGTTAAGTTTACCATTATATGTAGGCATATCAAACTTAATATCAAGTTTCAAATAAGGTAAATCAGACTTAGTCTTCTCATGTTTCTTTGAATTTGAAGAAGCAATACTGTAACTTTCAGAAGAGGAAGAAGAAGATGGAGAATAAGGCTCGGAAGGGTCTCCTCCTTTTCCCTAAGTATTATCCTTTGTTTTTTCCTTCTTCGTTTTCGTCTTTTCCAATCTCTCTTGATAATCCACAAGAAAATTTTCTACTCTATCTACCATTTGATAGAAATCCTTCTCATCTTCTTCTCGGTAGTCTTCATCTACCATTTTCTTTCTTCAATGTGCACGTCCAATATCTGGATCAAAAGGCACAAGCTCTCCTTCACCTGCTTTAAGCTTGCCTCTAGTTAACATTCACACTCTGCAATTCCTTGGTTAGCCTTCTCTGATACCAAACATGATCCAAAAATGACAGGATCTACTAACACTTGAATGCATGTGAATCCTTAAATAGTTAACTTTTAAAAAGGATTCAAATATCAAGCTTATGAAAAGCCTTAAAGATTTGAAAACATGAATAAACAAGTGATGCAAACCATAAAAATGAAGACACTATGTGATAACGGAGTTCGTCCCTGATGGACTACGTCTCCAGGTCTAGCTTCAATGAGGATCGATCTTATTAGTCTTCAACAAAATGCTTGAACATGTACAAAATGCCTTCTTCAAAACTGCTACAAAGAGACTTAGGCTTCAAAAATGGAGTCCTCTCACTCTCCAAAATCTCCCAAGAATGGCTAAAAAGCCTCTTACAAAATGAGCAAATCTTACAAAGCCTTCAAAGACACTTTGGCATCATATGACCAAAAACTTCAATGCATCTTCCAATGCCTTCCCATGGAAAATTATATTGTTTATATAGCCCAAAAATTCATAACCCACCTCCAAATACAAAGGGATTTACAATTATTTGATCCCAAAGTTAATGGGATAAATATCCATTTAACAATTGATAAAATATATGTAAATCTCCAAAAATACATGTTTGTTTTTAAAAAAAAAAACAAATCCATAAAATGTAATATATATGGTTAAATAAACGATATATGAGTTGAATTCGTTTTAAAAATGGGTCAAAAGGAAGCGCGCCCTTTTGGTGGTTAAAGTCCAATCCAAATCAACTTAAATATAATATATTCGAAATCCCATAACACAAGGCGCCGTTGGAGCATTGGTTGAAAGCATTGGCATAGAGGGAGGAGGTTAGGGGTTCAAACCTACGAACCTCTCCTCTTGGCACGTTTTTGTTGGCATGTGGTAATATGGTATATGGTTTGTTGTTGGAGTTTGTTGGTGTACTGTCACGTCCCCTCAACAATGAGCAATGGAACAAGTTCCTAACCCAATCAATCCCTTGGGTTGAGGAGACAACTTCATGACCATGGCGTTAATTTTGGAATTTACAGGCAATTAATTAAGTAGACTATGCAATAAATGTTATCCTAAGTTTAATTATGCACATGGATTATTTAATTTTATGCATTTAATATTTTTATGTGGAATAAATGAGGATAATTCTGTACTAGGGTGCATTAGTGGATAAGGTTGGTTGAGGAGAGACTTGGAGAAGAAGTCAAAGAGAAAACACATAAATCTAGAAAATCAGGAAAAAGGAAAGAAAGGAGGAGCAAATTAGGAGAAGCAGCACAAAGCAAAAAGCAACATAAAGACAGAAAGCAGGAAAGTCAGAAAAGAATGAAAGTTCAGAAAAAGAAGAAAAAGCCAAAGCATAAAGTAGAAAGGCAACCAGAAAAGGAAAAAGAAGGAAAGCAAAGCTAGATTTCCTTATCCACTCAAGGAGGGCGCATTAGCCATGAAGACTTGCTCATCAAGTTATCCAATCTTATAAATAAACCAGTGTGCACCACATTCACATCTTTTGTCAGTTTGAGTATTGGTATGAGAGAAATTTTTCCTCAGAGACTTGGGAGATGTGCCCCTGGTCAAGTTTGGGAGATGTGCCCCATCTTTTTGTGAGAGGATGATGGCACTCAGCCATTTTCACTGAGTTTAATTTCAGGTACTGTAGCTAAACCAAGGTTGGTTCTCATTTTAGAAAGCTCCAACAAGTCCGTGGTTCGAATCTCATAGCTCTTCATTGATTTCTAGTGCTATATTGTTCAGTAAGAATGGAGAGAAAATTTTGTAATGATTTGAGGAGTCTCTTGGCTCATTTATTATGTATTAATAGTGAATGTAATCCTATGATATCATTCAGATACATTAAAATTACATAATTCATATTTCTTTTCATATTTCTCGACTCCTTCTAGATTTAGCTAGAATTTGACTAGTTTCCAGTTTGCAATTAATAAATGAATGAGTCTTTATCCAAATGAAGTCATTCGTGTTCTTGGAGTTGCTAAAGATGTAATATGTCACATTCCATGTCTCATATAATAATTTCCTGAGCCTTTACTGACTTTTTGGGAGCCCTGAATTCACACTAGTTGAGTAATCCTGAAAAGAAATTTTACTTGTATTTTTGTGAGACTTGCTTAGAACTTCATAGAAATTTCTGGAATATTATTTAACTATTTAATGATTGTAATTTAATGATATTTAACCTATCTAAGTCATAAGCACCCATCCCCAACCTCCGGTCCAAGTTTGCACCCATACTAGTCTGTATATCTTGAGGAGCCCATAAGTGTTGGAGTACATTGCAGCTTGTTGATATTGAAATATAAATGGTCTCAGTACCTTTTTCAGAGGTATCATAAAAATAATAGAGCTCTCCATCCATCCAAATACTTTGATCTTTCCCATCCTCAACTAATCTAGCTTCCATAATCATTGTTTTAATTATTTCTGTGAAGTAAAGATTTTTTGTATCACAAATCCTACTTGGTACATTACAGTGGTATCAGAGCATGCTACTCTGAACCTGCTCTTGAATTGTTTCTATGAGTCCAAGAAGATATTTATATTCCAAGAAGAAAGGTCCTTTGTTAGAAGGAGAAGAGGAAGAGGAAAAAAATTCTACTGAAGGGAGATTACAAGGAGAATCAAATATGTCTAACAATGAAGAAAAGGAAGAGTTCAAACTCTTTGTTCAAGGCATGATGAAAGGTTTGAAAGATATCTCTCTCAATATTGTACAGTCTCGAAAGGAGACCAGAGAGTTCTTAGCTCAGCAGCTAGGAAGCAAGGTAGGAGAAGGGAGCAACAATGGTACCCCACATGGCAAGGGGAAGAGAAATGGTGTCCATATTTTCTCAAAGACTGGGCCTCACAATCGCCCTTATGAATTCAAGATAGAATATCCATCTTAGTCCAGGCCTACTATGCCCAAGTTCACTAAAGAACACAGAGAAGAACTCGAGGTTCAAAATTGAGGCCTTGCTTCATGGGAGGACAAATATGTTTAGTACCTTACATTGAATGAAGAATGCATAAGTGCCTTACCATTCAAGGACTTTTGTGACCTGCAATACAATTCCAACCCAAGAGGAGGCTACAAGATGCAAAATCAGAACTTCGAACTCAAAAATGCCATTGGTAAGATTTATTTACCCTATTTTGATGGTTCACAAAAATGTACTGCTAACTCTTGGATTCATAAAATTGACACATATTTTCAACGGAATCCTATGGCTGAGAGAGATTCCATCGTGATGGCCACTCTACACTTAGATGGAAAAGAAAATGATTGGTGGTTCCATGGCCTAAAGACTCTTGGGCATGACCAAGTAACCACCTATGAAGAGTTCACAAGAAGGTTGGTTGAAAGATTTGAAAGAATACATCCTGAGATCACCTTCAGAGAACTAGCACATGTGAAGCAATCCGAAACTCCCAAAGCTTACATCTCTGAGTTCCAAAAATTAGTTGTGATGGTATCTTATATTTCAGAAGCTAGGATGATCTTGTTGTTTATTGAAGGTTTATCAAAACCTTTGAAAGGCTTGGTGAAAGCCTACAGACCCAATACCTTGCAATATGCACTAAGTCGAACCAGAGACTTGCAAGACTCTCTTCCAAGGACTAGATTCCATCCAAGGACTGTTGGTCCAACTCAGTTCAAGAACCAAAGGCCAACCATGAAGAGTCCTTCTGGAAATATCAGAAAGGATAACTATGCTAAGGACCAAGATGAGTTGAGAAGAAGGAATTTGTGCTTCACCTGTCAGGAGCCATGGGGTCCAGGACATAGATGTGCCAAAGGAAAGGCACACTACATTGAAGTTTACTTAGATAGAGAAGCTAAGGAAGAAGAATAAGAGGCCTCAATAGATGCAGAAGTGGCCTATGAGATTGCAGAAGAAGAACCTACTCCCGAGGTGAGCAAGATTGTAGTACTCTTAGTAGTTCCTCACTACCATACACTCAGATTCAAAGGAGTGGTTCAAGGACAATCAGTCACTGTGTTAGTGTATGGAGGAGCAATAGACAACTTCATTGATTCAACTCTGGTTGAAAGAAGGAAGCTACACACTAAAAAATTTGGAAGCTTCACTGTTATCATTCCATGAACAGTTGTAGATGGATTCCTAAATTGCATATTTGTATAGGATAAGATACCATTACAAATAGTTTTTATGTTGTTGATGTGGCTAATACTAACATGGTTTTGGGAGTACAATGGCTGCACTCCATTGGGAAGCATTCAGTAAAATACCAAATCCTTGAAATGACATTCAAGGGAGAAAATGGAAAAGAGATAGTGTTGAAGGGAATCAACACCTATCCCAAACAAGTGGTAAGTGCACACAATATGAGATCCATTCTAATACATGGATATATTGAATGGGCTGTAGAATGACTCATCAACACAAAGGGAAACTCATTCGAAGGATCCTATTATCCTAAAGACATTCAGAAGCTGCTCCAAAAACATAAGAAGGTGTTTGGGGACCTTCCTCATGGTAGGCCTCTGGATAGAGGAGTGGAGCATAAGATTGATTTGGAGGTAGGAACCTCACCTATCAAGGTGCACCCCTACAAGCACCCAAAAATATTCAAGGATGAGATAGAGTGAACCATTGGGGTTCATAAGTCCGAGTTCAAGCCCTTTTTCCTCATCGGTAGTCCTTGTGAAGAAGAAAGATGGGACCATGAGGATGTGCATAGATTACCAAGCTCTCAACAAGAAGACTATCAAGAATAGATATCCTATTCCAAGGATTGATGAGCTTATGGATGAGCTCCATGGGGCCAAGTACTTTTCCAAGATTAATCTTCGATCTGGCTACCATCAAATCAACATGAAAGAATAAGGCATACATAAGACAAATTTCCGGTGCCACCATGGGCACTTTGAGTTTTTGGTTATGCCTTTTGGCCTAACAAATGCACCTGCAACTTTTCAATCTTGCATGAACAGGGTATTCAGTAAGCAGCTCCGTGAGTTTGCACTTGTTTTCTTTGATGAAATTTTGATCTATAGTAGGACTTGGGAAGAGCATTTGCATCATTTGGATATTGTACTAACAATCTTGGCAGTTCAATTTTTTAATGAAAAGCTAACCAAGTGTGAGTTTGGAATGACTGATATTTTGTATCTTGGTCATGTGATTGGTCAAGATGGAGTTAAGGTTCACATGGAAAAGATCTAAGCAATTCTAGATTGTCCTAGTCCTAAAAATTTCACTGAACTAAGAGGGTTCATTGGGATATGTACCTACTACCAAAAGTTTGTCAAATGATTTTCCAAGTTGACATATCCTTTGACAGATCTCACTAAGAAAGGAGCTTTCCATTAGTCATAAGAATCTGAACAAGTGTTCAACAGAATGAAAGAGGTAATGAGCAGTTGTCATGTTCTTTCACTTCCATATTTTTCTCAACCTTTTGTTCTTGAGTGTGATGATTCAGGGAATGGTATTGGAGCAGTCTTGATGCAAAATAAGCATCCTTGGTCTTTGAGAGCAGAAAATTGCAGCCACCCTGTATGATCCAATCTGTATGATCCAACCCTGATAATGACTAGGGAAGATATATTTCATTGCTGAAATGCACTTGATGGTTGAGTGGTGCACCCTCAACCCTAAATTGGCTCTCTGAGCTCTCCAAGTCGAATCCTTAAATCAATAATCAATGAGCAGACCTAATCATTCAATTTATCCTTGTTTTATAACTTTGATAGTGCATGCCCTAAATTTTGCATGTCTAGTTCGCTTTTCTCTTCTAATTCCCAGTTGACTTGAATGCATTACTTTCTATGTGCATGAAGGCTTATTAAAGGTGTTTCTGTGCATGCATCATGAAATATGGCCCGCATGTAATGCATGCAGGTGGCCCCTAGTTCCTGTGGACCTATTTTATCTACTGATGATATAATAACCATGATTAAGATCTTCTTTTGCTCTTAATGGTATCAATCCTCAGTCAATTCCCTGAATGTCAATACCCACTCGAACCTATGGGAATTAGATAGGTTAGTGGGATGGTGCTTTGTGCTTAAGCAGAAGAGGACATTACACAAGTGGTTTTCTCATTTTACAAGTCCCTCAATTGGTTGAGCAACAAAGAATCCCACTAATGAAAGTAATAATGATAAGGGTTCCCAACAAGAAGCACAATTGTCCCTTAGTTGAAAAAATGATTGTAATGTCTATGGTACGACAGATACCTTGAGAGGGATAAAGCATGAAAAATATTCCACCAATGTGATATTGACTAATTAAAAGGGAAGTATCCTCAAGTCTACTATAATATAATTTTTAACGTAAAGGAGTTGGTTAAGAATTCAGCCTCAAAAAATGGAAAAAGGGACAAGCAACCATATTAAGACAATACCTTATGCATAAATACTCACATATCACAAAATAAACAAGAATCCTTTGTAAAAGAGTTGTCCATGCTATAAATATAAAGAAAGAGTGCCTTAAAAATACAACATTTCCCTTTGACATTATGAAAGGTATATACTAAACTAGTGTAGTTCCAATTCTTTATAGCATTGTATGGTCCATCATGAATTTCAACCTCTATAGCGTATCCTCCATTGTTAACAAAAATAAATGATAATGTTTTTCCATATTAAATCATGGTAGACACATCCTAGGATGTGACCTGTTCAAATAAGAAACTATACATATACAAAACAATTCAAACTAATTTTTGAACAAACCAAACAACTCCAAGGTATTCAATATTTGAAATATCTTATAGACATTGGTACTTGATGATTGTTCTTAATTAAACAATGTTATAGAATTTTAAAGAAAAATTCTTGCATGTACACATAGAAGCTTCCACATGAATGTATACAATTGCAAGCTTGTATGGTGTTACTTGTACTGCACTTAACCATCAAAAACACAAAATATTGAGGAATTGTTCAAGAAATATAGACTAGAAAAAGTAAATAAGAGTGGAAATGACATAAAACCTACAAAATATAAAATGAGTATTGATAATTGAGAAAAGAGAGAGAAATGTTCATGGGCCTATTGGAGACCGAGACCTCTTATAAAGCATATCTCCAATACAATAACAACACTTGAAAAAACATTACATAACATACTAGCTCTATAAATAGTTTCTTTCTAGCAAAACCCTTATTACTCTAGCTCTTATCACTAATGGATACCAACCACTTAGTGGGCCTTACTTAAAGAAAAATGAATATTTAACATTGAGTAACCACCTGCTAACTACCTAATGGACCTTATTCAAAGAACATAACCTCATACATTAATAAACTAATTCCTATGTAGCCCAAAGTAGGAAGGTTATGGTAGGGACCTAACATGCCCTCCTCCTTCAAAAGAAACATTATTCTCAAGGATAGAGGCGTGGAAATTGTTGCAAAATCATTGTTGATAATCATGTTGTGTCATTTATTGTGTATCCTTCCACTATATTAGGAATTCTCAAATTGTGTACTAGAATAACCAATATTATCTTATGGATAGTATTACCTCTGACTATAACCAAATGGAACCCTCTTCATTAAGTTGAATTTTTTTTTGAACTTGACACTTTGCCTCATGGCCTTGTTCAAATAGGACATGAAACACTTGGATAATCTTGGAGTGAGTTGTAAGATCCAATCAATAGGCAACTTTTCCAATGCATTGCAGTATTTTATGGTTTTGGTGCTAGCTTTTGGTAGCCATTGTCTTTGAGAGAGGCCTTCATATGGGGTTGTAGAGTAAGGAAACCCTAATACCCTTCTTCAAAAGAATGCCAATAGCACATTTGAAATATTTTAGGAACAATCAGTTATCCCGGATTAGTTCGATGGTTTTATCAACATGCACCACATATGTTTCCCATGTCTTTTTATAAATTAGGTTATCATCAAAGAATACAAGCACAAATTTGTGTAGGAAAAAATGGAAATGCTTATTCACGAGGATCTAAAAGGTTGATGGGGCATTTGAAAGAACAAGAACCATCACTAAAAATGCATAATGCCCTTCATGTGTGTAAAATACCATTTTAGGAATGTCCACCTCCTTCATCCAAATTCGGTGGTGTCTTGAGCAAAGGTCTAGTTTAGTAAATAATTTGGAACCTTGAGGCTCATAAAAGAAATCATCAATAACTAGGATGGGAAATCTATCTTTGATGGTCAACTTATTAAGAACACAAAAGTTAGGACACATGCACCAATTGCTTTCTCTCTTCAATATTATGATTATTAGGGATAAGTAAAGGCTAGTACTATGATGAATGATGTCAACCTCCAATATTTCCTACATAATCTTTTCAAAATTCATTATTTGGAGAAAAAGTGTGCTTATAAGGACATACACGGGTAGTTCAACACCTCGAATAAATGGAATACCACAATCATGTTAACCAAATGAAGGGGGAAAAGCATGGGGTGTTTCAAATACCTCGTGATTCATGATTATGACCAACTATAAATTAGGGTGAGTTTTGTGTGGTAGGTTGTCCATTACTTGGATTGCATTGTATTAGTCGATAATGTCGAAGTGGCCTTTCATCAAGATATTTTCCATATGGTGAGATATGATAATTTTTGGAGAGTTGGACTTGAGCACCTTGAGGGTATATTTGTGTCCATCCCTTAGTGAAGCTTATGTGGAACTTGATGCAATCCATGGTAACCAACGCTAATGTTGGAAACCGTTTTGCTTTGAGAAATTCATCACAATTGTCTATTTCAATAGTGAAAATGTGGGATTTGCACTGATAGTCCCCCATTTGAAGTTTCACATCCTCACACTTTCCGTCACATTTCATCAAACTATTATTAGCTATCATAATTTGAAATATACGCATCACATGGATATAATAGTGGGTTTCTTTTACAACTTGTGGATTAATTGAATTATGGTGCTACCACTATCAATTCACAAATCACATTTCTGTGCTTGATGTATGTAATCAACTTCAGGGTTTGGGTGTTGAAATTCATTATAAAGCATGGAGGGAAATTTGGGATTCATCACAAGGAGGATCCATTAGAGGCTTATTCTCAAGGAGGATGTGTATTTTCCACTTTATATAGATTAGTAGTGGCTTCCTTGGAAATTTCTTAGTCTTGTCAAATTAAGCGACATGGGTTTGAAATAATTTTTTCTCCTTACATTTATGACCTTTGAAATACTTTTCATCACAATTATGACAAAGTTTGAGGTATTGGCATTCAAATACTTATTTTTGGGTCAACTTGTGGAGCCTCAAAGGTTGAGAGGGGGAAGGGGTGGTTGTAGGGCCCAAAGGGAGACATGGATGAGGAATTAAAAGAGGTCTTTTGGTTTTCTGCATTGACCACTACTTTTGCTTCTCTATCTCTCTCAAAGGCCTCCAACCAAGTAGAAGGATAATCCATGAAGATTCATGCTCTAATATCCTCACTTATACCACTAATAAAACATTCTTTGAAAAATGAACCATTCACATGCCCTATGTGCAATGACAATTTATTGAAGGCCCCTATAAAGTCTTTAATTGTGCTTGTTTATCTCAATTTGGTAAAAATTCTGGAATAATGAGTATCATATATAGAAGTGAGCATAAATGGTTTTCACAAAATGGCTCCAAAAAATGTAACCCCCATAGAACTTCTTATGGAATTACCACCATTACCAATGATCCCTATCCAAGTATAACATTGAAGCGAATATTTATTTGTTCACACAATGAATATTACCAGAACACTTGGAATATTAGATAAGCCATTAATAGGAAAATATATATTGATATTTGAATAGATAAGAAGATGATAGGATATTACAACATAGCTCGCCTTTAATATGGCTTGAGCATTCATAATGAAGGGTTATGTGCCTTCACATTAATAGCTAACTACTATAATGATTAACAATTATTATTTATTTAATATGCCATTTATATTCATAACATTTCCACTTTCTTAGAAAGGCTTTGTCCCCAAAGCCTTATAATTTTGTCGCATTGTTCTTTGCGATGTCGTGGCTGATGAAACATGTCGATACAAACTGCTAAGTGTAGAGCATAACTTTTGATATGTGGATGGGTCAATCCATCCCAAATTGATTTTTTGTTGACTGTTGGGATTCCCTACTGATCTGTCGTCAGGAGCTTTGATCACATTAGTACCATTATCTTTCGACATTTCCCACTTTTTAGAATATCGGTTTTTATGGTTGGGGTGTCGATAGGGAATTTTCACAATGTCATTTTCTTTTACGAGTGTCATCTTTTGAGCATTGACCTGAGTTGGAAGTTGTATTTTCATCCCTTGAGGTTTTAAGGTTTCATTATGTATCTTTTCCAACTTGTTTTCCAACTGCATGTAATAATTTTGAAACTTCTTAATCACTTCTACTTGTGCTTTTCTGTCATCTTCAGACTTCTTAAGTTGTTCCTTAAGATCTTCGTTATGAATTCTAATGCAACTATTTTCTTCCTACTTGTCTAGAAGTTTCCCTTCAATGTCTTTCGTAGATTGTTCTGTCTTCCGACTATTTTTCGACTTCTTAATTTTTGTGACTAGTGTCTTGTTATGATTCCTTAATCTGAAAATTTCTTCGGAATTGTTGGATAGTGTTTTATTACTTTTTGCGATCTACGACTTATGAGTCTTTTTAGAGTCGTCATTTTGTTGTTGAAGAAATTTTATCTGTTGTCGATACTGGTCGATCACTGATTCTTGATCCTCTAATTCCTTTCGTATTTGCGCCAGTTCTTCATCCTTGTCGCAAACGATTTTGTTCAAGCATATTATTTATGCTTCATAATCGTTAATTTCTTTCTTTATATCTTGATTTTTCAATCTCTGATTGAAATCGCTTTCGTCTTTTAATTCCTCAATTTGTGCACATAATTTTTCTATACGATTTTTCTGGTCGAAAATTCTTTGTTCCCTCTATTCTTCTTGTATCTTATGTATTTCATTTATTACTTCCAGTTTTGAATTCCTGTCGTGTAAATCTTCATTGTCTCTTCGATAACGCTTTAAATTGGCTTCTAATTTCTCCATTTGTAATCGCAAACTAGATTCCATGGTCTCTGATTTCTTTGACACTGGATGGTCTTCTTTAAATGGACTTCTTCGGCGATATATAGTTTCTGATTTTTTTCCGGTGGTAGAGGGTCTTGACTTCTTTCACAAGTCTTCTTCTAACTTGCCTTCTTCAATGATGGAAAGTCTTTTTTACTT